>OX352774.1:189546884-190146884 GCA_947095535.1 Poecilobothrus nobilitatus | reverse complement strand
TTAACGATTTTGTATTTTGTTAAATATTTTTAAAATATTCAAATGAATAAACAAAGAAAAAAAAATAAAATCTGAAAATCTGAAAAACAACTTGCCACTATAAATGTTCCTAATTACCAAATATAATAATCCATTAAAATGTCATAAAAACAACACCATTTTTTTTTTATTACATACCATGTAGATATATAATATTCGTACAATATGTGTATAGATGATTTTTAATGCGTTAAATATGGCAGGCACGATTTATAAAAAAAAAAAAACACCAAAAACAAAAAATAAAAGATAAGAGAATAGTCAAAAACAATACAAAAATGACAAAAAAAAAGAAAAAAATTATTTAAAAGCGTAAAAGAAGTCATTAAAAATAAAATTATAGATAAAAAAAAATAAATATCTTAAAATAGACTTTATTTTTTTGTACTAAAAAATGAAATAAAAACAATATCGAAATATGTAATCAATTTCGCATAACTATAAGAAACCAAAAAGGCATAATTAATTTTGTATATGAATGTATGATTATTTAGTGAAAAAGACGTTTTACTATAACTCTTTCACTACATATTATATAGCTGAATAACCACGTGATTCAGTAATATAAAATTGTATTGATCACGTGATTTAATATGTACAATTGTATGTATGTATATATATTTTCTGAGAGGGAATTAAAAAAAAAAATTATAAAATTAAAATATCGCAAGATCTAATTATAATGTAATGCATGTAATATAAACATGCAAAGTAGGGCTGCGTATTTCGTATATAACTCATTTTCTTTTTGTTATATTGAACTTAATACAAAGATTTAAATCTCATTGAATAGAATAAAGATTTGAATCTCATTCTCATCTAAATTTTATATAATTTTTTAGTCCAATATAAAGATCTTTTAAGCAGCAAAACGTTTCTTTAAAATTTTAAATTATTATAAAAAAACAAAAATGTTCGAATGTTTACATCAAAAAAATGTTTAAATTTTATAAATAAATTTAGAAGGAAGCTCAAAAAGAAAAGATTTTTAGTCTTGTAATTACCATATTTAATTATTATATTTTATCTGTACTATATCATCTAACCATAATGGCGTATATAGTGGTTAAGTCAAAATTCTTTTCATCGGAAATATGTCGGGTTGCAATACTAGTCAGTTCGGATCAAATATTAGTAATGATCGTAATAATTCATATATTTCATATAATTTAATATTAAAATAAATAATTCTTGCATAAGAAAATAGATGGCGCATATACATCTATATGTTTGATATTCTTGTACAATAGCTATATACCAACAGTTGATGAATAATTATAACAGCTTAGTGTAACTGGATATATCACAATAATATACGTACATACAAGTTAAAATTATACTCTTTATATAGAGCGGAAAAAATTTTTTAACCATAGATACACCAAATAAATTATATAAATAAAAAAAAATTTCGATATAACTTATAACTCAGTAATGATCTAAACCATGATCTTGGTCTGTTTATTCGAAATTCAATAATATGCATTTAAAAGTGTAGAAACCATTTCTAAAGGTGTTCCTTTTAAACTCTTTAAAATACTCTATTCTGAATAACTCTTCTAAATGTAGTTTCAAATTAATAATACTATTATAAGAATTTTAAAATAAAAAAAAAAAAATTAAAGTTGAAGTTGAAGTTAAAGGTGTAAAAAATAAATTTAAAATACCAACCTACAAACAAAAAATACAAAACTAAAAAACAAAAATATCAAAAAAATACAAACAATAAAAAAAAAAAACTATATCTTATTTCTATTAAAATAGAAAATTAATAAAAAATTAAAAAAAAAAAAATCGTTTTTCTTTCGCCGTCAGAAAAGTCAAGAAAACTGCCAAATTAGGCAAAATACACATTAATTTAAAAGAAAAAAAAAACATTTTATTCTTTTTGTTTTATTGTTTTATTGAAATAAAATTAACCCAAAACTAGACAACAAAACTATTAAGACAACCCATCGTTTCAAAATAAATATATCATGATAATGATGGCGTTCATGTTGTGCTTCTACATTTAGTTTTTTTTTTGTTTTTTTCTTTTAGAAAAATTTTTATTTAGTGGGGGCATTTTATAACAAAAAAAAAAAAGACGCACTTTATAAAAAAATAATTTTGTAAAAAAAAAAAAATTTATAATGGATTTTTTAGATTAGAATACAAAAGTGCTTCAAACTCTAAAAAAAAAAAACAAATATTTAAAGTAAATTAATTTCATGATCTATAAAAAGTAATAATTAATAAAATTTTATAATACACAAAATGGAAACTTAATTATTGCAATTAAAAAGTGATAGAATGAAAAATTTAAATTTTAAACTTTTATATGTAAAAACTTTTTTATTATTTTTTATTATTTATTATTTAGGAAAACATCAGAGGAAATGATAATTTTTATTTAAAGATGTTTATGTAAAAAAGGTTACGATAAGTTTAACGTTTTGACAAATTAGTTATAGGAGATTAATTATATATATACTATATATATATATATATATATGAAAAATCGATATTATTTAAATTTTTAATTCAAATTATTAATTTTAAAAATAAAAAATATATAAAAATATATTATATTAAACCGTTCTGGATAATAATGAACTGGCTGAAAGCTAAAGTGGCTTAAGTCTGTTAAAAAAGTTTTTTTTTTTATGGCTTAATGAATAAAAAATTCAGTCTAAAAATTTAATTACTTATATACATATAGAAAAACTAATTTTTAATTATTTCAAACTTATTTTTGACTTAATTACTAACTTAGCTACTTAAATAATTGACTTAATAACTTAATTTTGACATATTTTTGATCTTTATCAGCGATAATCAACATGTATTTATGGTTTAAGGAAATTTTGGTTCTGAGCCGCGAAAATATTTGTTTGTTTATAAAACGAATTAAAATGAAAAAATTAAATTTTTTAATCTTAATAAATATAGATATAGATTCTATATAGATATATAAGTATACCTATGTAAAATTTTATTATATTAATTGTTGATAATAACAATTTACAATTTTATTGCATGTATTTTCAATTTCAAACTAGCTGACATACTCTTCAAAACATCAATCAAATCAAATGATATACATTCGAATTCCAAAAGTCAGTATATATGAAACCAACTGTCAACTGTCAGGTTTCAGTGTAAGTTTATAGTTTTGCAATAACTAAACTCACACAATATATAGTGTGATTTATCCGGTTTCTATAATCCTGGCATATAAAAGATTTTTTAAATATCTGATGATAAATATCTGATGATGAAAACCGTAAGACTTATAACAATTCGGAAAATGTTATGTTAATAAAATCTTCAAATAAAATACTAAAATAAAAAATAGAATGTCGAGTAAATATGGGTAAAAATCAAATTATTATATCATACATTTGTCAATTAAATGGGCAGGAGAATTGTTTAGAATTTTGAAACATTTAGAAACATTTTGTCGCTTGTTTAGAATATCGTTGGATCTAGATGCTTTTAAAATGCCTTTTCGTAATGCAATAATATTGCTTCATCTTCAAATTTAGTCACATACATTCGACCGACGACATCAGTTAGAAAAAGAAATAGTAGAATATAGCACTTATAACATAATTTTTGTTTTCCTATTCAACTACACTTAAACACATTTTAAACTAGAATTTAATTAAAATATTAAATCTTTTATCATCGCAAGTTCTTATAATTAAGTAAATTAAAATGATTGCATTGAAAATTAAAATAAAATTAAAATGTTAATATTTAAAAAAATTTAAGTTTTTTTTTTAATGTATTCCTGTAGTAACAAAAAAATTAATAAATATTTTAAAAATCTTCTTTTTTTTTTTTCAATTTAAATTTAAATTCAAATTTAAATTCTAATTTATTAAATCAAAAAAAAAAAATAGATCGCATTTTTTAATTAACTAATTTCAGAACAAAGAGATTTAATCATTGCACAAAATATTGAATATTAAAACATTTTTTTAACAAACAAAAAAAAAAAAATTTATATTTATACTACCTGTAATTTAATAACAATAATAATAATTTCAAGGTCACTTAAATGACATTCATAATTATTTAATTATTATACCTGATACTTTTTTATTTTTTTTATTTTTAATCATTATGGATCATTAATATCAACCCACAAATTAAAATTTCTACGAAAAATTAATTAACACTTTTCATTTATTCAATAAAAATCTTTTAAAACAAAAAATTAATTTCTTTTGAATTTTTTAATAATTTCTTTATATATACTTTTTTTTTTTTTTTTATTTGGTGCTGACTATTGCCAGTCAATAATTAGACTTTCAAAATTAATTATAATAATGGTTAATTTCCCGCTGTGATTTAATTCTATTTTGACGATTTTATTTATTATTTTTTTTTTTCTCCTTTTTATCAAATATTTTTTTCAGCAAATAAAAATAATTTTTTTTTTGTTTTTTATTTAATTCACAAATATGGAAAAATTTGAATATTGAATTTTTTAATAAATTAACAAAAGAAAAAAAAAAAACAAAATATATACGTATAAATAAAATAAAAAAAATTAAATTGAAATCGAAAAAAACAAAAAAAAAAGACACAACACAAAAAATGACATAAAGACATAGGAACACCCCTGAGAATTCGCATCTCATTAATCCTTTCAGAAAAATATAAGATAAAACCAGAATTATAAAATTGAATGATATCAAAATAACATCAGGGGTTATCAGTGGGGCTAAAAAATATAATTTGCAAAAAAAAAAAAAAACCAAAAAACAAAAAGAAAAAAAAAAAAAATAGGAGAAAAAAAAAACTGAGTTATCTTTTACTTTAAAAGTCAGAGTTGGTTATTTTTTTTTTTTTTTTTTTGAGATCTTCTTTAATTTCTTTGTGTAATTATTTATTTATATTTTTTGTTTTTATTTATTTATTATTTTCTTTTAAATTTGATATTTTCTTAATTTAAATAATTTCAAATAATATTTCTCAGATTGAAATTTTATTAAATGATATTAATTAAAAACAAAATGTAAGTATGTATGTAGGTATATATATAAAAAAAAATAAACAAAAATTGAAAAAGAGTTCAACTTTTAAATGAAAAAAAAAACAAAAATTAAACTACACGATATTTATTTTGTGACGGTCACTCACTTCTGGTTTTTTTAACGTGACTTCAAGTAATTTTCTACTGAGTTTTTCAACAAAACAAAAAAAAAAAAAAGAAATATGAAAATTTAAAATCTATACTCAAAAATAATTATAAGAAGAAAAGAAAAATTAATAAAAATATCTATATTGAGTTTTTTTTTTTTTTTAAATTGATTTATATTTAAAAAAAAAAAAAATAAAAAATAAAAACAATTTTACAAGGAATGAAAATTATGTAAAATCAAGTTGTTCTATTCAATTCTAAGATAACATATTTTCCATTTATTTTAAAATTAAAAACGTTGCAAAAACAAAAAAAAAATGTCACTTAATTGAAAATAAAGGTATTTACGTATAAAAAATTATCTAAAATGTTCTTTTTTTCTTTCTAAATAAGTAAACCTTGTAAAACCTTTATTACTTTTGTAAAGGTTTAGTACCATACTTTCTATATACTATATATATTATATACTTATCATATATAAATGCCTCAAATTTCTATAGTGTTCGCAACCTTCCATCATTCTTTTCTCCTTTTTTAATGTACTTTATTAATATATTTCTCTCATGTAGATTGGTTTGCCTTTAGGTTTATATAATTACATATTTATATGAATACATTGTCCTCTATATATTAACCCAGAATGGCCCAACCTTTTCAAAAGTGACTTTTATTATAAAATACTTTTAAATGTTAAAAAATATTAGCTATACCGTTGTTTAACTTTATTAGTATTCATGTTTCAATGTAAAAATTAATTGATCATTGATTTCTAGTTCCATGTATAGCATATTATTGCTTTAGTTAATATACCGAAGTGATGGTTAACAGCCAGATAAAAAAACGGAATGATGGTAAACAAATACGGAATCAAATATTAATTAGTGCTTAGCAGGAATATTGTTTAGAAACTGTAATATAATTTAATGATGTATATTGGGTGGCTCTGATGATAAGATAATTTTCTCCTTATGCATATCTATATCTATATACTAAATTTTATTATAAAACAATCAGATGGTTGTCTTGTGATTGTGCGAGTGAATCAGTGCGAGTGGTTATCTTGTAAGTTGTAACCATTTCGGAATCGGTTAGAAACTACTGTAATCTACATGAGTTCGAAACTACATATATTATATGTAAAGTGCCTATAGTATAAAAATTAAATTATTCTGAATTTCTTTAAATTTGATGGGATCGCGCAAATAGGAAATATGGCATTTTTCAACTTTGAGAAATTATCCCAGAATTTAATAATAGTTCTTCTAATAAAATATCATAATTGTCTGAGGAGTACAATATTTAACATATATATTATGTATATATCTAAATAATTAACTAATTCAATAGGTAAAATAGTTGGAAAGTCTTAATTTTTATTAGATCAGTATAAAGACCATTAACTAAGAACTATTTTAATGTATAGATTGATGATCATAAGACCATATAAGAAATATTTATGTCATAATACCATTTTAAAATATTTTTAATATAACCATGTAAAAATTGAAAAAATCGGAAGTTTCTTTTTGGTAGCCCTCTTTTTTACATTCCATCCACATATATATATATATATACATATATTTCTTTTTTATAATTTTTTAATGTTTTGATTTTTAACCTGTCACAATTTTTTTTTTTTTTTTTTGGTGCAAAAACTAGAAAAAATTAAAAAAAAACATTAAAAAATTTTGAAATTAATCTGAAATCAAAAAAATCAAAAAGAAATATGATTTTTTAACATGAAAATTATAAAAATGATTTATTAAAATTTTGTTTAGATCGTGATTTAATTGCACTTTATTTAGCGGTATAAAAATAATTTATTATTATTAGTATATATTTTATTATATTATATATTTTATTTAAACTATTTCTTTTTTTTTTTCGTTTCAATATTTTGGCCGGTGAGGATTGTATTAATTTAATTTCAATTGAATCGAACAACAAGTCAATTCAAATGTCAAAATCGATTGAAATTTGTTGCTGTTTAAATATTAACTTTTCTCTTGTTTTTGTTTTTTTTTCTTGGGTTTTTTGTGTTTTTTTTTTTTTTTTTTTTTTGGAAATATCTGTGGTTTTTGATTTGACGGTGGTCGTTGCAATTTAAAAAAACAAAAAATAAAAAAATAACAAAAAATTCTTAAGAATAAATCAGGAATCAATTGTCAATTGGAATTATTATTAATAATTTAATTATGGCCCCCCATAAAAGAAACAAAACACAAAAAAAAAAAAAAAAATTAAAGAAACTTTAAAATTCGTGATTTTTTGACTGGTAATTTTTTAATTTTCAAAAGTTTTTTTTTTTGCGAATTTTTTTGTTTTTTTTTTTAATTTAAAAATAAAATTGATTAATTATAATTTATTATGGATTGAGTCATAAAAAATTATTGTTTAAAATATAATCATAAGTCGTAACTCGTAACCTTTGATTGTAAAAACAAAAACAAAATATGATAATAATTCTAGCAATACTGAATTTCTTTTCATTTACAAATTAATAATTTTGAGAAAGAATAAAATTGAGATGAAGATTTTCTTAAAAAATAAAATTAATGATTAATTAAAATATTAATTAATTATTAGTTTCTAGGAATAACAACACCATTAAAGAAGCTATGACTTTTGAACAGAGCTTAACTAAGAGTTCGTATACAATATGCGATATCATACAAATAAATTGTTTTATACACACATATATATATATATAAGTAGGTATATAAAATTAACTTAAAGTTTTGGTGTCAAAATGAAATTGGATGTGAAATTTTTTCATTTTGTGAACCTAATCTTTCATAGGTTGAGTACAGATACACATTAATATTATAAGTATAATTTAAAATCAAACATTGAAAAAAAAAATTTGAAATAGAAATCTTAAATTTCAATAAAATTTTTATTAAGAAGAATTAAATGCTAAATCTGACATCCCCCCCTCCACACCAAAATGCTTTAAACATCCCAAAATAGAATTCATTAATAAAACACTTCTTCTTCTACTATACTTTAAAAACTGAATATTGTTCAATTGTAGGCTCTTAAACCATATATAAGAAACTTTGAACAACAATAACTATTTTCTCACACAAGATATGATCATACACTTATAATTTTATTTGGAAATAAAACATTGTACCATATCATACCAATAGATTAAGTATATAAGGAATAATTTAAATTATATTTATAATATCGTTTTTTTTCTACAACGGAGTTAAAAATGTGTAAAAGATAGGAAGAAATCCTATGACATTTGATTTAGGGTAAGGTTCTAAATCACTAAACCAACCATCCCCCCATAGTCTGATTAGTTCCTTACTTGCGTCATTATAATATCTAAGGAAGTAAGAAAAAGAATCTCTGGAAGGAACATACAAATATATTGAAAGGGGATTCGAAGTAAGTTTAAATATGAGTTATTGGTTATTAGAAGAAAGAAGTTGAATTCAAATTTTACAAATCATAAGAATTGGGAAAACAAAAATTGTTCTAAAATTCTTCATAATTTTGAGATGTTTATGCTACAAAAGTATATCTTGTTATATAATTCAGAGTTTTTGTTCGATTAGGTTTTACTGTATATTAAAAGGATTATAAGTTGCTGATTTTGTAAGTATTACGACGAAAATGTTAGATTTTTGGTATAATATTTTTCTATTCCTGAGAGGAGTTACCTAAAAAAATAACATGTGTAATAAAAGGCAAGCAGGTCCTACTACATTTCTTTGATAATTATCTTTAATAAAAGAAATTGTTATATTCGACTTTCATTTGTTCGACAGTAAGATATTTTAGTATAATAATATGGACACATGTTTCTATTTTTTGAAAAATTAGACCTGAATATACCTTATATATGCTGACAACTAGAAAATTAATTCTTAAGAAGGTGATATTTTTAACAAACGGTACCCGCCCTACTTATTGTATAAACCAAATTTCATAAAACGGGAATTTGGTCTTTTAGATAAATTTATATAAGGCGACAAAATGGATCATTTTTTTTAGTTTTTTATTATCTTATGTGTAAGTTATAGAAAATTTAAAAGAAAATTGTATACAAGGTGTAAGGAAAACTATATGAATTATTTTATTTTTTATTTGAAGCAATTATACGTAATAAGTTCTTACTAATTATAACTCTTCGATTTCTTCTTAGAAATCTATTTTAGAATATTATCTTTTATAAAAATCCAATTATACCATAATAATTTTTTTATTATTTGTAGTACCAATCAGAGATTTTCTCTCACTATCAATAGATCACCATTTTGGAAAAAAAAAAAAAAAAATTACATATAAACATAAAAACCAAAAAAAAAAATATGCATATTATTTTTAAGCCCCTTCCTTGTTGAAAGTAATCCAATCTTTAATAAAGAAATAAATTTTCTTATGTTTTCAATGTTTTTTTTTTTTTCAATAAATTTTCAATGTTTTTTTTTTATTATAAATTTACATAATATATATATATACAAGAAAAGCATATTGAAAAATTTTCCCATTCATCCAATGGGAACTCAATAATAATAAAAATATCAATAATATATTTCTCTAGATATATATTTCATATATGTGTATATAGGACTAATGATTTTTCATCAAATTTTAACTGTTCATAAAACCGTGTTAAAATCTAGCTTTTATATATATATATATACATATATGTAGATAGTATTTCCATTATTGAATATAATATTATATTTTATAAGAATTTTCATGGGAACTTTTTCTTTCATTTTAAAGTTTTTCATTTTTTATAAATGGAAAATTAATGATTATTATCATCATAAAAACTATCATCATCAATAACTATTTTCAACGATATAAAATATTGTAAGTTGGTTGGTTGGTTGGTTGGTTGGTTGGCTTGTTCATCGTCAGGTTTTTGTGCGAATAAATCGATTTTTTACGAATAGAAAATTACAATCTTAAAATATATCTTAAGAATTAAATATTTTTAAATGCTGTCCATCAATATACTGTAAGTAAAAATTTCTTTTTGTTTTTTCCTTTTATATATATATATATATATATTATATATATAAATAAAAAAATATAAATTTTATTTTATTTTTAATGTAATTTTCATTATTTTTGCATAAATTATATAGAAGAACTCGATATAATATGATCGTTTTGGTACATGTTTTCTTATTATTTAATTTTTTATTTTGATTCATTATTTTTTTTTTTTTTTGTAAAATGGTTTGAAACTATTGGCAAGGAATCCATCTGCATTTTAATATGGGATTCAATGTATTCCATCAAATTTAAATCAAAATCCAATAAACACTTAGAAGAAAATGAACAGAAAACTATACAAAAACCAAAAGTTTTTTTTTTTTTTTTTGACTTGACTGGGGTGCACTTTGACGGTGGTAAATTGTTCAAGACAAAAGAACAATAACAAAAAAAAAAATCAAAATAATTTCATGAACCACTGCAGAAACCAGAAATGAAAATTTCTAAATTGGCTTTTTTTTTGATTTTATAAGTTTTTGTTTTTTATTTAATGGCAGAACCAAAAAAAAAAAAAAAAAGAATTTTCAAGCATGATTGCCTCTTGGCATTATATTGTAAATTTGCCAATCAAAGTGGCATTCATAAATTCTTTCTTTAATTTTTTTTTTTTGTGTTTTTTTTTTTATTTATATTATAATTTTTATTGTATTTTAGTTTTTTTCTTTTTTTTTTTGTTAAAAATCAAGAAATTGTTTCGAATTGATTTACTTCTGTTGTCCCTTAACCTTTTAGAACAAAATCATCATTTTTAGAATCCGACCACCAAATTAATGATCAATGAGAAAGGAAACATTTTATTTTATTATTTATATATAAATATATATATTTATATATATATATATTATGTACAATTTTCTTTCGATTTTGATTTGATTGTATTTCTTTTTTCTTATTTTTTGATGATCTAAGTTTAAAATATACCGCTTCACAGTCATTTTCAAATTTAAATTATCATGTAAACTGATGTACTGCCTCTGAGGTTCATTTTTGTGTTATTTTGTGCAATTTTTCATTCTTGAATTGATCAATAAAAGGTGGGAAAAAAATATAATTTTGTTTTTTTTTTTTTTTTTTTTCAAAATATAGAAATTTTAGTAAATTTTTGTAAAATTGATGATTCCCAAAAAAAAAAATCGTTTGATTCCCCCTATTATTAGGTAAAAAACAAAACATTGACATGGGATTCTTAAACAATTATATAAAATCAAACAATTTAAATTTTCAAATTGGTTAAATTTTGGGAAGCTTCTCACGATTTATTATTATATGATGGATTTAATTTATATCCGTTTTTGATTCTTATTCTAACATATATATATATATATGTTCATATATTTAAATATATATATATGAATAAATATATAAATAAAATTCAGTCAAATTAAATGTCATATATTATGACTTCTTGTCCAGGATCCAGTTAAAATTTAATAATGGCAATCAATATAATTGAAAAATAAAGGAAGATATAAATATAAAATTATAGAAAATTATGCTAGATAATTATTTATTATTTAGAAATTTTATATTTATATATAAAATTATATTATTATAAAAGAAAAAAAAAAAATTTAGCCAGGTGTTGAATTTAGATTTTAATTTATTAAAATATTTATTTTTTTTTATTTTGAAAATTGAAGAAAATTATTACAATAACTTTTTCTTTTTTTTATACAACCATAGTATTAGAAAATTATAGAAAATTATTAGAAAAATTCATTATGAATTATGCAAAATAGCTTTTATTATTTTAAAAAAGTAAATTTAAAATAGGTAAATATTATTTTAAATTATATTTAATATCAATTTTGCATATCAATTTTATTACATATAAGTTCGTAACACTCAATTTTTTTTTTTTTTACTGAAAATGAAGAAAAACCTTAGAATATATATTTAAAATAAAATTTTCCAGAAAGTTTGTAATCATATATAAATTTAAATTAATTGTTAACATTTCTAAATTTTTCTTTTATTTTTATGTATTTTTAAGGAGAATATGACTTTCATTAAGTTTCTCTATATTTTTTAATGGCTGCTCTTAGTGTTGCTTTAGTGTTGCTTTAAAAGATTTTTTTAGTCTTTTCCGTTTTTCTTCCAAATGGATTCTATTCTAAACCCTATTTCTATATAGAGACTTTTATTATTTTACATTTAATTGTAGGTACTATACTTGTATATTTATTCGTGTTTTTCTATTGGTTTGGTTTGTGTCCACACTTTTCCAACAAAAATTAATAGTACCAAAACAATATATGTATTAATTAATATTTAAGTCTGACGCCAGCGATAGAAATTTTTTCTTAATATTTGTCAATATATTTATGTCGATTTTCTAATTTATGGACATTTCTAAAAATTCCGTTATTAGGTAGGTACTTGAATTAATATATTTTGACAATTCTTATCCATAAGATACGACATGTGGTTAACACGATCGGTCTTAATATCGAAGATCACTATAGCTTTTGTACACTGAGATATAATTAAAATGTTTTTCAGCTAACTTCATATATATATATATATATATATATATCATTATAGATTTTTCTGATAAACCTAAGCTTTTCTTCTACAATTAGCTTTCAGACTGAAAATACTGTTAGTTTTTAAATTTGATCTATGTCATATATTTTATAAAATTTATAGTATTTAACAGTTATCTTCTTAATCCTTTATTCTTGTATAACGTTAATAGTATAGGTAATATTGTTATGTAAACCAATTGGAGCCTTATTATTAGTTATCAGAGGATTAAAAAGGCGGTGTTTCCATTTTATCTTCCACTTTTATAAATAAATACAATAAAAGTACCTAAATATTTATGGTTGTTTAGTTTTATAAAATGAAGCAGGGCATCCATTGATACCGCATGTTGGAGTATCATCCGCAAACCAAGATGATTATAAGTATTTATATGAATTGTTATAATATATGATTCTTTTCATATTTTTCTTTGTCCTGTTATTATTAATGAAGTTCCTATTATTGTTAATAAAGCAAGACTATCAGCATGAAGGCCTCGGTGGCCTAGTGGGTAAGAGCGTATAAAATACGCTGTAAACCCCAAGAGAGTCTGAGTTCGAATCCCACACACGTCGTTATTTCCTCTTACGACATTTACAGCCACGTCTAAGCAGGAAAGACTGTGTAATTTCCTGTCCACAATTATGTCGCAGATAAATGCATTAAAAAAAAAACAAAAAAAAAACTATCAGGATGGAATTTCAACTTGATTTTAAAACATTTACCTTGCTATTTCCCAATTCACAGATGGTGTGCATAAATCTTTTTCGATGATTTGGTTGGGATACGAATCATGGTGTATTAATAATTGCTTTTACAACATTGTTTTGCAAATTTTGAAACACATTGATGTTGATACTATAACGGCAGCATCCTCTCCCCGTAGTTCACAGGCTATACAAATCGAGAAACACATTGATGATCATACTATAACGGCTGTACCTTCTCTCCATAGTTTACTGACTTATAAAAACGGATCTAAGTATCTATAGCAATATCCAACAATATCTTGTTTTCTAAAGATAGTTGAGATATTTTACCAATTAATCACATATTTCTCTATTTTATATACTTATATGTTTACGTTTATTATCTTTATTACCTTTCCACGAACGTTTAAACGTTTATCCAAGTTATTTATAAATACTTGATTTTTTTTTTTTTTTTGAGATAGTATAGCATTTATGTGTAGCTTCAGTTGAATATTTTTGTGTTTCTGGCTAAAATCATATGTGTGTATCGAACATATATTCTTGACCCCAGTTATTTGAAAGATTTTATTATTCTTAAATTATATTTTATGTATAGCATACAGCCCAACTAACCGCAAGATTAGTAAAATTTTATATTTTGAAGTTGAAATATAGTTCCATTCCGCACATGAAATTTCTAAAAAGAGCTTCTTTATTAGAAACTATTTATAGAAGTTCTATGGTTAAAAAAATTATTGTGAAGATATTTTATTAGAAAGATACTTCTATAAATCATATATGTATGTAAAGAGTTTTAAATCTTAAAAAATTTTAATTATTTTTTTTTTTAACTTAACATCGATAATAAAATGTTGTCATTATAGAAAAAGAATCAACAAAGAATCAAAATTCATATTGGATCATATTCCCACTATATTTATATTCTTATATACATATGTAAATTTCAGCATATTGCACATATAACACCTAAATCAAATAATAGGCGCTTAATTTTAGAAATGAATATTTAAAAGAACATAAAATATATATATATATGTAAATATACATATAAGAGACAACAACACAAATGGCTCCTAAAAATTTTCATTAATTATTCAATAACAAAAGAAACCATAATATTGAAAGCAAAAATAAAATTAAAATCAAGGTAGTCTGCAAATTTATACAAAAAACAAAAAAAAAAAAAAAACAAAAATCAAATAAACAATAATATAAACTAATTTTTTTTTTTTATTTTTTAATTTTAGAATCAGTTAACTTTTCAGCAGTAAAATGACTTTGTCTTTCATTAAATATTTCACTAAATCTTTTTAAATCTTCGTAATAATCCAGGATCAAGATACAACAAAGTAAAAACAAAAAATAAAAACAAAACACAAACATAGAAACAGCTACAGAACCAAGAAACCCCTTTCAAAAATCACAAAATCCAACGAACTATAGAAGAAAAAAATCGCAAAACAAAAAACAAAAAAAAAAAAACAAAATTTCATGTCATTTTTAAACAGAAAACTCAGCAGGTGATTATTATCATCGTCTTGAAATCGCATCTTTTCATATCATCAGCACTTTCTGTTTATTTTTATTTTATTTTGGATTTGATGTTTTTTTTTTTTTTTTTTTTAATTTTTTTGCTGTTGATTATGATACGATGGTATCACTATCATAAACCGTATATGAATATATGCAACTACTTCAAATAACTCTCATAAAAATAAAATTACAAAGATCAGCAGCTTTGTAAATTCCAGAATCCAAAATATGAATTGCAAAAAAAAAAAAAAAACAAAAACCAAAAAACAAAAAAAAAAAATAATTTTATTGGTGTTGATCACATGTACAAAAAACTTGGTTAAATCGAAATTTAATGAAGACTTTGAAGAGATTTTTCTTTTTTTATTTTTATTGTTGTTGAGTTTCACCCATCATCAACAGAATTTTTACTTCTTTTGCGTTGTTTTCGATTCAATTTTAAATTGTTAACAAATTAAATTTTACTGTTGATGAAGAAGCTAACCAACCATTGGTAACAAAACTGAATTAAAAATTATTTCTTACAAAACAAAAAAAAAAAACAAAAACGTACAAAAAGAAGGCGGACTTCCAACTTAACAAAATATTTATTGATCGAATTTTAGTAAATTTTCGTTTTTTTTTTTTCTTTTTTTTATCCATATTTAATGATAATATAATATGTAACTTATGTATGACAATCATATACAACGCAGTGTGATCATATATACAATGATCACATTGTTGATCACTAATAATCACTTAAAGAAAAAAAAAAAAAAACAAAACATTTAATATTGTAATATAGTTTTTTTCTGGTCTGGTCTGATCTGATCATTTAATGACCCCCTTCTGATTATTACAATCTTTAAATTTCATATACATATGTTCATTTATTGAAAAAGATTATCATTTTTTATTTGGTGATATTGTAATCGTAATGATCTTTATTCTTGATTACTGGATTACTGATGGTTAAAAATTTTATTAAAAAAAAAAAAAAAAAACACAAATGAAAAAATAAAACGGCAGCCATTATTAAGCAGAAGAATAATATTTAAAAAATAAAAAAATAAAATACAAAAAATCTTAATTTACAATATTAATAATTAAGGTCAGAATTCGCATAAAAAATAATTCTTTTTTTTTTTCTTTTGTGTATGAAGTGGGAGGCGATACGCAAAAAAAAGAAGGAAGGACGTTCAGTAAAATTTTTATATCAGTTTAATATTGTTTTAAATTTAAAAAATTTATTTTTTTTTTTATGGGTTTTATTCTAAACAGAAAATAAAAATTTAAAAATGTTTTAATATTGCTAATGTAAGTTTACATATGTATATTTAACTATACTATACTATCTGAAAATCAAAAGGTAGTTGATGGATTTAAGAGATAGGGCAACACACTCTGCTAAATTTAATTTTGTTAAATTAATAGCAATCGATATTACAAGATAGTTTCATGTTTTACAGTTCTTATTATTAATTTATTTATTAATTATGAAGCTCCTATTACTTTTTATATAACATATATAATATATATGTAATTAAAATTTATATTTTTAAGTTATTTTATTTTCTATTTTAAAAATATTTAAAAACCGTAAAGTACTTGAACAAAAAAAACTTTAGTTTAAGTGTAATGCATTCAGCCAACAAGGTATTATGCGTACCGCACATTTAAGAACTTATACCCTTTTTGTACTACATCATCTTAATCGTATCCCTATACTCAAAATCAAAAATTGCTCACATTAATATTACTTTGCTGGTTCATGTACATTTTTAAACATTAAATATTCTTGCATATATGCAGCTGAAATTTTTAATGCTTCTTTATTGCATATATTATGAGAACTATCTAACTAGTAATTTTATGTTAATTTGCTGAGCTCACTATAAACTCGCCCATTTATCTGCACTTTTAACTATATACTTCTTTTAACTATATATAAATTAATATTCAATTATATAATTTACTCTATTACATTAATACCTTCTATAATTCTTGTATAAAATAATAGATGGCACACAAGTAAAAATATTTATATTTCATATTGTCTTGTATACAATAATTAAAGTGGCTTAATGAAACTTTAGTGATTCCAGAAACTGAATCTTATAGTCAAATATGAATAATAATCATCAATCTATCATCGATCCGTAAAAATACAGAAACCAGGATGATATTTCAATTCAAAACAAAAAGTTCCAGAACAGAGTAATTCCAAAAAACTATAAAAAATAAAAAAAAAACAAAATAATAATAAAATAATAGGATAAGTTAAGTTATCAACATAGTTGGCTCAAAATGACTAAGAGGTGAATGTTTTCGGTAAAGTTGAACAAATGTCGACAAAAAATATAGTACCGACTGAGAAAATGTCGATTGATTAGACAACGACTGATAAAATGTCGACTGAAAATTTATAGATTGATAAAATGATGACTGAAAATTTGGAAAAAAATAATTCAAGAAAAAAAGTCAATATATATATCCGCCAACCATTAATTTTTTACCATTTTTGTTACTAGGAATTATTTGCCCTTCCATTGTTATTCGCGTATACAATAAATTATTTTATATACATTTTAAAAAATATTTAATGACTTATTCAGCATGTTTTTCATACTGCGCAGTATTTTCACAATTCAAAAAAATGTCCTCAGTCAGTATTTTCTCATAAAATATTTCCTCAGTTGACGTTTTCTCAGTCGACATTTTTTCAATCGACATTATAACCCCGGCCCGAATGTTTTAATAAAATACTTCTTATCCTAAACATAACAGGCAGTGGAAAGGATAAAAATAAAAAATATGCATTAATTTAACTGTAAATAAAAAAGGAAATTAAATAATAAAATTCATTAATATTTTGATTCTATTATTGAAAATAAAATTCTAAACCTTTAAATAGTTAATGTAATTCATTATAAAATAAAAAAAAAAATTTTCATATAATTTTTACAAATGATTTTAAATCCATTGATAAAATTTTTTAATGAATTCACGATTTGAATTTATTTCAATATTTTTTTTTTCTTTTTCCTACACTGCAACATATTGAAATCTGTTCAGAAAGAAAAAATTCCATAAATTTTCTCACATATTTCTCTCTAAACATTTTGTTTTCCTATTTTTTTTGTTATTTTTTTTTTTTTTGGACATATAACATTTATTATATATAACAAAAAAAATAATAGAAATGTGTTTTTTTTCACCTATATGAACAAATATAATAATCATTTCAATTACCACCTATTTGTACTTCCTGTCATGATCTAAACAATAAAAAAAAAAAATATTGAATTGTTTTTTCATGAACCAAAACCTTAATTCTTCATTCACCAATCCAATTCCAATAATCTAAAAAAAAAAAAAAAAAAAATTAAAAAAAAACAAGAAAATTTATAAATAATCTAACAATAAAACCTGACTGTTTATTAGAACGAAAAACAACACATTTTTAAATATTATATATATATATATATATATATATATAGAGAACATAAATGTTTAACCATTATTATTTAACATTTTAACAAAATTAAAGAGATATATTGAGAATGAAATTCTTTTCTTTCCTTTCTATATGAATTAAAATTGAATTGAGTTCAAGAATTGAATAAAACCTTAAAAAAAACAAAATATAGGTATGTATATATATTTTTTTTTATTTAAGTTAAATTTTTTTTACATTTTTTCTACAATAAAAACTGAAAAAAGAAAAAGAAACACAACACAAATATATTTAACACAATACTAAATATACATGCATTATAATAATAACTATACAAGAATAAAAATTAGATGGATGTATAATGAATTATATGCGCCTATAGTCGCATGTAAATTTCGTCCAAAAATAAAATAAAATAAAATAAGAAATTTTTAAATTTTCATTCTTAAATTTTCTTCATGAATAACTTTACAGATCATTTTCATAAAAAAAATTATTTTTGTTGTTTTGTTTTGGTTTTCCCCACGCCACATCTTTTTTTATTTATCATCATTTTTATCATTAAAATCATCATTTGGTTCCAATATCAATTCTATATAATATCAAAGAAAAATTCAAACATTCAACTTATCCAAAATTAAATTACAATTACATATACGTATACATATCTATATATATATGTATATATATATACAAATTTAAATTTAACTCACCTTTGTTTTTTTTTTTTTGTTTTTGGTTTTGTTTTAATATTTCCGTCCCTTTCCATTAAGTATATTTATTTATTTTAAAATGTATACACATACTCGTACATATATATATATATACAATAAAATCTAATCACTATTATAATGCGTTCATATAACCAAACAATTTTATCCAAAAATATTCATTAGAATTGAGAATCGATTCATGCTCAAAAACAAAAAAACAGAAAATCTTAAAAGAAAATTAAAAAAAAAAAAAAAGCATTAACAAACAAAACAAAAATCCTTGTATTGCATTGTATTATATGTAAGTATGTATGTATTATTATTAAAATTATGGCGCATACTCATTCTTGTTTTTTCTTTTTTTTCTTTTTTATCATCATAATCATTTAACATTGATTGCATTCTTTTTATACAACGAAATATTATTCTTATTACATTGCACATTCCTTTTGCTCTATTCCATCCTTTTTCCCAGTTTCCTATATATATATATATATATATATTATTATGAAATCAAAAAAAAAAATGTTATACATATTGAATTTTGCTGAATATCGCAATTTCTTAAAATCTTTCAATTTATATTCATTTGAACCTTATATATATATATGTATACATATGTATGTATATATATGTATACATATGTATATGTATATTGCTTACATATCAAAAAGAAAGCTAAACTTTACAAAAATTCTTTATGTACAATCAAACAATTAAAATTTTAAATAATATATGTATATATAAATATATATATTGTTTAAATATTTATATAATATATTATGTTAATGTTTTAAATATATATATTGTTTAAATGTTTATATATATATATATATTATGTTAATGTTTTATCTTGTGAAAATTCATTCAGCCACATAACATCGATCTGCATTGACGTCATCATTATAAGATTATAATATGATTTGATGATGATGATTATGATCATGATCACTATTATACTATTATTACTCTTGATTATAATAATAATAATAATAATAATCATAATAATGATGACGATAATCATAATCATAATCATTATCAATATCATAATCAATATAAATGATGATCGTCATCAATATCATATAATGATAATCAAAAACCGTGGGAATTGAACAGTAGTAACTTTTTCTTGAACGATTTTCGTTTTTTTTTTTTTTAACTTTGTTTTCTTTTGATTTTTTTCTTTTTTTTTTTTTTTTTTTTTGAAAAACTGTTGGTTGGTTAGCGGCGGCAGCAGCGGCAATATATCGCGGCATTTAAAATATATTTACATCTATATATATATCTATAAAATGCAAATCTATACAAATATGTATATATATATATTTATATATTGTTATACTTCAAAAAAAAAAAAAAAAAAAAAAAAAAAAAGGGAGTTTAAGAGTGCACAAAGCAAAACGTGCAATAATAGTGCGCTTATATACGAGTATAAAGAGTTATAATGAAAATTTAAAAAGTTTTAACATTATTACATTATGTATATGTATGTATATATATGTATGAATTATGAGAAAGCCTAAATACGCGAATAACAGATTTTTATGTGCATATATATATGAAATATATATATATATATACATATATATAAATCTGTATAATTATGTATATTTTATACATATCTTTATTTTATTTTATTGTGTTAAATGTGATAGAAGGTAATAAAATAAACAAAAAAGAAAAACAAAATAAAGGTTATAATATTTTCCATGGAATTTGAGGAAAAGTTTCTAAAGAACAAAAAAAAAAAAAACAAAAAAAAAAAAAAATATTTTTTTTCCCTTTATTTTATTTTCCAAACTTTATTATTAAGATATATAAAAAATAAAATATATAGTTTTAATTTTCATTTATTTCCTTTTATTTTTAAAAAGTATTTTAATAATAATAAAAAAAAAAAAAATTGAATTAGATTAACTAAACTATTTTAAAAACTATGATTTTTATGATTATTATTATATGGTTTTAAAAAAAAACTAATTTTTTTTTTTTTCATTTTATTAATTTTAAATCCATTTATTTATTTTAAGGTGTGAAATGGGAGGTTTTTTCCATTTTTTAAGGTGATATTTTAAGTGTAGCCTAAAAAGAGATATGCAAAGCGGCATATTTGAATTTGAATAAAACGGTTTAAAATATAATATTATGAAATAAAAATAAAAGATTTAGGTTTAAATTCAATAAAAAATATAATAAAAAGATTATAAATATAATATAGGTATAATCTTTGAATAAAAGTATTTTTTCTTTTTAAAGGTTTAAAATAATTAAGATTGAATTGTATCAGAAACTATACAATCATATATATTAACTATATTTAGAGATCCCAGATTGTTGTATTTAACAATGTTTGTTAAATTGAATGCAAGAATTGAATTTTCATCAAGTTTCTTTTTTATTTTTAAATTTTAAAAATATATTTTTTGAATTGTGAAGTTTCATAAGATCATACCAATATAAATTAAACCAAAAAAAAAAATTATGTATTTGTATAGGTCTTGAACATCTAATTCTAAAGAAAAAACGGAATTTTCTTAAAACTATAACTCGAAAGCTTTCTATATGACTATTATACTACAATTTACAAGTGTCCATTCATAACAAAAATGCACAGCTATACACGAGGAAGAATTATTATATTGAAAAATGGGGTTCCCATTGCAAAAACTATATATATGATTAAATACTTTTCTTATATAATAAGTTATTATTTAAAGAACTTTTGAGTTATATGATGCCAGTTTAGTATATGAGTTCATATAAAAACCTAAAAATTTCTCAAAGTTCATATAAAATCTTAAATTATTATTTTAATTAGTGTTAATTCTATATAACATTATAAAATTTATAGGAATAAAAATGGTTCTAAAATAATAAGATAGTGCTTTTAAACACATGTTTTTAAGGCATATAATTTTTATAATTATTAAGTTAGATTTTCTAAATATCAATATATATCAATGTGTGACAATAGGTATATATCAGTCGATAGAATACACCACACAAGTTTCAAATCGCGAAAATTTTTTTTTTTTTTTTAAATTAAACATGAAAATTTAAAATTGAAAAAAATTTTTCTTGATTGTAGTTGAACTTCAACTAACGTCCCCAAAAATCTGGGTTAGTTCTCTACCAACTGAGCTATACAATCACACATTGACATGCGAACAAATTGCCGATAACCTTCACGAATATTGGGTTCTAAAAATATTTGATATTATCCGCAGACAGTACAAAAAACACAACGGAAATCATAAAAAAACCAATTTATACAATTTTCTCCAAAGTTCTTGTAATAAATTTTAATTATTAAAGTAGAGTTTCAATGTGTTTTTGTTTTATATGCATCTACACCGTATATCTGATAGAAACCAAACTTTTTTGGAAATTTTTTTTCTGGAAGACATTAAGTTTAATTTTTTTAATTTAGTTAATTTACTATATTTTACCATTCAAGGAGTCAAGCAATACAGGTTTATGAACCGATGCAACGTGGCTCTCTCGCTCTTTCGCTTCTGCTCTTTGCGATCTGAACGTTCCCGTAACGATTGACTTTAAACTGACTTTATTTGATCCATTAACCTGTTGTAGTTGTAGTTGTAGCACAAGAGGTTTTTAAAAAATGCTTCCTTTTTTCACTTTCAATTCTAAATGGTTTTTTTTGATTAACTTCAAATTTTTTACATGTATTTTCCCCTGATAGTTGAAACATATATACATATAACAAATTAAAATCTGTTAACCCATTTCGGCATGTTAATTCAAGAAAAAAAAAAATTTTTAAATAAATTATGAATTTTCAAACTTTTGTCGACATTTAACACAATCGAAAGTCAGAATTTTCGAAAGAAATTTTTCACTTTTAGGTTATTATAAAACAAAGACTTCTGTCAACTGAGACGTATAAAAGTTTTCTAATTTTATTTTTGGCATAGGTTTCTTAAATGATTTTCATAGTTTCATTAAGAGCAACTAAATTTACAAAAAAATTAACTACTACTACTTCAATATAAATCATTATTTACAAAATATACTAATCTATATATGCATCCACCTATATATGTATATCCAAATTTGTGAAAATATATTTTGCAATGTAATCAACTTAAAAAAAAAAAAAAAAAAAAAAACAATTTCCAAATTAAAAAATAAAAAAAAAAAATTACTCCGATACTTTTCCCACTCTATATTGAATGGATGAGATTCGGCGGTACAAATTCTTCTCTCTATTAAAAACATAAATACTTTGTGAATGCTTTTTTTTTCATTTTCATTTATTTTTTTTTAATTTTCTGTACTAAAAAAAAAAACTATATATATACAAAGCTTATTTTATATTATACGGTGATCAATTCTGAGAAAATTTTTTTTTTTTTGTTTTTTGTTACAACCGAATTCCGCCTGAGGCTAGATTTTCTGGATTCTTTAAAAAAAAAGATGTATAAATAAAAAGAAAATAATAATAAAAAAGAGAAAAGAGAAAAAATCTACTCTTTCGAAAAAAAAAGAAAAATAGAATAACTTGCATTGCAATGCTGACAACCATTATACCTATATATGTATACAAATATAACTTTTTTTTTTCTAAATATAACTTCAATCGGCGATTCTTCTACACTCAATTTGTATGTTTGCACATTACATGTAATTTTAAAAAAATATGGTGTTTAACAATTCATTTGAGAGCTTAGTTGTAAGAACCCCAAATATTTTTTATATACCTTTTTTCATACTATTAAAGGTTTATTTTATAATAAGGCTCATAAAACATGCGTAATATTCAAGAAAAGGTTTGGTTCTCCCAACCAGAAAAAAAAATAAAAAATTTAAAAAAAGTCTTCTAATAATCTGAACTGATATGTTAAATATGGGAATTTTCCCATTTTTTTTTATAATATTTATTTTGTTTAGCCGAAAATGAAGAAGCAAACGAATATAGCAAATGAATTTCGTACCATATCGAATACAACATTTTTATGGTGAGAAAATCTGCTTCAGGTTGACATCATATCATATAATGAAAAAAAAAAATAAATAGTTATTTTTTACTTAAAACAAAAGGAAATTTTAAAAATTTCAAAAAAATGTGTAATTTTTTAAAAAAGTTTTCTCGATGATGAATGCTTGAAGGATTAATATATACACATCAATTAAAAAAATTGTTTTAATTTTCTATACTACGCAATTGACGTTCTTATTACTTATCACAGCTTTAATATTTAAATGCACCTTTATACAAGTTTCCAGCTCAACAACATTTTTATGGCGTTAAACCATAATTTTTTTTTTTTGTTTATTCCCCTGCCACATAACAGGGACAAAGATATTACACAATCTTTGCTTTTCAGGCGTGGCAGTAAATGGCCCCTTAATTATCCTTAATTATCCTTTCTTCCCCCTTAATTCCCCCTTAATTCCCCCTTAATTATCTTTACGGTGTGTGTAGAATTTGAACCCACACTCCCTCGGTGTTTACAGCGTATTTTATACAATATGGCCAACTAGGCCACAGAGGTCCCACCATTCATTAAATATCAAAAAATAAATTTTTATTTGAAAATTTCGTTATATGCTCTTGTATAGCTTTTAAAATGTTAACATAAATATAAAATTTTAGAAAAATGAAATGTAAAGAATGTTATGTAAAGAATATTCCAAATTTAAACCTTCTGTAAAAAAATTTTTCAAATTTCTATATATTCACACCTATATTACTTTTAAATTTTTTTTTTTGTAAATCCCACATCTCAAAAAATTGTCTATTCATCTCAAATAAATAGAAGCTTATTCTATCTTGTAGTTTTTTAAACAATTACAATATGCTGGAAAAAACGCAATTAATAAATAAAAACTTTTAAATTTAATTTTTAAGGAATTATTATATGTAGAGATAAAATCTAAATTTAAAGTTATGACAATATATTTTAGTAGCTACCTAGGATACCAACTCCTTAAAAGGCTCCCTTCTTTAAATCTTAATAAAAAAAAACTTCAGTTATGAATTTTTTGTTTTTTACTTATGTTTTTACTATTTTACAAGAGCTATTTTATACAATGGAACACAAATTGTATTTCTCGCCGTCATTAGCCGATTTAAATTTGTTCAATCCATTTTCAATCCAAAAGTTTAATAAAAAACTTAATAACTTTTGACTTCTCTTCCCATGAAAAATGAGCCAAAAGTCGAAAATTTTGTAAATGATCTGCATAATTTTTCTCTAAACTCTAAGGATTCTCAAAGATCTGTTTTCATTTCAAATTATTTATTTTATGCTTAGAAACTAAAATTAACTTAAAAATAGATTTTCTATAACTATAAAATACGGTATTACAAAATACTTTTACAATTATTTTATAATTTACAGTTTATGTCCCCATGACTAACGTATTTTTTTTTTTTTTTTTTTTGTTATTTAAATCGGAAAAGTTAGTAAAACATTTTCTGTTTAAATATTTATTGTTGAGAGATTACTCTCAAAAGATCATAAGGCTAAATTGATAAAAGAAAATTTCAAAATTTTTATAAATGTTCCGGTGACCAAGATGCGAAAATCCCGCTGTATAAAATCGACAATAGTATAATTACAAATTTAAAAGAGACAAAAATATAATAACATTATCAAGGTTTGAGTAAGGACATTATCAAAATTTTCTTTTGATCTTCAAATCATTTATTGATCAATCCATATTGTTCATCTTTTTTTTTTTTTTCTTCTATGCATCCATTTCACAATTAGATCTTTTTATTTAACCTATATCAATTTAAAATTATCTTATTCATACTATCTTCCAAAAAATTAAAAACAAAAAAAAAACCAAAGAAAACCGCTTTCATTTAAGAAAAAGTCAGATTTCAAATACCGCAAAAATACTAAATTCCATATAATTATATCTTAAGTACAAAAAAAAAAATAAATAATAGAAAACATGAATCAACACTGCACACAACATTTCAATACAAATACAAAAATAGAAAGACAAAGATGTTAGAAAACAAAAGATGATAGAAAGGACAATACAGGACATCATCCTGTCTTCGATTGAATCCTTTTTAAACAAAAAAACAAAAATTGTCAAAATATTTTTCTCAATATTGTTTTTTTTTAAACAAAAAACCCACAGTCTCTTTTATTTTATTTTTTTTTTTTGCTACCCCAAAATAAAATATTGATTCTTCAATATGGTTTTTATAATTTCATTTTTATTTTATTTGTTTGCTGTAGGTCCTTCAATGCAACATGCAAAGCAACTTACCTTGGTATGTTTGTATAATAAAAATGACACCTTTATTACTTTATATTGTATTCCTTTTCTTTATTTGTTGTTTTTTTTTCTTCTTTTATGTCTAATTTATTTCTTAATTTTACATAAATAGTTTTGGCGATTGAAATGTTTTAAAATCAAACAAATAAAAAATATCAACTGGAAGATAACAACATTTTCAACATAATCACAGATTCGTAAACTTTTTCAAATATAATTGAATTTTATATAGTTAGTATTTAAAACTGGGTACCAAAGTAAACAAGCCATTAGAACTGAGATTTTCGGTTGAGACAACGTTTGAGTATCTCTTTATTTCAAATAACATTGTTTAATTTAAGAGTTACTTAGTTGCCAAAGTTCGTTATAAGGCATTAGTTGACCATCAGAACTTATTCAAAAATTGTTTAAATGCTTTGTTACAAAGAAGGACTTACTAGTAGACCTTCCTCTTCTGACTGCTTCAAAAATGTTTTATGTTTAGTAATCATCAATTCTACAGCTTAGTATATTTTTTCAATCATGATTTCAATCAATTATTTATGAATTATGTTACCTAATGAACTGTATAATGTTGTTATTGATTTCATTTAGAGAATTGAAAAGTAAAATATTGATAGAATAGTTATAATGATCTGTAGTTTGAAAAAAAAATTCTTAATACATATTACTACTTACTTGCAAGCTCAGTTTTAAAGATTTATTCAAATTAATCACATATTCACACCCCATCAAAAAACATTTTGAGAATTTATTCAGTTATTTATGACTGATGAAAATAAACGTCAAATTAGTTTTTACTTTAAAAAAGAATCTACGGCTATGCACTTAAAACGAAATTTAGTCTTTAGAAACGTTTCATTTTTTTTTAATGAAAGGAGCAAGGGCAGAGAGTATGAGTAGAAGAAATTACAGACAACAGGTTGAATGCAAAAACTGAGCTTGAGTTCAAACTTTAAACAAAAATTTGAGTTCAAGCGTTGTTTTTGTTTGAAAAAGAGAGATTTCAGTTCAACCGCAGTTTTATGAATTCGAGACATTGGGTCAAATGCATCAAACTGAACTTTAACTCATATTTTACATTTCAAACAAAATTTTCACTTGAACACGTTGTTTTTATATGATAAAGTGAAATTTAAGTTTAAGCTTAATTTTAGGTATTTGACCTGCATTGGTGGGCTAACATAAATTTTCAATTCTTACATTTTTTGAGAATCAAAGTTTTAGAAATACTGTTTTTATTTTTCTTCCGGAGGCATTCTTTGAATCTTTAAATAAAAAAATTTTACGACTAAATGCTTTTTTTTTATTTTTATTTCAAAAATGATGCGCTTTAGATTCATTATTAAAATCTAAATAAAAAAAAAAACGATCTATCTAATAATTATTGTCCAATGGGTGATCTTCATTTATTTTGCGGCTCTAGTATTAGAATTTTTATATATATATAAATTTTTTTATATTATACTATTCTGTTTTGTCACCATTCAGTTCTGTTTTTATTTTGTTTTTTTGTTTTTTTATCATTTATCGTTTTTCTAGAGAAAAATGGGACCTACCAGCATTTAAAAGACATAAAAAAAATATATATGTATGTAGGTACAACAAATTTCTTGCCGTTTTATGCCGGTTAATTGAGAATCCATTTGAAAAACAAAACCAAAAATAAAAAGAGAGGCAGCACAAATGTAACTTGTTTCAAGAAAATTTAGAAAAAGGAAAAGATATTAAAAGAGCAAACTAAAGGATCTAATAAAAAAAAAAAAAAAAAAAAGAAGATATAGACAGAAGATTAGATTAAAACGAATCTTCCAGTTTTGGTCTGTTCTGAATGATTCTGTTATCGCTATAAATGTCTTTTAAAAGCGTTATTAAGTGGCAATGAATTGAATTTTGTTAGAATACACATATACACAAAATCATTATAAAGTACGGGAGAAATCGCTATACATTTTGAAAAGAAATATATATATGTATATATATATATATATGTACATTGTAGATGAAATTTAAATTTTTAAGATAACAGTTGAGTCCATTTTAAGACTATAAGATCATAAAACTTTAAATTTTATTTTTTATAAATTTTAAAGTGAAGTTTTAATTTTATTGTTATTTTTAATATAGTGAGAAAAAAGTTGTCAGAAAGCGACAACAAATTAATTGGAGTCGTCAATTTTGATTAAAAATGTTGTAAATTAAAATAAATGTGTTTTGAGTTTGAGATGAGATGATATGTGGAGAAGTAAAAAAGTATATAATATAGAAAAATGGAATAGAGAAAATATTTTTTATTTTGAACATGAATAGTTATATGAATTAATTATGTTATTATATATGATATGTTTCGGACCAAACATATTTTAAGTTCAGTTTAAAAGATTACTGTTACTTTTAAGCATTATTATTGAAGAACGCAGCTCAAATTTTACGAATCATACTAGAAACTATTTCAAAAGGTTTAACTCTCTCTTTAAACTCTGAAAATTCTCCGCAAATTGGAAAATATTCACCCATAGTCTTCAAGACGCATCATACGAAGAAGATCATACTGACACGATAATTTGTTATTCTCTTAGACGCAAAAGTGACGTTTTTAAATTGACATGATGTTAACTGTCAAAAGCTTCGCGTCTACTGTCTATTTTTTTTGCGCCTTGAAGAATAAAGATGATTATTTTGATCTTAAGCCAAAAAATAGATTCCCAAGTTTCATGCAAAAAGTTAAAACACCAATGAAAGACAAATATAATTATTTAAGTAAAGGGATTCAAAAATAAAAGTTTTAACAATCTATTTATGATCTTATATGCAGATGACATTTATAAATATTTACTATTTAAAATTATAAAGAATATCAATGAAAATGGGGTTTATGATTAAAACTCGAACGTGAAAGGTATATGTACGAGTATATGATTTCAGGTTTTTCGAAATGCACATTTTTCGTGTGATAGAAATGAAAATGAAATTTTGAAACCAGTTAAAAAATTTTCCACTTTTCTGGCTAGAGTTCGGAGGCTGAATCTACACTCTAATCATCTCCGTTTGTTGAAAAAAATTACATTTTTCTTTCCAACACAACATATATAATTTTGGACAAGATATTTATTTCGTACAAAATTTAAAATCATAATTTAATCACGTGTTTTCAATCTTATATTAATGTAAGGTGCGAAGATGTATAAGAGGAAAGTGTCGATCGTTTTTCGTAATTTTGCAATCATAAACCCCCAATATAATTTAGATTTTCTTTAAAGAAAATGCTTAAAACTATAAGACTCATATGTATATAGTTATAGATTTTAATTACTGTATAGCTTAAGCCCAACAACAACTAAAGAATGTATAATTTAGAATTAAAATTAAAAAAAAAATTTGGCAACACTTTTGTTTTTTCGATCTAACCTTTTTTTTTTTTCTAAATATTAAAAATATTTTGGGCTTTAATATTTACTCGTCACTTATTTCAGAACTGTTTACATATGAAGGAACTGGCATCTTATCAAAACGAACTGATGATGTATCAAGGATCATTTTCAGGAAATTTCAATATAGTATATGATTTTAATAAAAATATTTAAGTTGAAATTATCGTCCATATTTAAAAAAAATGAAAAAAATTTAAAATTATACTTAATATATATACATATATATATTTTATATACAATACTATTTTTTTTAAAATTTTCTAAATTTAATCATCAAATATATCTTTATAATAATCACATTCACTTGGTTTTTGTTTATGTGAACAATCAAATCTTAAATATAATTTTTTATCTCTTTTATCATAAAATACATCCCATTGTTTTTCATTTGGATCTTGAAATTTTAATAATTTTGTATTAAAATGTTCAAAATTATTTTTAAAATCTCCAATAAATTTACAATAACGATTATAAACATATGTTCCCAAAGTATATTGTAATTTTCTTGTTAAATAACCTTCATAATAATTATAATCATTAAATGTAACAATCATTTTACCATAAGGTTTATCACGAAACCATTTACCCATAATATTAAAACCATTTTTTAAAAAATATTTACCAAAACCATGTCGTAATAATTTTTTTGTTTTGAAATCATATGCAAAAGAACCAACATAATAATCACCATTATGAAATGTAAATACTTTTGCTGGATATTTACGTAAACTTCTTAATACTAATGGTTTTACATCAGATTTAGAACTACTTTCTTCATTATTTTCTTCTTCAACTTCATCATCAAACATTTTGATATATTTTATTAAGAAAAATTTTGTTATATTTACTAAAAATCTTTAAAAAAAAAAATAAAAAATAAAAAATTTTTAAAATATTTATTTAAAATTTTTGTAATTGTTGTATAAAAATTTTATAATAATATTGAAATAATGAAATTCAATTTTAATGACATTTCCCGAACAAAGGAAATTTTATTTTTAAAAAGAAAAATTAAATATACATATATGTACGTAATTAAATATAAAAATGAAAACTTTCATATATAAGCCTTTAGATTAAAACAGAACGAATCAAAGAAAAGATTTTCATAAGATCCTTCTTATCCTTCGATACAATACACCATATATGTATAGTGAAAACAAAAGAAATTTTTTTTAGTACTAATTAAATGAAAGGAACTTTTTTAGTACTAATTATATTAGAAGAAGAAAAATGAAGTAATAATATTGTAGATTGTATATGAAAAGAACCATTTAAAAATTTATTAAATTTCTGCTTAATATGAGTTCTTTAAAATATTTTTATAATTAATAAGTAATACATTGTTAAGAGTTCACTAATTGTCTTCAAGTGTAATCGCAGCCAACATTAAAATAATAAAAAAAATGGGAGTTATAAATTTTGTTTAAAGAAAGCTGGACTATAAAATCCAAGGACTATAAAACTTGATTCATATAGGAGATATCTTACTTTAGAAAGTTTTTTATTAAAGTTTTCTTTTATTTCTGATATAAAAATGTTTGCATATGGCCGAATAATAGAATTTGTTAAGGGAAAAGCTGCGCCGCATCGACTATACTAAACATATATTGTAAAAAAGCTGCGCCGCATCGACTATACTGAAATATATTGTATTTCAATATAAAATTTTGCTCATTAGGAATCACATGTGTCTATACATCCTCCATACTGTGTCTACTACATATATGCTTATCATCAAAGGTATGCATCTAAAATGTGTATATATGTATATATTTTTTAAAATTATGATAAATCTTACAAATTTGATTTTATTTTTTTACTGATACAAAATTATAGGAAAAGTCTATTTGTTAGAAAACCCTTCTGATATTTTCAATCATTTTTTTATTGCACTACGTAGGGACAAATTTTCGTGTAAAATATTGTGCATAGTACTAAGACCTACATATGTATGTGATATTTATTTTATATAAACGATCCTTGACTTAAAAAACTAAAAAAAGATAAATTCTATTTATAATTTTTTTTTTCAATTCTATAACAGTTTACTGTATAATGTAATTGCAAAGCGTTCTGCTGTCGTCGACGATAAAAAAGCGTGATGGATTTTATTTTTTTTTAATTAGCGGCGTATAACTTTAACCAATTAAACGATACTGATTCAAAAGAGTTATTAGGTCTTTAGAATTAGTATCGGTTAATTGGTCGAATTTTACATTTTTTCGTTGCCATTTCTCATTTTTATTTTGAAACAATTGCTTATAGTTTTAGTAAAAGTAAAGTGTATGAGGCACCTGAAATTTCTTCACCCATATAATAATTTTTATATCCATTATTTAAATTATTTTATCTTTGAAAATTCAAAATATTTTTATGTCAAATTTTTTTGACAAACAAAAATAATTTGTTTTCACAATTTAGCGAATACATTAATACTTTATATACACAGTACTAAACTTATATTCCACCTCTTTTAAGATAAAAATATGAGATATATAGAGATATATTTTATAAATATGCATGTATAAATGCTAATATACCCTTTTCAAAATAATTTTGGATATTTATGCAGGAGAATTATGAAATGGAAATCCTTAATAATTTCACAGAGAAGGGGCACTACTATGCATATTATAATATAATAGCGGCCCTGTAGCTGGTGTGTAAATATATTTTGCTGTGACATCTAAATTACAAAAATTCGTATGGGATACAAAATTTTTTGATTCCGAAAGAAAACAAAAAAAATCATAATTCTAAACATTACTATATAAACTATAGTACTACACACTATATAATTTAATATTAAACCATCTTTTTTTTTAACTTAAAATAATTTGAAAAGTTACAATACATATTTTCAGTTTTTCATATCGAATTTTTTTTTCGGCAAGGATTTGTTTTTTATCGCAAAGCTTTTGTCTTTTGTTAACTATATATAATCGGTAGAAATTGTTATTGTTTCGGTTGTACATTGTTATAAAGGAGATTTACAATTGCCAATACACTTGGGTTCTGCGACCCGTTGTGCTCTCCTACTCAATAATTCCTTCGTCTATTATACAGCGTCTCATCAAGACAATCTACACCGTTTATGAATCGTAAGATGTCTTTCTGGTTGATCATTCTCACTTCAGAGGAGCTCTTCCAGTGCTCCTCACCCAAGATTCTCCTACTTTGAGATTTCAAGATCGCGTCTATTGGTTCAGAACGCGGAGTACTTTTTCTGTCTCTTGTCCGTATCCCCTGCATAGGTTTGTTTTGCTGTACCTATTTTCTCGGCTTATGCTCTTTGCGTCAGATAATCTGTACTGATTCCCATAAAAAAATCTCAGATCCGTTCTGTTAAGTTTTAGAACTTTATCTTTTTACTTGGTTGGATCTAGTAAGGGTAAGTATAGAAATACATATAAAAAAAAATCTTAGAATGGAGATTGGCGGAAGAGATTGATTTGAGAATACTTAAAGTGTTTTTGATATAATGTTTATTTTTTTTCAGTGGAGGGTCAAGGGTTTTGTCAAATAGTTGATTTTTGTAGATATACTATATATATACCTACATAATGTAATATACATAATATGTATATAATATATATAGATTAATTCAAAAATATGAATAGTATATAATATATGTATTTAAATATAATAATACAATGAATTATTTTTTGGGAATTTGTAATTTTAATTTTTGATAATCATTCATGTTATTAATTTTAATTATTTAGGTATACCTATGGTATATTATATATTATGTATATATATATGTTATGTAGACTTTTTTTTTAAGCCTATTAAATTTCAAAATTTATATTATGTATATAGGTATTATATTATTTTTATGAATATGCAATAGATAGTTGTATTTTAAAGTATCTTATATATAATATATAAATGTGTCTAAGGTGTGTTTTTAAGTTATTTTTATATATCAATATATATATACATACATATATATTTAATGAATAATCTATATATAAGATCTCACATTATTTCAACCATATATATTATGTGAATATATACAAATAAAAATAAAAACCCCTGCTAAAAGTTCAAAAAAGTCAATTTGAATTCATTTACCTTTTCATTTCGTACACAATTAAAAGACATAATCACATAATTCACTAATTCTTTTTGTTTTATTTTTTTTTTTTTGTTTTTTTTTTTTTTGTTTTTGATTTAATGCGAGAAAAATAAATAAATGAGAATTATTAATTCAATATTAGCACAATATACCATAGTGTAATACCTGCCCCATTGTAGATGGATTTCCTATAATAATAATTGGCGTCTTCATATATAAGATACATATATATATATATATATATATATATAGTACACATATCTCTTTATTTCAATTGGACTTTTTATTTTTTGTTGGTTGCGATAAAAAAAAATATTTGGCCTTTGGGGAAAATTAAAACAAAATGTTTTAGTTTTCTTTTATATTTTGATCTTTTGGTATTATTTTTTTTTTTTTTTGTTTTTAATTTTTAATTTTTCATATTCTTGGGACCTCAAAACAAAAAAAAAAAGACAAGACTAGAGAGTGATGATAAGAAAATGCATTAAAAAAGTAACCTAAGGTGTGGTAATTTAACTTTTGTATGTTGATGAGAATATTTTCAAATTTTTTTGTTTTAAAGTGAATTACCATTATTTGCATTATTAGTCCCTATTCATATATATGTATGTACAGTATGTACATATGTACATTAAAAGAATTAAAAAAAAAACAAAAAAAAAATTAAAACGTTTATGAAATGATGATATTTGTCTTATCGCCTCCTAATTGATCAAAAACAAAAAAGCATAAAAGCATCACATTATTATTATTTTTGTTGGTTTGGTTTGGTTTGGTTGTTTTTTGTTTGGTTGGTTATGGTTGACTCTGGTTGAATGAATAAATGAATGAATGGCGGTGCCATGAATTATTTATATGATGTCGGAATACATCATATCATATTATTATTATTATACATATACATATGTACTGCAATATCAAAACTGTATACAGTATAGGCTAGCCAATATTAGGTAGGTATATATGTATAAAAAAAAAAAAAACAAAATGGATTCAACTATTGTCAAGTTTTTTTTTTTAATATAAAAATGCAACAAAATAGTCTTAAGAATTTTTTTTTTGAATATATATATATACACGCCCTTACAACTAAATTATCAAATCAGGTGCATTGTATTTAAATTTACTTGTTTATTTAAAAAAAAAAAAATTTTTTGTTTTTTTTTTTGTTTTTTTTGTTGAAGTTAAAATGTAATGATGTATGGATGCCTTATGATGTAAAAAAAACAAAAATAAGTTATTGTACCAACGGAAAAAAAAAATAAGAATATACATAAAAGACGAAGTTTAAATTTTATGTAAACTTTTATATTAAAAAATGGAGTTTTCATTTTATTTTATTTTTTTTTTTTTGTTTTTTTTTTTTCTCTATTTTTTAGGTGAAAATGCCTTTAAGAATTTTTTTTTTTTTTATATATTATTATTATAGTCATTAAAATGTTTCTTTTTTTTTCGTTTTAAAACTTAAAAATATACTTAATTAACAAAAATTTATATAGTTATGTACTTACATGTGGGATGTGGACACTAATAATGATTTTTAATTAAAATTAACAAAGAATATATACGTGTATTTTAAAATGGCGATTAATAATTCATTTTTATTTTTTAATCGTTTCAGTCATTAAAAATGATTAGTAATTAATGATCTAACACGTTCATATTGATCATATAATATATAGATATTACCTATGTATTTATTTCATTTTTAATTGTTATCTAAGTTCTCTCTTCTTTTTTTTTTTTTTTTTTTTTTATGTTCATATTAAATTTTGTTTTCTCTTTGCTGTAATAATTTCAAAAGTTTAATTAGTAACATATTGGTACAGATTCAATAATAACAATAATTAAAGTCCTTATAAAACCATATATAAATATATCCATAGATTTTTAGTATTTCTTTCTTTGGTTTAATATCTCTTCCAACCAGGCACCAGCCCCCTTACAAATAACAAACCTATCAATTATATCAGTCTAAAAATTGTATTCAGATACGTTTTACAATTTTACTTAATACAAAAATCAGTTAAATTATTATTTGGCGATTTATTTAGATTAATAATTATGTAATTAAGTTGTACAATAATTTAATAAAGATAAAATTAGACAAAACTATATAGACTTTATATATGTATGTATGGAGATCATACAGAGCCTACCACATCAGTTATATATGAAATCCTTACCTTATGTAGATTTCCATTAAGTCAACTGACATAATGCGTCGACTTTTATTTTCCAAAAATATCGATTATACTAAATGTCGACTCTTAAGAATATCGACAAAATCATAAATTTTTACGAACAAATAAATATTGAATTATATTTATAAATATGTATACATATATATATACAATTACGAACAAATAAATATAATGGATTATATATAATATATAATATATACATATGTACATTATATCTTTTGTACGAAATAGATACACGCATTAAGCATGGATATGTATATTATAAGTATTTAGTTTAGATTTGAACTCAAAATCAGAGTTTCCATAATTTTATAGCGGAGGTTTGGTAGCGGAAGCCCCCACTTCTACAAAATTAATTATTTTTCATATGAAATTGTGAAAATTCAATTTCTGAAATTAGCCATAGGCATGGACATAGGTATACTATAAAAATTGAGTTTATAGTTGGTTACAAACACTGGGTTATAACACCTTTTACAGAATATTTAGATACATGTATATGTGAGATTCTGAAATGGGAGGGATCTTAGAGTTGGTTTCAAAATCAGGGTTATACCCCTTTTCCAGAATATTTAGGCAATGTTTATGGATTCCAAAGCAGGGTTATACGCCTTTTACGGAATATTTATATATATATTATATCTGTATATGGGTCGAGATTTTGAATTAGGAGGGATTTTGAATTAGGAGGGATTTAATATAGTTATTTACAAAAACAGGATTATACGCTTTTTCCAGAATATGCATATATGAATCAGGATGGATTTTAGAGTTGGTTTCAAAAGCTGATTTCAATAATTTGTTTAGAGGAGGTTTGAGGGCGGCAGTCCCCACTACTTAAAATGCCTATATAATAAAAATAATTAAGAGCGTTTTTAGATTTGATTACAAAATTAGGATTGTACGCTTTTTTCAGAATATGCATAATATGAATTAGGATGGATTTTAGAGTTAGTTTCAAAAGGTGGGTTTCAATAATTTGATTAGCGGGTGTTTGGAGGCGGCAGTCTCTGCTATTTTAAGATTTTTATTGTTGAAACATGTACGAAAATATAATTTGGAGACATTAAAAAGTTGGTTTCAACATCTGGATTTCAATCTTTTATTTATTCGAAATTTCTTTAGTTTTAGAAAGTCGACATTTTGTCCAAGCCGACATTTTAGAATCGACATTTCAAGAATCGCTATATTGTGCAAGTCGACATATTTGGCGTCTATACATTTTTGAATCGACATTTTGTGAATCGGTACTTTCAAAATCAATATAACTTAGCAGACCCGTTATATATATATACATATATGTATATTAATTAACCAATTAATTTAACCTATTCATTCACGTATCACTGTTGGTGATTCTGCTCGAGTAAAGTTTTATTTAGCGTAAAGTTTGACTCGAAATATTAGTTACTTAACATTTGTTATGGAAGGAATCGAGTAATAAATTAGTATACATATGTAATTATTTGCGAAATTGATTCAAATCTTTCATAATTTTTCGATTGATGTGAAATTTGAAAAAGTTATACATGTATATTTGGTTTATCTTAAATATTATTTGTTGTTTATTTATAAAGTGAAATAACATCGATGCATCAATCCACTACTAATCGACCTGATTATGGAGAGAAATGAAATTAATCAGAGAAATATTTTAGTTTCATAAGAAATAAGAATTAGATTAGGCTATAATAAGTTAAATAAAAAATTAAATATAATTTATATCTAGCTATACGTACTACATACATTATATATGGCGATATAGAGAGAGACCAATAAATTCAACTTGAATATTTAAGAAACCTTATTTAAAGTGGCTATAAGCTTAATAATTTTATCTACACTACATATGTATAGACATTATATGTATGTATGTATCTATCAAGAACGACGAATCTTTCTTAACATTAAATAACGGGAAATTCCTTTATTGTTAGAATTCTGCCAAAATATAATGCAAAAAAAAAACTAATAACTTCAGTTATTGAAAATAAAAAATCATTCTAGAAAATATAAACTTAGATCTGCTAAGTTCTAAAACCTTTAAATCAGTTAAAAATACAATGCATAGGATCAGAAAATCTTCAGTGTTGCTAACTTTTTTTTTTGTTTTCTATCTAATTAATTTTTATATTAAAGTTTATCAAACAAAACTGAAATTTTTGAATTCTATTTAATTTAGAATTTTTATTTATTTTTTGTGGTTTTAAATAGAACAATTATAAGCATTCTATTTGCAAACGGAAATAAGAGACAATATTAAAAGTATACTAATTTAAACAAATAAGAAATATTATTGGCAATATTCAACAGAATACCACCTATTGAGATTCATTCATAAATTTCATGATTCATAAAATGATATTTTTCTTGAATGAAAAAATAAAACACAATTCTCTTGAAAAACTTTGAGCTTATTAACGTTCTCATGACCATAAATCAAAATATTAAGTAGAATATAATTAATAATCTGTCCCATCCTTCGATAAAATTCGGTTAAAATAAATATTGAAGAAAAAACAATCAAAATATTATGAGATTTTAAGTTAATGTTAATCATTTAAATTATTACCCAATTACGTATCATTTTTTTTTTCGAAATAGAGAAGAAACCCTAAAAAAAACTTTTGTGGTATCAAGTCTTTCTAAATAGTTTAATTGTATTTATTTTTTATTTTAAGAAAGAAATTCTGAAAAATTAAATTTTAATTGCAAAACAAAATTTGGTTAATTTTTAAAGTTTATTAATTTTTACTGAAATGTTATATTAAAGTTGGTATTGAAAATTCTTCCATTTTATTTTTACATATACATATCATCAAAATCTGGTGGTGGTCTAAAATGATCTGGGTTTGGATTGCCTCGATTGATATCTGGTGGTCCAAATGGATCAAATCTTGCACCAGGTGGTGGAGGCGGTAAACCACCTCCTGGTGCTCCTGGAAATGATCCTATACCACGCAAAGGACCACCTGGTATACCTGGTCCTGGAAATAACATACCACCTCCACCTCTATTAAGTGGATCTAAATCACCGCGTCCAATATCACGTAATGGATCTATTATAGGTGAACGAGGTTCAAAACTATTTCTTGGCCCTCTTATAATCAATGGATCATTTGAACGTGAATTACGGCGTCTTGATGTACTCGGAGATGTTTGTGTTTCTACTTCTAATGTCTTACCAGTAAATACCGGATCAACTAATTCATTTTTTGTTTTATCTAGTAATGTTGATATTTCTGGTATCAATGTTTTAATATTTCCCTGCATACTCTTTACAGTTTCATTAGTACTAACGGATAAATTTGAGGCCTTTTTTGTTTCAACATTTAATAAATTTACAACTAATAGACCTTCAGTTAAAGCACCCAAAAGTATAAATAATTGATTATTAAAAACATATCTTAATGCATACGAATTATCATTTGCATTCCATCCATTTGGTAAAAGTTCAGTTCCTTCATCATTTGCACTTAATGTTTTATCATCGCCTACTCCCAAACATTGAAATGATGAAGTTTTTGTAAGATACCAATGAATTACTGCAACAATTATATCAGCTTCATTCTTTATATCATTCTCCACTGTTTTATAGAGTAAATCCCAACCAAATAAACTTTGAGATGATGACATGATTATTTTATTAATTAATTATAACATAAATTAATAAATCATAATCCAAATATTTATTAAAATTTGACCGGAAAATTTTTTTTTATTATTTTTGAATGACTTTGAGTTTTTTGTTTTTATTTTTCATTAACAGCTCATATGTTCTCCCACCAAACCTATGATTTGGAAAATGATTACTTTAAACGTCAATATGAATATTACATCAGTTACCTTAACAAATTCGCTTTTATGTTCTCAATAATTTTATTAAATCATTTAATTTTAAATTTCTATTTCATATTTTTTTCCGAAAAATAGGGATTTAGAAAATAATAATTTATTTATATGTAAAAAAAAAATTTAATTTTGTACCATAATTTTTTATAATTTATTTGAATATAAATAGAAAACATTAAAATGTAACTAAAATTTATTTTCAGTTACTTTGACATTTGACAAATTACAATTGTCAATTGGAGAAAAAAGATTTTTTTCAGTGACTGTCAATAAAACAAAAGAAAAAATTTAGGATTTCATTTTTATCAAAAATTATTTGTTTTAATAAAAATATAAAAATGGAAAATTGATTATTAGACATTTCAAATTTATTATTTATTTAGTTATTGTTTTGACATAAAGTATATTAAATCGTATTTTTCTAAACCAAAAAAAAAAAAAGAAAAAATATCTACTGGAGAAAGTTTTTACTAAACGATTAAAAAAAGCCAATAAGATTACAGGAAAATCCTAAAGAATTACTATTAGAAATATTTACGTTTTTTTACAACATTTCTTACTAATTGAAAGCTTTTCTAAGAATTGTAATATATCAATAAAATTTTTAATTTTGCAACTCTAGCCTGGATTTAACCACAACTCATCATATTTATTTTTTTAATTTTGCTGACTAATAGTATAGGGAAGAAAAAAAACGGCACAAATCCATTAGGAAATAAAAAAAAAATGGACGCAGACGGTGGTCTGTCAAATGAACAAACGGCAACAGTCCTTCAATTTCAGGATGTTACTGGTATCGAAGATATAAATATTTGCAGAGATATTTTAGTAAGACATCAATGGGATCTTGAAGTAAGATTGTTAATATGTATATATATATATACATTAGTTTTATAAATACGCAAAAATTAAAATGTCACAGTTAAAATTTTATGTTTTAACCACTTTTTATAAAAAAACAATTTAATCCAAAAACTATTTCAAATTTCAGGTCGCAATACAAGAACAATTAAATATTAGAGAAGGCAGACCGTCTATGTATGCTGCCAATACAGATATCAGAGCTCCACAAGTGGTTAATGATCGTTTTCTACAACACGTTTTCTCAGCACAATCTGGTTTACCAGGATTTAGTAATGGTTCACCTGTTCCCAATAGCTTTACAGGATTTTTAGGCTATATAGTAAATTGTGTTTTTCAATTTTGTTATTCAACTGTTTCTTCAGTTATTTCAGCGTTTTTCAAAGCAATTTTTGGTGGTCGAGAACGTATTGTTACAGATCCATTAGGTGATGTTATGAAATTTATTCAAACATACAACGAAAAATATCCAGAACATGCTGTATTTTATCAAGGCACATATGCTCAAGCTTTAAATGATGCAAAACATGAAATAAGGTTCCTTCTTGTATATCTTCATTCAGAAACAAATCAAACTGGAACAGAAGTTCAAAAATTCTGTAGTGAAACATTATCAAATGGAGAAGTTATTGAATATATAAATCGTAATATGCTATTTTGGGGTTGCGATATTTCATCTCCAGAAGGTTATAGAGTTTCACATTCAATAAATGCAAAGCATTATCCTTTATTGGTATTAGTTGGCCTTAGATCCAATAAAATGATTATAATGGGTAGAATGGAAGGTTATTGTTCATCAGAAGAACTATTAAGAAGGCTGCGTATGGTTGTCAATGAAAATGAACTTTGGTTAACACAAGCTAGAGTAGAACGTTTAGAACGTAATCTAACACAAACATTAAGGCAGCAGCAAGATGAAGCATATGAATTAAGTTTAAAAGCTGATCAAGAAAAAGAGCGACGAAAAGAATTAGAAAGAGAAGAAAGTAGAAAAGCACAAGAAGCTGAAGAGGCTAGAATAAGAGCTGAACAAGACAGAAAAGATGTAAGCTAATAATTTTTAAATATTAGAAAATCTAAAATAAAAATTTTTTATTCTAATTTAAAATAGGAAATTGCAAGACTTAAAATTGAATTAGCTACACGTGTGCCTTCAGAACCACCAAAAGATTCACCTGATGCTATTCATGTTGTCTTTAAATTACCAAATGGAGCTAGAATTGAAAGAAGATTCTTAACTTCACATTCTATTACTGTAAAATTTATTATTTATAATATAATAATTCTCTATTTTAAATAAAAAAAAAATTTATTTTTAGGATGTTTATCATTATATATTTTGTCATCCATCATCACCCGATACATTTGAAATTACAACAAATTTTCCGAAACGTATCCTATTCACCAAAGAATTACCGCAAAATAATCAACAACAATCACTCCATGAAGCCGGTTTAAAAAATCGTGAAGTTTTATTTGTTAATGACTTGGATGCCTAAATTCAAAATCAAAAAAAAAAAAAAAAACAAAAACTTTACAAAGAAGAAAAATATAAAATAAGAAAACTTCAAAAGTTTTTTTTTTACAATTAAAAATTAAAAGAAGAAACAAATTAAGATTAAATTATACGAAACATAATTTTTGTTTTTTTTTTTTTTTTTTTTTGTTATATTTAATATTAAAAATAGTAATAATTGTAATAACAAACAAAAAGATTTTTTTTATAAATAACGACAAAAAAAATAATGCTGAACTATTAAAAATAAGATAGAAACACCAACAAAAATTAGAGATTTCCTAGCTTTTTTGTTTTTAGATTTTGTTAATAATTAACTGTTTTTTTTTTTTCTTTTTTAAAAATAGAAAAGTCTCCTGTTAAAAAAACAACAATATAGTTAAAAATAATAAAAAAATTGAAAACATATTTTTCCTTCGTATAAAAATAGCAACACTCCATTGTATGTGAATTAATTTCACAGCAAATTTAATATGTATAAATTCTATATATATAAATAATTTTCATTAAATTTTTTACTTTATGTCACTTCACAATACTAATTTATAATTCTAAGATATTGAAATTTTATTAAAAATCATTTAAACTTGCTTTTTTTTTTAATAAAAAAAGAAAGGAATATTAAATCAATTATGGTGAATTTTATTTAATTCAATTTCAAGTCATAAATTCAAAATTAAAAAACAAAAATTATAATTATAATTATACTATTAAAAAATAATTATTTATTTTAAAATTGCAAAAATTATTTTTGATTAGAAGCAAGAAAATAACAGAAAAGAAGAATGGATGGCAGGCATTTACTACAAAAACAAATAAAATAAAACGATAAAAAAAAAAAAATATTTTTTATAATAGCCAAAGTATTTTTTTAAATGTATGTTATGAATTAAAAAACAACTAAAATTTGCACTTTCTACTAAACAATAAAAATAAACAAAATTTGTACTTACAATTCTAATTAATTTTTAAACTAAAAATTAAAAAGAAAAAAAAAAAAAACCAAGAAAGAAAAACAAAGAAGTAGAAAAGAAACGCAGAATGAAATAAAAAGAAAAATTTATTATTGTCTTGTTGAATTTTTAATAATTAGATTACAAATTAGAAAGAAAAAAAATAAAATTGTTGGTTTTTATTTGTTTTTTATTTTTTATTATTATTTTATATAAGAAGTTGAGTTAATTAATAATTTTAGAGGGATTTAAATTTAAAAAAAAAAAAATGCAAACTGTTATCAAGAATGTTTTAAAAATATTCAAAACCAAAAACGAAAATTCATTTTTTAAAAGTTTTTTAATAATTTAAATTTTCTAATTTAAAAAATTTTTAAAAACTGAAGTAAATAAAACATTTTCGTCGACTCTTAATTAAAATCTTTAATATAAGAAGTCTTAACTATTTAAGATTTAATCAATAATTCATTTTTGCAACTTGTATGATATTTAAATCAATTTCATTCATTTTTTTTTTAGTTTTTTCTTTTTAAAGTTAAAGAAAGAAAGTTTGTGCTTACGTCTTAATTATAAAATAAACTAAAATTTTAAATACTGTCGAAATCGTAGTGATTCCATTAATTATTAAAACAACAAAAACAATCTTTTAATAATTGTTCATATTTTAATCATCCAAATTTTTGTGATAATTTACCATACATAGATTTCATGCCTCAGATCATTAATTTTAAATTAATAAATTAAAAAGAAAAGCTAGTAGAAAGACAAAATTAAAGAAAATCTCTTTTAGGAAAACTTCTTATTCCTTTTTTTTTACGTAGTGATAATAAAAAATATGTATACTAATTCCAAAAACCAAAATGAAAACTCTCAGTTTTTATTAAAAATAATTTTTTTGTTGTAGATATAAATGTGTTCAACTTTTATTAAAATCATACTTTACAAACAAACAAAAAAAAAAACCATCAATAGTAATGTTCAGTTGTTTGTTCTTTTTTTAATTTTTTTATTGCTTAAAACAGAAAATCACAAAAATTAAAATAAAACAAAAAATTTATTCTAAAATTATTAGTTAACTACATAAAAAATCAAATCAAGGCTTTTTATTTTTTTTTTTTAATTTTTAATAAGAAAAGAAAATATGTTTTTCAATTTCTTTAAGTTTCTTTTGTAGATAGTTTTAATTTTTAATTTAATTTAAATTAAAACAAAACAAAAAAAAAAAATAAATAAAAAAATATTTGATACAAATAAAAATGATATAAAATTAAAAGAAAATTAATATTAAAAATAAAATAAAATTGAATAATTTAATTAAATAAAAAAAAAAATAAGTGAAAAACATCTTTAGACGATTTTTAGATTATTTGAAAATAATTTATAAAAATAAAAAGAAATTAAAATAAAAACTAAAAAAAAAAAAAAACGTATATTTAATTATTTATTTTAAAAATTTTAAATAAAATCCATTTTTATTTATAGGAGAAATTTGAACATCCTTGTACTTAAATATTTGATTCATATCATTAAAAAAGGATACAAAAAATATCATTATTGAGTTTAAAATAATGAATATCTTTTGGTTTTTATTTAAGGTTTTGTTTTATTTTTTTCTTTTTACTAAAATGTACAAATAACTATTAGACAATTCATCAATTAAGAGTTAATAATAAAATACGGTAATTCAACAATTCTCTTTTAAACATGAAAAAAAAAATAATTCAAATTAAAATTTTCTTTTTTTTCCTTGTAAAGAAAAATTTCCCCAAAAAAAAAAAGAATCTATCAAAGAAAAAAAAATATATAAAACCAGATTTAAATTTTTGTTTAGTTCTCAGTTTATCCATATATTTTTGCTTTTCTTTTTCTTTTGCTAAACTGTTTAATGTATGAAATTTCTTATCTAGTGAGATTTAGTTAATGAGAGTACAATTACATATATTTCAATATAATAAAATTAAATAACAAAATTCATCTCTTGTTTTTCAAAAAAGGAAGTAATAATAAGAACTTGTTTCATATCCTATAAAGAGTTTTTGAAAATAACCAAAACAAACAAAAAAAAAAAAAAAAAACAAAATTAATTTAAAATTCATAAGAATTTATAATAATTAATAAATTTCAAAATAAAAATCACTATTTTACATTAATATGTATAACAATATGGTTTTTGTTTTATAATTAAAATTAAAATATACACTTTATTTAATTTTGAGGATTTTTTTTTACACCTATTTTTACTTGTTCTTTAATTTTCTTAAAACAAATGTGATTTTTTATTTTAATTGTTTGTTGAATAGCGAATAAAATATTTTAAATATTTCGGATTTGTTTTTTTTTTTTTTTTTAAATTAAATAATGAATTTTTTTTTAAATTTTTTCTAAATATCATTCTATAAAATCATTGTTTGTGGATCTTCAACAAAACTCTTGAAATATTGTAACCATTCAGCAGCAACAGCACCATCAACAGTTCTATGATCAGCACTTAATGTGACATTCATTATATTGACTTCTTTAAAACTAAAATTTAAAATTCAAATTCAATATGAATTAAAAAATATAAATTTAACAGGTTTAAATTTATTACCCTTTAATATTATCAGGATCAGCAACTAATTTCTTTGATGTTGTACCAACAGCTAAAATGCAGGATTGTGGTGGATTAATTACGGCACAGAAATTTGTAACTCCTACAATAATAAAATAAAAAAATACAGCAATGTAGAATTAGATTTATTTTAAAATAAATATACTTACCAAACATTCCTAGATTTGAAATACTAATAGTACCACCTTGGAATTCATGAGGCTGTAATTTATTATCTCTTGCTTTGGCAGCTAATGCTTTTACATCTGCAGAAATATCTATAACACCTTTACGATCTGCATTGAAAATAATAGGTGTAATTAAACCGCGATCAGTTGAAACTGCCACAGATACATCTACATTTGAAAATCTTTAAAAAAGACATATATTAAATATAATTTAAAATATATTGTTTATTGTATTATATCTTACTGTCTAATTGATGAGTCCATCCAATATGAATTAGCCTCTGGTACTTTAATACATGCAACAGCAATAGCTTTAATTAAGAAATCATTAACAGATACTCGGACTCCTTTTTTTTCATGTTTTTTGTTTACTACTTCTCTTAATTTTAATAGCTGAAGTGAAAAAATAAAAATAAAATTATATTCACGTTATTTATGATACGTTATCTAATAATAATGCTAATAGTAAATTACCTTGTCAACGTTACATTCAACTGACACATAATAATGTGGAATTGTTTGTTTTGATTCAAGTAATCGCTTAGCTATAACTCCACGTATATTTGAAACTGGAATATCAATATGTCCACCTGCTGGAGCAACAGCTCTTGTTGGGCCAGCAGCAGCAGCAGCTTTACCCGCAGCTGGTGCAGCAGCCATGCCTGCAAGATCCGTAGATTTAATAGATCCGTACATACCACTACCTTTGCCTGTAGTAGAACAAGCCAAAAGAAATAAAACAGGAAGCAAAAGCACGCAAAATGTTAAAAAATATTTTGTTGTTAGTATTCATGTGCGGTTGTATTATTTTTAAATAACAGTAGGAAATAATAAAGAAATAATAATAATAACAAGATTACCTTCTAAACGTAATGATTGCACTTCTGCTAATTTTTTAGCCATTGGACTAGCATAGACACGATCCCCACGTTGTTCAACAGCAGTTAATGGTTTTGGTCCAGAAGGAGCTGAAGGTGGTGGAGGAGCTGCTGCTGGTGCTGAGGGTGGTGGTGGAGGAGCAGCTGCTGCCGGTTTTGGAGCAGATGGTGCTCCAGCTGCTGGACTATCATCTTTAAAGTCTTTAAATGCAGCTACATCTGCTTCATTTTCTACAATAATACAAACTAATTTCCCTACTTTAACATCTTTTTGACCGGCTGGTATGAGGATTTTGGCAAGGTACCCTTCTTCTGGTGTTTCGAATCCCATTGTCGCCTTGTCAGTTTCAATTTCAGCAAGAAGATCACCTTAAATTTTTCATTTAAAAATGCAAAAAAAAATTTAATTTAATTACTATTTTAAATACCTTCATTCAGTTTATCTCCTTCTTTTTTCTCCCAACTAATAATTGTACCCTGTTCCATAGTTGGAGAAAGTGCTGGTAAATTTACTTTAATATGATTAGGTAAATCAGCATAATTGCGAACAAAATTTGTACTCCATACTTTAGGTTTTACTATGGTAGATGACCTTGATGAAATTCTAAAAAGTGCAACAAAAAAAAGTAAACATTTATTATAATATATGTACGTAACTATTTTGACAGTGACATTCAAAAATGAAGTTCATAATAAACTAATAATTATATAAATCATATTGATAACAAATTTAATCAAAACATTTTCTTATAATTCACATGCATATTATATGAAATTATGATCAATCGGTTCCTACTTTTAACACATAGAAAACTATAGATCAGCCCATTGCTATACTATGACGTTAACACATGTTTATACCTTTATGCAATGTAATTTTCATTTTATATACATATTCCAACTAAACTACTTAAATGATTACACAACAGTCATCTAACCTCTATATAATACCTATTATAATAATTGAAAAACAAATTTATATATAATTCAATTCTTATAAAAACTTACTGAAATTGTTGAAATTTATTTACTGCTGAGATTGTTAAACATCTAACAGCATTTTTTGTACATTTTCCCTTTGAAAGGGCTCCACGTAAGATTATATTATTCCGGGTAATTGATCGAAGCATTTTTATGTAAAAATTTAAAATTATATGTTATAACTTATATATTTAGTTATAAAATATGATTAACGTAAAACAATCTTATACAAAAAAAATTTTCTTTAAATTTCAATTTTTTATGAGAATTTTAAAAGATAGAATCTTGAAAGGCAACCTTTCCTCTTTCGGCCAATTGAAACTACATAAGAAAATAAAAAATTGTCAAAAACTTGACATTTCCCAGTAAATATATAAAATAAATGCACTTTTATGAATGCAGATTGGAGAATGCATACGGCGAATATAATAAATTAAAAAAAATTTATAGGTCTTGTCCTACTAAAGAAGATCAGCATTATAAACTCTCGAAAATATTAAATCAATACCTAAATGTGTAATTATAAAACTTCTATCTACAACTATTTATTATAAATTTTATTAAAATTAAATGTTAACAATTTAATTTGCATTAAATGATTATTGTTATGATGTATATTGATTACTAGTAAAGTAATCCATAACTTTATGTAGTCAAACAAAAGTAATTGAAAAATATAAAAATCGTTATTTTATAGTTGTCTCTTTCTTTTATTAAAGTGACATTCGTAAATCGTAATTTTTATTATGACTTGTCGTATACGTCATAATTCATAGTAAATATCATCATCATCAATACATTGTAGGAAATATAAACAAAACTTTTATTCCATTATAAAATTTCATTTTTTTTTCACTTTCTTTCATTTCATTATTATTAGATAACGGTTGTTTCTATTTTAAAAATATATAATGTCGTACTTAATGAATTTTACAAATGACACTGCCAAAACTATTCTAATTGATATTATTAAGACTGTAAATCAAGTTGAAAATTCAAAAAAATTATCAGAAGCAAAAGCATCAGCTGGAAAAGAAATGATTTTAATGGTAAATTATTATAAAGTATTTATTATATTTATTACCTAATAAAAACAATTTTTTATTTGTAGATGCAATATGTTTTTCCTCTAGTTATGCAAATACAAATGGAAGTAATTAAACAGCATGGATTTCCAGGAAATCGTGAAGGATTAGTACAATTTTCACAATTAATTCGTGAAATTGAACGTGAAAATTCTGAAATTGCAAGATTAAGAAGTCAAATCCGTGCCATTTATTTACCCCCTATAACAGTTAATACAACAAATGATGTTTTAATTTAAATATTTTTTTTTTTACAAACAGCATATAATTAATATATGTAAGTGCAATGATCAATCTTTATATTAGAAAGTTAAGAAAAAAATTAGTGTAATAAAAATAATCTGCATTTTATAAGCCTAATATAATTTAGATTATGAAAAATTTGTTTTTTATAAATATTATTAAAACACAATATTTTTATTAATAATTAAGGCATATAACATTTTTTTAAATAAATACATTATACATATAAACAATTTCTAAAACAAAAAGTTTTTGTTCATTGTTTCAATTCAAAAGGATTTTAATATTAATACCTACCAGATAATATCAAAAAAGGTTAGTTAAAGCCGCCTTTATCTTTTTTAAGTAGAAAAAAGAATATTTTTAAGTAGATAATATAAATATATAAATTTCAGGATTATATTGAAAATATCCAATATTTTACTTAGCAATTATATATGCATAGGCATACGTACAACCAAGTACAATACATGATAATAATACATATTTTATAAAATATATACTGTAGTCTACTCACAATTTTTTGTATTCATAATCATCTTACTTTCTAAAAATATCTATATTTTCTTTTTTAAGAAAGTAATAATTTCAATTATTTTCTTGGGTGATCTTTTCTGAAAATAGTGATAAATATTAAATCGTGTTTACACATACATATATACAAAAAGTATATCAGACAACTTGTTAGAACTATATGTACTTACCATAAACTACATAAACTATCTATAGTTACCATACCATAAACTACATATAGTTTATGGTACTTACATATACATAATATAAATCTAAGTTTTATACATACATATATACATACATACATATAGAAAGATTTTATATCAGTACCAAAACTTTAACTACGGCTTAGATATAAGTGATCCTCTTGCCAATGAACTAAATCTAAGACCTATTAAAATAAAAACTGGGACCAGCTTACAATAAAAAAAAAAGACAAATATGTATGTATGTATGGGAGCAGTCAGTCAATGCAACTATAAATTTAGAAAATGAAAAATCTTACATCAATTGCACTTTGCAGTAATAATTTGTTACATAAATTATATAATAACTCAAAATACTTCAATAAAGTACATTGTATTTTAATCCTTTTTAATTTATATTAAATCCTTTTAAGTTCTAAAATATCCAATTTTTTTTCTTGAAAATTTATTCTTTGTATAGATAGAAACATGTACATACATTTGTATGTATGTATGATATGTATGCATATCAGATGTATTTGCCTGTTTACTGATGGTTTTAAATGTTGATCCCTATATACATTATGTACATATTTCCGTTTTTGTGTTTTTCTTAAAACCAAAATTTTGTACAATATAAACATACAAACAGCCTCATAAATCTAACAGATATGATTGCGTATATTAATATTATTTTGTTAGATAACTAAAACTACATGAAGTTATCATCTTTATTTTCTTATCTAATAGAAGTAGAATTAAAATATTGAGGAACTGAATTGCATAATATATTCTATATATTATGTATATTAAAATGCATCCTGTTACCAGAACATTTATTATATAGACATGCCCACTCTTTTAATTTTCTAACAAAAAAAAAAAAAAACTAAAAAATGAAAATTAATAATAATCGGAAAATACTTGTGTTTTCTCGGGAAAAACTTAAAACAAAACTTTAAAGTATGTACTTAGTTTTTTTGAAAAATTTTACAAGTCTTTCAGTTTTAATAGTACTCCAGTGTAAAATATTTAGCGTTATCCTTAGTGAATTTTCCTAAATTTTCATGTATGTACATATACATATGTACATATTTGTATGTTTCTTAGTTTATATTTTGATTTTGTGTGAACTTTTAATTTTTTTTTTTAAAATGAAAATATTTTTTATGTTTTTGTAGTTTATGATAATAAAATATTCAGTAACACTGCTGTTAAAATCTTTAAGACCACATTAAGTTTTATGAAAATATTATTAATATTTTATTAGTTGAAAAGACCGGTTATTTTGTACGACAGAAAAAAAGATACAAAAATGTTAAATACTTTCTTGTGAAAAATAATATTTTAAATTGCCTACGCCCTACGGTATTAAACGTGCATCTCGATGAGCCACTGTAATAAACAAAAGTTTTATTGAGTTGGGGTTCATAACGGATTGCAAAGCCTTGGTGTAAAGATAGTTGCATATCCTCCGTTCCAAACAACAACAACAACAACAAATCGTCTGAGCTTGGAACATTTTTATTTATTGGTAACCTTTTAAGGTCATTTTAAAATTTTAATTATAAGTGATTTTAAAAAAAATAAAATTCAGTGTGTAATAATCTAAAAAATTAAAAACTTTTTATTTAAGTTTTTCAAAGTATACCATAAATACAATGAGATTGTGTTATTATTACTGTTTGCAATAAGAATTTAAAATTTTGCATCCACATACATATGTGATACATCTAAAAAACATCTTCATATATTTTAGAATCATCCAAGCAAAATATTTATTTGATTTTATATCTTTAGTACTCTCAGAAGAATTATAGTTCGTTTCGTTTGTTATAGTTTTGGTGTTCATTTAATAAATTTGTATTACATGTGTATATATGTACATATGTATGCACCATTTAATTCAGAGTTTTAATATTTTTATTTTTGTTTTGTATTTTTCTTATCTAAATTAATCGAAAAATCGGAAATGGAAGTAAAATATACACATATAAAAAAAAAGAAAAATAAAAAAAATAATAATAATATGATTAGTTTGCTTGCTGTGTTGTGATCCAGGATTTGTTATAAACATATATGTATACAGATATTTCTGTATTCCACTATAATGAAAATTTATTTGATTTAAATTAAAAGTTTTATTTTTGTTTTTTTTTTTTGTTTTTAGAAAGAATAAGTAAAACTTTTTGTAGTAAATCACTTGTTGGTTGGTCTAGGCTAGGCTATAGTATTTAAGAGAAAAAAAAAAGTTTTTATGAGTTTAAAAAAAAAGTTATTTTAAGTATTTCTGAGGATTTGAATTTTGGATATTTCTAAAAATATTTATAAAATTAAAACTAAAATATGCAAAGAGAGATGAAAGATAAAAATTAAGAATTTAGGAAGGTGTTTATAATAATGAACAGAAATTTTAAAGATAATTTATTATTGGTAAAGAAATTTTAGTGATAAGTGATTCTTTTTTATTTGGGTAATTTGTTTTTTTTTTTGGGTTCCTGCAAATTAAGTTTTACAATTTTGGTTTTATATGCAGTATGAGTTATGGTTTTATATGGAATATTTTACACTTAATTTAATTAAAAAAAAAAGATGCAATCAATGATTGATTGTATTTAATTACTTTTTTCAATTAATTTAAATGAATTTAATGAAATCTATTTTGTTAAAATATTATTCTTGTATACATTATAAAAAATTATTGTGTGAAAGAAAAAAGAAATTATTATTATTATTTTTTTTTTTAATGCCTGGCTATATTTGTTTTGTCAGTTACCTATTCAGGGTATAAAATCTTTAATTGCCTGTCAGGATTGTTTTTGATTGAAATTCTGTTATTATGTTTCGCACCTAGAAGATCTGTCCTGATATATCATGACCCTGTACTTGTATATTATTTGGGCATGCTTTAGAAGAAATCTTGGCAATATCGTTTTTTGATTTTCCAAGCTTTTGTACAATTCATTGTCATTTTCCATCCTGGATCATTTAATTTTCGATTACGGGTCAGTAGTTTTTTCTTTATTGCCAAAAATATATCATTAATAGTCATCTTAAATAGTTATTGTCATGAAAACTTGAAGCCTATTAATTTTTTGAATAGACTTCACTGAATTCAAAGTATGGAAGCTTTGTTGTGTTGTTGGTTGTATTTACATTACGCGATCTAGCGCAATCAGAAAGATATTTTTGTTTTCATTTTAAAGTTTTGAGGTATTTCAATTACGAAAGTTGTTCTGTTTTGTTCTTTTGGGACGAATGCTACATCGAGCACCTCTATATAGAATTTTGGTACAATGTATAGTACTACTTGTACTTATAATTTATGATTCAAAATAAACGAAAGATAACCCCTTATAGAATCATTCCATCTATACTTAATGTATTTTTTGTGGTCGCAGTGCAGTAGTTTGTTAATGGTTGCAGAAATACATCTAAAAAAAAAATAAGTTTGAGTTTTTTTTCGATTAAATTATGTGATGTTTCAAACCAGTTTTTGGCACTATAGTTATTGTAGTCCCATTTTTTTGTAACAGAAATGAACATTCTTTTTCTATTTAGTTTAGTATCTTAAAGTTTCATGGAAAAATTTGAATATACATGAACATGGATTTTGAAAATTTTAAAATTGTGTTTGTTCAGTTCTTCTGTTAAGTTACCAGAGTAAAAAAATTTTTTTTCCATTTTTATATCATCTTTAATTTTATCATTGTTTTACGATATAAGTACTGTATAATTCGATATAATGTTTTTCGTCTAAGATCGTTACGCCAAATATGGTTCGAAAGGGATTTAAAGGGAATTCTTTGTATTATGTTTTAATCTTGCTGTTTATCAGTGATTAGGGGTAAGTACATTTCCACTTGAGCTTTTAGCAGAGGAACAATTAATACTCTGTTATCGTATTTTTGTTTTACCTATCATTATTGATTATATACTTGCATATATATATTCTAACCAGGACTATATAAGTATAATATAACCATGTTGTATTATCAATAAAAATCTTAACCTAAAATTAAATATCACCCAATCACAGATAACTTTAAAGATTAGAAATAATAAAAAAGTATTGAAATAATTAGAAAACGAAAAAGAAAACATGATATGATCTTGATCCTAATAAAATTTCTCAAAAATATATTCCATGTAAGTATTTTGTCTCAGATCGTAACGGCAAATATGATTTGAAAGGGATTAGAAAGGAACTCTTTGTAGTTTGTATTTTATTTGTTATTTATCAGTGGTCAGTGATAAGTACATTTCTACTTGATCTTTTAGACGAAAAACCTACAGGAATCGTATTTTTTTTTACTTTTCATTATTGATTATACACTTGGCATAATACCATATAACCATATTGTATTAACAATAAAAACCCGAATCTAACACTAAATAATACCCAATCACAGATAATTTTAAAGATTAGAAATAATAATAATAATAATAATAAGAAGAAAAAGAAAACATAAAATGATTCTAGTTTCTAACAGAATTTTTCAAAGAAAAAAAAATTTTTTTAATAAGAACTTACAAATATTTTCAATTCCTTACTAAATTTATCTGCAAAATATATTATATAAAATAATAATAATAATAAAATGTAAACAAAATAAATAATATAATAATTGTATAATTTAATATATACTTGCACCGAAACCACATCTGAAAAGTAAAAGTTAATTTAATTCCTTATCACATTGTTTGTGGTGGAGGAGAGAACCCAGATTAAATAAATAAATAAATTGTCTACAGTCTATTCTCAATACAAAAAACTTTTAAATTCCAAATTGATAAAAATTGATAAATAAAAAAAAATATAAATTTAATCCTTTATCTAATTTTTAAATGATGTATCAAAATTATTTTGTCAACTGAATTATACATTTTCTATAGTCAAATCAAAATATTAAATGTCCTTTTTAAAAGAATAAATTCAAACATACATACATACAATCACATATACAATATGTACTCTTTAGTTTTAAAATTTAAAAAAAATTGCTATTCTGTAAAATATTAAAATAAAATATTAAATATTATAAATATATTTTATTAAATAGACTTTATAAGATAATAAATAAAAGACAAAAAAAAAAAAAGAAGATTAATTTTATTTATTTATTTCCAATTTTTTTTTTTTTTTTTTTTTTTTTATTACTTGTTTGGGCTATTTCTATTCATATTTTATAAATACATAATTATAATGATCCCCAAAAGGATAATTTTTTTTTTTTTGTATTTATAAATAGCCAATTTGTATTAAGAAATTTATATAAAACTATATAGATTTTTAATAGGTCTTTTGAATTTCTTTTTAATGTTCCCCATATAATAATTTAAAGATTTATTTTATGAAAAAAAAAATATTTGTATATAATTTTTGTTATTCTTTAAATATATAAAATATTAATACTTCAAATAAATTTATTTAAAATAGGTATATATATATATATATATATATATATATATATATATAAGAAAAAGAAATTTTTAAAAAATCATTTTATAGTCTATTGATCATTTAAAAAGGATAAAATATGTTTTTTATGTTGTAAAAATAATGTTTTTAATAACATAAAAGTTAACATAATGATATATAAACTCTTTGATATAATGAAAAATTTTTTTTTGAACAATGTAATTAGACAAAATTTAGAATATATACATATATATATATATCATATAATATATATAATTTATAGTATATATATTTTGATTGATGCTATATATGAGAAATAAAACACTAAGTTATAATCTTTAATAGTTTAAAGTATATATACATATTAAATTCATTTTAGGTTCATAACATTCTAATTATAGTTTTTTTTTTTGTTAAATTATACAACTGTCACGTGTTTGCTGATGAGTGAGAAAAAAACAAAAAAAAAACCATATAGAATTTAAGTAAAAATAAATTGAGAAATTCTAACAGATTTACTGGCTTAACTTAACTTAAAGGGTACTAGCAAAAAATTAGAATAGAGAATGACATTGTATACAGATTCAGTCAAGGAGAAAAAAAATCTGCAGGAAACATACTGAGAAGCTTTACAAACTAGGTGCACCTAGAAGCATATTATTTTACAGAAGACGACTGGCAGGAATAAACTCTCTATACAGATCTTCAATTTCTTAGAGGTAGTAAAGCTGTGTGGTAGAGATATTAAACAGTTAATACCTTCACTTAAAGTTTTAAGTTGTTTTAAAACATCCCTTCTACACAATCTTAAGTTTTTCTTAAATGGCTTTTTTCCAAGAATCCTTCTCACATCCCTATTCCGTAAAGCAAAACTCTATATTTCACAAAAAATAAGTGAAGACAAAATCTACAACACGAAGTTTTAAGCAAGGAACTTGGTGTTTATCTTACATATATAACGATCGGTTATAAAAAATAAGAGGAGAGTAAATTCCCATCCCCACGGTAAGGAAGGGGAATTGGTTGTGGGACTTATTATTATTATTAATATAATAATATTATTATTATAATCTATTAATTGGTCGTTACACTTATTATCATAATAGATCTACATCAAAAGATGACAGTGTTCCTGATACCCTTTAAATAATATTAATTTAATAATCTAAGTATTTGCTTCAGATCTTTCCCGCGTTGCCATCTAGAAATTATTATTGCGTCTCTCAATAATTTTTATACAATTATTTCAATTCTATGTATGTTAAAATTTGTTAATAACTCTGTGGTTATTATGAAAGTTTTTTTTTTTTTTGTTATTATTATTATATATATATATAAAGCTGATTCTGATAAATGTGTGAAACAACTTCGTATCAAAAAGATGAAACACTTCTAGATGTGCGGTAAAAAGTATTTGATATAGTTTAGTGTGTAACCATCCAGATAAATTGTATATGGGGATTCCAATATTTATACCGGAATGCCTTCTTATGAAGTATCATGGAAAAGATCTTGACGAGCTCTATATTTGTTGTTTGGGGATGATGGTTATAGGTCACCCTGTTTGGATATATGCTGAGGAAATTTTTAAGCCTCAGCATATCCAAACAGGGTTTTAATCAATAATTGTTTGACCACTTGTAGTGGCAGCACACATTACTAGTTATAGAGTTTTTGGCTTTAATATACATTATTTACAGTAGTAAATATATGCACTTTTAACGAAATACCTTGACCCAACATGTTATAAATGGTTCCCTGACAATTGGGGCCATAGGACAATTTGGACCCTGCACAACTGGACTCAACGACAATTGGACCCAGCGACAACTGGGGCCATAAGCAAATGGGGTCACTAATAATACAATTTATAGGTCAACCCTGATATCTTGAACATTAAAATATTAATCTTTTTGCGACAAAATCTTGACAAAAAAACGAATTGAATTTTTTGTTACATCCTTTTTTCTTTTTTACTTTTAAATATAATATGTAAGTATTCACAAATACGAGATATCAAAAATCAATTTTAGTTTTGTTTATTTTATTATACTAGAACAAAAACATAGTCGCTGGGCTCAATTGTCGTTGGGTCCAGTTGTGCAGTTTCCGAGTTGTCTTATGGCCCCAATTGTCTGTTTACCGTTATAAATATATAAAAATTTAATCAACAGAATTTTAAAAATGATTAGGTATTAATAAAGATTACATATTGGGTTACAGATTTTCATTTACATAAAGGTTAGATATTTTATATATATGTAGTTAGATTAATTTATTTTCTTATTATTAAAATTGAATTTAATTCAACTTATAGATTACTTTTTAATAATTTTACCAACATTATTATTTTTTGATTTAATTTAAAGAAAAAAAAAAAATAAAAGAAAAGTATTAAAGATATTTTATTTTGTAAACAAATAATATAATAATTATATTTTTAAATTATTAAATTTAAATATTTTAAAATATATGGTTTTTTTTTTTTTTTTTGTTTTGGTATTGTGGTAACTGATAAATAAATAGATATTTATTTTTAAAAATATTTAAAATATTTAAGTATCTTTTCTTTTCAATATAATGTAATTTATTGTTGTTCATTTTTTTTTTTTTTAAATATGAATTAAAAAAGTATTAAACAAACTTGTAAGAATTTTAATTAAATTAAAAAAATAAATTCCTATATTTTGAATTTAATTAAATTAATTAAAATAAGTGTACTGTAGAATAATTATAATATAATTTTATAATGAAAAAAAATGAATTAATATGCAATTTAATTAAATAATTATGATAAATTAAGATAAATCTAAATATTTTGACAATAATAAAAATAATTTTAAAATTAAATTTAAATATATTTTATTATAGGTGGTACATGTGTAAGAAAGCCAATTATACGTAATGGTGGAATTCATTATAAAAATCACATAGTTAAACCACGTTTAATTTCTGTATAAGTACAGCTCACAATAGACGTAATAAGCCATAACGGGACGTGTAAAAACTTTACTATTACATGTAAATCTATTTATTTATTTATTTATACACGCAGGTACCGTGCGGTTGTAAATATATGCACCTAGCCAAAATAGACGATAAAAATGCCAAAAAAATTGCATAAAAAACGAGGAAGAATACAGTTGCCTTTGTCAACTCTTAGATACCCGTACGAACCGTTAGTATGTTCACAGCCTGTCACTCTGCTCACAATATTATTTTTTTTAATATTTTAGTATTTTAAAATAATTTGGGTGAATTTTATAATTTCTAGAACTATGGGTTGTACATATATTCAAACTATATTTTTATATGTACATTCTTATATGTACAAAAGCAGATTCTAACCTTTCACATAACGATTATCAATCCAAAACTTTTTCAAATATTCTATAGTACCATTTAATACTAAGCGGTAAATGTATATTAAATTTACTTAGTACAAAATAGTAAATATAATTTTAAATATTATATTATATTATATTTAAATATTCCATTGACAGAATAATTTCTTATAAGTAGAATAAAATACATATATGTATGTAAATACGGCGCTATATAATATACATCTATACTCTTATCATTCATTCACTAGTGACATATACGATATGTAAATAAACATGATATTATATAAGTATGTATATCAATATCATATAAATAAAAATTCTTCAAGCAACCGTTATGTTGTTTATTTATTTACATTTTTATGTACTACGCATTATATCCTCAACAATTTCAAATTATCGAGTAAAACAAAATGCAAAAAATTTGTTGAAGAAATTTGTTAGAAAATTTGAAAAATTCAAGTAACACTTTCGTCAATTATAAAGTAACCCTATATTATTAAAAAAAGTTATCAACAGAAATAAGAGTATAATGTTGAAGCTTTAATTTTTGTGTGTTACTTCAAAAAAATTTTAACAGGTGTTCAAGTTACAGGTGTTTAAAAATAAGAAATTTTCAGTTTTTGACCCCTTGCAGCCCCTAAACGGGGGGTGATACAAAAAAAATTTCTGAAATGACTCATACTTATTTCAAGTTTCCAACTTAAACCGTTTAGAAGATAGAAGGGTTGAAGGATTTTGCAAAATTTGAGTTTCACATAACGGTAAATTAAGACACCGTATGCCACAAATATATATTTATTGTATATATACTTTTAAAGCTAATGAAAGTAGTAATCGTTTGGCGTTTTCAAAATGAAGATATACCTTATACAACTTGTGCTATAACAATTTAAATATAGAGCTTTTTTGAACCTTTGGGGAGCTGTAGCTCCGTAACGGGTGGGGCTACAAAAAAAAGTTATTCAAAATAAAATTAATATTTTTGTGAGATCTATCAGTAGTTAAAATTTCATAGCTCTATTGCAAAAAAAATGTGGGGACCTAAAAGTTAGGTGTTCGAGAGCTACCCTAAGACTTGGTCCAAACTCAACCAAAAAAAATAGGGAACCTACAAATTACTCCCAGAATATTTTGTGTAAATTTCAAGATTCTAGCTTTCTTAGTTTTTGAGTTAGCGTGCTGACGGACGGATGGACGGACGGACGGACGGATGGACGGACGGACGGACGGGCATGGCTCAAAAGTCTTAGAATTTTTTCCTGATCCGATCCATACCTTTGAAGGTATATCTAGCTCGCTTATTTCGAGGTGTTACAAACGGAGGAGTAATTTTATTATACCCGATCCTATCGTACGGGTATAATTATCATATGTCACATAAACTTGATAAAGTCACATAAAGTCTACGTAAAACGAGGAAGAATACAGTTGACTTTGTCAACTCTTAGATACCCGTACGAACCGTTAGTATGTTCACAGTCACTCTGCCTACAATATTATTTTTTTAATATTTTAGTATTTTAAAATAATTTGGGTGAATTTTATAATTTCTAGTACTATGGGTTGTACATATATTCAAACTATATGTTTATATGTACATTCTTCAAAAGCAGATTCTAACCTTTCACATAACGATTATCAATCCAAAACTTTTTCAAATATTCTATAGTAACATTTAATACTAAGCGGTAAATGTATATTAAATTTACTTAGTACAAAATAGTAAATATAATTTTAAATATTATATTATATTATATTTAAATATTCCATTGACAGAATAATTTCTTATAAGTACAATAAAATACATATATGTATGTAAATACGGCGCTATATAATATACATATATACTCTTATCATTCATTCACTAGTGACATATACGATATGTAAATAAACATGATATTATATAAGTATGTATATATATCAATATCATATAAATAATAATAAAAGTTCTTCAAGCAACCGTTATGTTGTTTATTTATTTACATTTTTTTATACTACGCATTATATCCTCAACAATTTCAAATTATCGAGTAAAACAAAATGGAAAAAATTCGTTTTAAAGAAATTTGTTCGAAAATTTGAAAAAATCAACTAACACTTTCGTCAATTATAAAGTAACCCTATATTATTAAAAAAAGTTGTTAACAGAAATAAGAGTATAATGTTGAAGCTTTAATTTTTGTGTATTAATTCAAAAAAATTTTAACAGGTGTTCAAGTTACAGGTGTTTAAAAATAGAAAATTTTCAGTTTTTGACGCCTTACAGCTCCTAAACGGGGGGTGATACAAAAAAAATTTCTGAAATGACTCATACTTATTTTCAAAGATCTAACTTTTGTCAAAATTTCAAGTTTCCAACTTAAACCGTTTAGAAGATAGAAGGATTGAAGGATTTTGCAAAATTTGAGTTTCACATAACGGTAAATTAAGACACCGTATGCCACAAATATATATTTATTGTATATATTCTTTTAAAGCTAATAAAAGTAGTAATCGTTTGGCGTTTTCAAAATGAAGATATATCTTATACAACTTGTGCTATAACAATTTAAATATAGAGCTTTTTTGAACCTTTGGGGAGCTGTAGCTCCGTAACGGGTGGGGCTACAAAAAAAAGTTATTAAAAATAAAATTAATATTTTTGTGAGATCTATCAGCAGTTAAAATTTCATAGCTCTATTTCAAAAAAAATGTCGGGATCTAAAAGTTAGGTGTTCGAGAGCTACCCTAAGGCTTGGTCCAAACTCAACCAAAAAAAATAGGGAACCTACAAATTACTCCCAGAATATTTTGTGTAAATTTCAAGATTCTAGCTTTCTTAGTTTTTGAGTTAGCGTGCTGACGGACGGACGGACGGACATGGCTCAAAAGTCTTAGAATTTTTTTCTGATCCGATCCATACCTTTGAAGGTATATCTAGCTCGCTTATTTCGAGGTGTTACAAACGGAGGAGTAATTTTATTATACCCGATCCTATCGTACGGGTATAAAGATACCATTACATTTTATTTACGTAAAAGTTTTGTTTACAATCGTTTTGAACAATAATTTTTTTTCAATCAAAGTTATTTTGCACAACTTTGTTAGTTTAAACTGATAAATTATAAAATTACTATTTAGAAATTTAACACAGAACTTGTAAACAAACGCATATGATTTCATCGTCATTATACGTTTTCATTTTGGTTAGTTAAACGTTTAAATTTCGCGAAAGAAACCGTACGAAATTTCTTGCGTTTTTTTTATCGTCACGTTTCGTCACGTCTATTTTGGGCTTTAGCTTAAAACTGATAAAAATTTTCTCTTATTTTTTACTCTTTCTTTTTTCGTCAAATTTTTCTCAGTTTAACAACCACATTTTACAATGCATTCACTCTTAATTTCGAGTAATAAAATTAAACAAAGTAATACAACACAATTACAATTAATACAATTTAAAATACAATAATTTTATAATATTGGGTCAAATATAATAAAACTGAAGTTAAACTCAAATCTCGCTTTTTCAAACAAAAACTAGACTTGAACTCTTATTTTTGTTTGAAAAATATTAGATTTGAATTCAAGCTCAGTTTTATACATTCGACCCATTGATTAAATACCAATAATATTTAAAAGAAGTTTTAGATTAGGACTCTTAGCAATCTAAAATAACAAATTTTTGAACTTTAAGATAACTTAGTTATTTTGCGTATATACAGTAGGTATATAACTAGTTAATTATATATGATTTTGTCAGAAAATCAAGTGGAAATGTTTGTAGGAAAAAAAAGGGGTAATGACTATACATTTTTTCAGTAATAAAAACAAAAACGTTTATAGCTACAGAATGACTACAGATCTTTCTGACGAGAGAACTTGAGTGAACTATGACAAAAATAAAAAATAATATAGATTTTTCTTATAATACATAATTAGTAGAATATAATTAAATTAAAAATAAGTATATATGTCTTATAAATTATAATTAATATCATATTGAAATAGCTATATAATAAAATAATAATAAACCATAATTCTTGTATAAGATAATAGATGGTGTAGAAATAATCGAAACGTCTTAGTCTTGTACAATAGCTACAGCCGAGTAACCAACGGCTTAGCGAAATTAATGATTCACGAAACTGAAGCCTAGTCAAATATGAATAATAAATGACTTAGTGGATGCCCTATTAATACTTCTCTTTGAAGTGGCAAGGAAAAAACAAAAATTACACCTGAAACGGAAAAATTGATTTGTTTTCTCATCATATTGTATGTGATGGTGGAATCAAAATAAATAAAATAAAAAAATACTTAAAACAATAAAAAAAAAAAACGAAAAAAAAAGAAAACAATTTTAAAGGTTATACCTAAAAGAATATTTTACAAAAAAAAAAAACAATTATTAATATGGCCTCACATCAGATCATTATACCAAATAAATTTCCAAATGTTGCTTTATTTTCTTTGACTATTGATGGTGGCCGATTGGTTCAGCTTGTAGCTTATTAGGGGATATTAGGACTTATATGTGTAAATAAAAAAATAAATAATTTTTTTTAACCAATTTTTCTTTTGCATCATTTTTTACACTTTTTCATTTGGTGAAATTGAAATAAATAATAAATACTGCACAGATACACTAAAAGTTTTTATTAAATTTTATTTATACTCTTTCAAATTTTTTTGCCGCGGTATCCTTATTTTTATAATTGTTTTTTATGTTATATTCAACAAATTAATTTTTTTTTTATTTAATTTCTTTTCCTACACAAGTTAATTATTTCCTATAAAAATTAATAAATACGTTTATTTTTTTTTGTCTTTAAACAAGGTTAATTAAAACACTTACCTTATATCTCTGTTTAAGTTTTTTTTTAACTAATTAAGACTTGTTATATTACTTTAAATAATTTGTAACTATTGTTTTTTTTTCTTTTAGTTATATATATACACATACTTAATAATTGCCAATGTTTGTACCTATGTTTTTTTAATTAATTTTTGTTAGATTCTATCATGCAATTCTATCATAATTTTAACTGCAAATTTATGATGTCTCCGCACACTTAAAATTTTTTCTTTTATTTTTTTTTTAACTATACTTTTACCAACACTATCCAATATATTAAAAATAAAAGCACAATCAATCTTAATAAAAAAAAACAAAAATAAGAAAAAAAAAAAACAAAAACACATAAAAAAAAATAAAACAAATAGTTCATTTTTGTAAATATCAAATATTAACCTTTCACCATCAATATAAGAAGAACAAAAAGCTCATTACATTTGAAAAAGTAATAAAGGATATTCTCAAATTAAATATACAAATATGTATTATACCATGCATAAATATATAGTACACTTGGTAAATTTAATTTAGAACCATTGGGTTGCAATTTGATGTCGTATATATATATATTTTTGTTTTTTTTTCCTAAGGAAGGTGGGAATCTTCCAAAAACACCAAGAATTACCCCTTGGTAGTGTCAGATTCTTACTGACTAAACCCACCTCCCCCTTTAGCCAATATAGTGGGATGAAACCCTTACCTGCGAACGCAGTATATTGGCTAGGGAATAGGGATAGGAAAGGATAGGAAAATGGATACGGAAACATTGAATTGGGAGTGGGACTGTAAGGAAACAATGAATCCGCCTATTATTATTTGGTTAACAGTGACTAAAGCCGTCACAACAGTTACAACATGTAGTAGTAGTATATATATTACTACATGAGGTAATTATTGAAGCCAACCCCCACTGTCACTGTAGCGGCTGTTATTATTCGTATTAATATTCTTATTAATATTATTATTATTTTACTATAGAGTCAGGGCCATCAGTGGATTACAACGTGCAGCAGTATATAACACCTTATTTGCACGATATAACCAAAGATGGCTCTACTGTAGCAGCTATTATTATTATTATTATAGCTATTGTTTTATTACTATTACTATTATTATTATTATAATTATTATTACTATTATTATTATTACTATTATTATTATTATTACTATTATTATTATTGTTATTATTTTACTACAGAGTCAGCGCCATCCGTGAATTACAACATGCAGCAGTATATAACACCTTACTTGCATGATATAACCAAAGATGGCTCCACTGTAGCAACTATTATTATTATTATTATAATTATTGTTATTATTATTACTATTATTATTATTATTATTATTAATGTTATTATTGTTATTATTACTAATATTAATTATACGATATACATTATTACGATATAAAAGTACTACATATTTTTTTTATTTATGATCTGACCGGGGTTTGAACCCAAGACCCTTCGATTGAAGGTTGGCGACTTAACCACTGCGCCATGAGTCAGATAACTACGCCACAGAGTCAAGGAACTGTTTGAGGAACTGGCTGCATTAAATTGGTTTGAGGTTCGTTGAAAACGAATATAGGAACATTAATACGCGCACTTTAAAAGCTTGAGTATATTGAAAGAAATATTTTCAAATATTTACCAAGCAGGAACGAATCAATAAAATTAGTAGATATGTGTAATGGTGTGGTTGACCTGTTAAACAACAACAATAATTACATTTTATATAGAAGAAACCGAAATAGTATAAAATATGTAAAAACTATTTACAACTATAGCAGTGTAATATCGAATCTATACAATAGAAGTCATGTGACAGTAAGTATATTTAGATAAAAACCACTGAGCAAAGTGAGTATATATTTAGAGAAAGGAAGCAGGGGATTATAATTCTATTAAGAAGTCCGTAGGTCTCCGTGGAAATATTGAAGTAGTTATTAAGAGACTGATTAAAATTGTTATTCTCTACACACTAAAAACTGGTACAAAAATTACAAAAATATATGAAAATTTTAAACTGATTAAAATAAATATAAGATATGAATAAGTAATGAAATATTTAACGAAATTACATATAGAAACACCTTGGATAAAAAGTATACGCGCATATGTTTTTAACTTTTAACTGGAATACATTTCACAAAGGCTATATACAATTATCGATACATTGCTAACGGGAACATCAAGTAAAAGTTCTATATGATGCCTCTCACAGAATCAATAAAAACAAAATGACTTTCTGACTTAATATTAATTTTTCTTATTGTATATATATATATAAATTTCTATTGTAGCACACAGTCAGACACATATCAACATATACATACAAACAAAATATGTATATACAAGTATATATGTATGTACATATATAAGAATCCTTTGAGTAAATAAATAATACAAGAAAATTGTTTTGCTTTATTATAATTCAAGTTTGCATTATATTGGCTCTTGTTAACTTCTCTTTCCTCTCTTTTAGTTTTTTTTTGTCTTATTATTTTAGTTTTTCCTTACCTCACCGTTACTTTTATCTGTAATAACGGTAAAAAATCAAAAGGAAAAAAAAAAAAGATCAAACCAAAATAATTATAATTCTGATAGTATAAAGCTTATACTGATAATGAACTCTGCAACTATACAACTATAATTTTTACTAACTATTATTTAACTTTTTTTTTTTTTTCTTTATTTATTTATTTTTTTATATATCTGTATATATACATATTGTATAGATACTTGTTTGTATATAAGAAGAAATACAAAAAAGTAAAATAACTGACTGAACCGCAACTAAATATCTATTCAGTATAATAAAGACTGTAAAAGTAAATATTAGATATTTCGAAAAAACAAAAAAATAGAGCGATGATTTTAAGGATGGAGATGAGTTAAGGAGGTCAGGATAAAATTAAAAGTGCTGTAAAAGGAAAAAAAATTATATATAGAAGAAGAAGAAGGAAAAAAAAAAAAAAATAATTATGCGGTCATGGAATTCATTTGATATCATACATGTATAATAAAAAACAATAAAGAATTATTATGATGAATTTCTTCCATATGTATATAAAAATTTCTTATATAATCTATGCATACCTATATATAAAAATTAAATACATATATGTTCACTTTCTGTATATTTATACATATAAATTATGTACACAATACGCTTTATGATATATGTGCATATAGGACCTATTTAGAATAAAAATAATATTTTTTTTTTGTCTTTTATTTCTTTTTTGTAATATGGTGAACAAAAGTAAAAAGTCATGTTTAATTGCCAAAGTATAAAAGTTAAACAAAGTTATAAAATGAAACTGAATAAATATAATAATATCTTATTATTATTATTTTAATTTTATAAATATAATAAATAACAGAGTGTTGAAAAAAAGAAGTAGTGAATAATGGAAAAATTGGTTTTTTTTTTTTTAAACAAAAGGAATGGGAATGTTTTTTTTAGCACATTTCCAAAAAAATTTTGAAAAAATGTGCTTATTAGTTTCACTCTGTCCGTCCGTCCGTCCGTCTGTTTACAAAACTTCTACACCGTTAAAGATAGAGAAAAAAAATTTTAACCATAGGTAGGTCTCATAAAAAAAATAATTTTGTGGAACAACTTTTTCATGTAGCCCCCCCCATTACGGAGCTACACCCCCTCAAACTTTGAAAAAGCCCTATTTTTAAATGCATATATCTTATGTTCTGCTTAAGATTTTTTCAATCTGAAAACGTCATTCGACAGGTATTTCTTTTATCTTTGTAAATTAATATCAAAATTATACAATTTTTTTAAATTTAGTATTTAAATTTACCGTTATGTGAAAACCAAATTTTGCATGATTTTTCAACTTTCATAACTCCGGCACGCTTCTAGATAGAAGCTTGAAATTTTGAGGCAAGAAAGAACTTTTAGAATTAGTATAAGTTTGCTCAGAAAATTTTTTCGGACCACCCCCTGTTTATGAGCTATTAGGGCTTAAAAATTGAAAATTTGCTATTTTTAAACACCTCTAACTTAGGAACCTGCAGACATTTTACTTCTGCAAGATGTAAAAATTAAAGCTACAATAATATATTTTTACGTGTGTGAAAGGTTTATTTTAGTTGTAAAGGGTTCCAAAGTTGCAGCTCTTCAAAATTGTAAAAAAGCCCCATTTTCAGATGTATATATCTCGGGCTCTGCGTAATAGTTTTGCAATCTAAAACCGGCAGAAGATCGAAAATTTTATTATCTATATAAAACAATATTAAAATTATGTAATATTTTGTAATTTACTATTTAAATTTACCGTTATGTGAAAACCACATTTTGCATGAAATTTCTTTTTTCATAACTCCGGCACCCCTTTAGATAGGAACCTGAAATTTTGAGACAAGAAAGAACTTTTAGAATTAGTATAAGTTTCCTCAGAAAATTTTTTGGTAACGCCCCCTCTTTAAGAGTTATTACGCCTCAAAAATTGAAAATTTGCTATTTTTAGACACCTGTAACTTAGGCACCTGTAAAAATTTTTCTTCGGCAAGACATGACAATTAAAGCTACAATAATATATTTTTACATGTGTGAAAGGTTTATTTTAGTTGTAAAGGGTTCCAAAGCTGCAGCTCTTCAAAATTGTAAAAAAGCCCCACTTTCAGATGTATATATCTCGGGCTTTGCGTAATAGTTTTGCAATCTAAAACCGGCAGAACATCGAAAATTTTATTATCTATATAAAACAATATCAAAATTATGTAATATTTTGTAATTTACGATTTAAATTTACCGTTATGTAAAAACCACATTTTGCATGAAATTTCTTTTTTCATAACTCCGGCACCCCTTTAGATAGGAACCTGAAATTTTGAGACAAGAAAGAACTTTTAGAATTAGTATAAGTTTGCTCAGAAAATTTTTTTGGACCACCCCCTGTTTATGAGATATGAGGGCTTAAAAATTGAAAATTTGCTATTTTTAAACACCTGTAACTTGGGCACCTGTACAAAATTGCGAAAAAGTCCAATTTTCAGATGTATATATCTCAGGCCTTGCGTAATAGTTTTGCAATCTAAAACCGACAGAAGATCGAAAATTTTATTATCTATATAAAACAATATCAAAATTATGCAATATTTTGTAATTTACTATTTAAATTTACCGTTATGTGAAAACCATATTTTGCATGAAATTTCTTTTTTCATAACTCCGGCACGCCTTTAGATAGAAACCTGAAATTTTGAGACAAGAAAGAACTTTGAGAATTTTAGTGTAAGTTTCCTCAGAAAATTTTTTGGTAACACCCCCTCTTTAAGAGTTATTACGCCTCACAAATTGAAAATTTGCTATTTTTAGATACCTGTAACTTAGGCACCTGTAAAAATTTTTCTTCGGCGAAGCATGAAAATTAAAGGTTCAATAATATATTTTTACGCGTGTTAATGGCTTTTCTTAGTTATATAGGATTCCGGACTTACGGCCCCTCAAAATTTCAAAAATGTCCTATTTTCACGTTTTTTCGTATTACATGAAATTTTCAAATTTTTGTGTAAGTCACACTTCTAAACAGTTTGTATTGAGTTTTGGAAATGTGCGCTTTTAAAAACCGTTGGTTTACATTCTACCTTGTTTTTTTTTTACTTATAGTTATTGAGCTTGTAGTATTTTATGTGACAACCAAAAAGTTAATTAAAATTTTACAGTAATGTTGTAAAAGAAATTGTATAGAAAACAAACATCTAAAGAAATCTAAAATATAAAAACTTTTCAAAGCACAATTTTCTATAAATACTTTGTTATGTACCCATTTACTCTCAGTCCTCAGATACAGATAAATATATTTGAAAATGAACTGAAAAATTCAAAGTAACTATCCTTTTGTTCCCATGATACGGAAAATAAGAAAATGAATTCACACATTAATTTTTATAGCTACAAGTTTCCAGTTGGTTATCGGGATATTATCAGTTTAAGGGGCACTTAAATACAATTGAAATATAAAATGACGATACATGCACAGATTGTGTTAAGAAGAAGATGAATCTATACAGGATACATTTAAAAAAACTGCGAAGATTTACTCAGAACAAAATGTAAGTAGGAGCTTATAAGTAGGAGCCTAGGAGCTTATAAGTAGTATACTTTACCGAAGGTGAACTGATAGTAATAAATCGTTTACAGTTCTTTAGTTTTCGAATTAGGAGTAGGAGAGTTGACAGAAGTAATATAAGTGAAGGCAAAATATATAATATGTAGTATGATAGAAAGTGCACAATGGATCTACATAAGAAAGTCGCAGTGATTCTTGCCCTCTTGCAACCTTTCCCCTTATGTATATATAAGCATATATAGTTTAGTAAATAAGCTATTTAAGAAGAAAGAGTAAAACGTGTAAGTGTAGGTGAGTATAAGCTATACGTGAAAAAAAGGAATGTTTAAAAAAAAAGAGAATAAATTCTGAATTTTTTGGAAATTACCATTTTCTTTATAAAAAGAAACAATTTTTTTAACAATATAAAACAAACTAATAATATTTTAATATGAAAAAATGTATATTAGTTGTTCGAATCACGCTGTATAAAATAGTATAGAGATAAAGAAAAAACCATAAATTGATCACCTTATGTTGTCTTTTTTAATTTTTTTTTTTTTTCTTAAATTTATGTAATTATTCATTATTTTTATGTACAGATTTTTTTAACCAAAATGTACCTTAATTCTGCCATATTTTAATAAGAATGAAAATCAAAAAAAAAAAAAAAAATTAGATATCCACTGCAGCAGTATGGTACTAGTAATTCAATCATAAATAAATAGTTAGTAATGAATGAATTTTTTGAAATAAAAAAAGAAAAAAAAAATTAAAAAAATATTGAATATAAAATATGTTAAGAGTTGAAGATTTACATTTCAGAATTTTATTTTTATATTAAAATATTTCATAGTATGTAATATTGGGAAACTCCTCTAACACACGGTAGGAGTTAAATAAATCAATACAAAAAGACTAAACTTAGGGATGAACAATTCTTCATTAAAGTTCTTTGAGGAAAGAATTGTTTTTGATATTTATTTGAATTGCGAAATTAGAAGGCTCTTTAAATAAGTATTGTTCTTTATACGATGTAAAACAATTTGCAATCAATTATTTAACATAACGCCTATTGTTATGCAATTTTACATTATTTTATGCATTATACGATGAAATGAAACAATTTTTAATCCATCTATCTAATACAATTTTATCAACTTAGAATTTAATCAAAGACACATTCGAATGTATAGCATTTGTATCAACAAAAGCAATAGAAATTGTATAAGTGAAGATTTGAAACCTATAATAATTTCTTCAATTAAAATATTTTTCATATAACAGATCTTTAAAATTTAAAAAGTTTAATACATCTGTGAACATTTAGATAAGTAAATTTCATATCTCTACTTAACTAACTTATATTTTTCTCGATTTGCCAAATTATACTTTGACAAATATTGACAAATTATACTTTGTAACTCTGTGTAAGTTTTAAAATTGTATTAAGGTAAACAATCATTTTTATAAATTCATTAAGAAATTTTTACAATGCTTTTGCGTTTCTTTTCAACATTAGTAATATATATGTATATTAAGTGAATTAAAATACTCAATATTAAATTAAAAATACTCATATATATACCGTAAAAGTTGCCATAATATACATGGAAAATAACATTTAAGTAGTCAAATTAACAAGTTTTTGATCGTTTTTGTCGCGAACTTAAATCACTTACTTAGAGTTAAGTTTTCGTTTGATGTAGTCATGGTGGTGTGTTAAAATGTCATAAAACAATTAAGAAAATTGTTTTACATAAAAAAGAATTATTTTTTCTAAAGAGTTTTTTTTTGTTTTTAAATATGAAATAATTACAATGTTAAAAATAAAAGAAAAATAAAATCTGAATGAAAAAAAATAAAAATGAAATTACACACAAATAAATTTTTTGTTTTGAATTGGTACCATTTGTATATAATGGATTTTAAGTGTCCTAAATCTGTCAAAAAAATTCTAGACTCTAAGACCAATTCTTTTTTTTTTTTTGTTTTTTTGTTTGTTTTTGTTTTATTTACTTGTTAACTTTCTTTTGTTTTGTTTCTATTTTGTTAACGGATTTTAAAGAATAGTGGATTGAGTGGAGCTTATGTTAAAACTTAAAAGAAAGTGAAAAAAGTACAAAAATTAAAAATATGGGAGGAAGGGGAAGGAAAAATAAAAGAAATTAATTAAATTAATAATTACTAATTATTTTTTCCTTTGTTTTTATTTATATTATTTTTGTATTTCATTATTGTTAACAATACCATTTTAAGTTATAACGGTAATAAAAGGTAATAAATATAAAAATTAATATTATATATATATATTATATATAATATATATAGGTATATATATATTTGTTATTTTATATAAAATCAAATTTTTAGTCATTTTAACAGAGTTTTGTTGTATAAACATTTGAAATTTATTCATGAAATTGTTCTTACCGTTATTATAAAATTTATTTGATTGCATATTTAAAGGAGTTACTTAAAAATATTTTTTACAGTTTTATACATGATAATAAAAGATGATTTGGAATTTTATTTTTTTTATATTAAAGTTTTATCTGGTTTTATTAAATTAAAATGTTGTTATCTTGTTAAAAATTTTATTAAAAAATTTTGTTTTTATTTTAAAATTAATAAAAAATTCTGTGAAATTTTTAATATGAAACGACATTTAAAAACTTTTATAATTTTTTATAAAGACAAAAGATAAATTTATTTAAAATATATAAACTATATAAAATCTGTATAAATCGTATAAAAACTTTAAATTAAAAATAAATTATATTAAAAAAAATAACACAAATTCCCTCAGGATATTTCCAAAAAAAAAAAAAACAAGTAACCATAAAAAACATTAAGTAAAACTTAATTAAAGAAAGAAATCTTCAGTAGAAGTAAATTGTCTAAATTATTTATTAATAAAATTGTTTTAATGTTCCTTTAGATGTCATAATTTTAGAAAAGAAAATCTTTTTCTTTTTTTCCAAATATTTCATTATGTTGTGCAGAAAAACTTCAAAATGAAAATTTTGATAGTTTTTATTTTATATTTTCTTAGTTTTCTTTTTAGTATGTTCATACAACAACTACTACATCATACTCTACAGATACAATATATAACATCTAGTTTAATATATTTGGAGATGATTGTTCATGACCATGAAATTTTTTTTTCTCATATACCTACGCGAAGTCTTTTTAAGAGTTTTTCTTCGTTTGTTTTTCATTTTATGACAAAAAAAAAAAAACAAAAAACTTTATTAAAAATTTATTATTTCGCAATTATTTGTTTTTAGTTTTTTTTTTCCTCTTGTTGTTTTGTATGAAACTGACATTGCAGGAGTCATACAATATAAATAAAAAACAAAAAGTTTTAATAAAGATAAAAGTAACAAAATATACGTAGAAATCAAAATCGTTGGAATGATAATAGTGGTAAAGTTATTTAAGTTACATAAGTATGATGTAAAATGTTAGGCTTTAAAATCTTTTCTATATAATAATGGGGAGATCCCAGCAGTTAAATTTATTAAAAAATTAATTAAATCTAAAAATTCATATTCAGAATAAAAACTTTCGGACCAGCAAGAAACAACGTATAACTAACTATATATATTATGACAACAAACAGGTTAAGTCTCTTAAGAATAATACGATTGCGATCACATATCTTTTTGCTAAAAAAAAAAACAGTTACAATCAATAAATTTGTATTGCCTCCTCAGATAAATAAATATAGGATTTTTCATTTTGTATATATGTTTCTTTATGCCCCTGTCTTTTTGAATTTTCTTTCTAACACTCTAATATTTAATATTCTTTTGCTACTACAGATTCTACTTTTAAAAAAATAACTCGTTTTTCAGAAAAGATCTACAAAAGAATTCGAATAGAAGAATTTTTAACTAATTTAGACGGACAAACTTTCAAAAATTTAATCAAAAAAATTTAAAACAAAAAATATAATTAAATTAAAAATAAACTGAAGATACAGATTTTCTTCATATTCTTAAGAAGATTCATTCAACATGTTGTTGAATTCATATGAAGAGAACCAAACTCAAAATAAAAACCAGTTTAATGCAAAAACTTATACATATATGAAACTTTGCAGTTATTGCATTGCGACTCATTCAAAACTACAAATCCCATATTAAAAGCAGTTAAAGTTATTTTTTCTTTTTTTTATTCTTTATAGAAATGACACCAGAATATTTAACGCGTTATTTCTATGGTTAAAATCTATGTAAATAGAGAATTAAAATGGAAACCAAATGAGAATACTTGAAACTTTTAACATATCCCATGGAGAACCATAAACATTAAAAAGTCAATCCTGATTTTGCTTCTTTTTTTTTTTTTTTTGTTTTTTTCTTTCATTTTTTTGCTTTAATTTACTTGACTTAGCTTTGGTCGTAGTTGGTTTGTTGATATGCAAGAAAGGACATTTTTTCAGTACTGTTGTTTTAATTTTTTTCTAGAAACAAAAAAAAAAAAATAAAATTTTCAAAATAAAATAAAAAGACCGAGTAAATATTGGTTAAAAAAAACTAAACGAAAAAAAGAAAAAAAAAAAATAAAAACTTTTTTAATTATGTGGTCTTTTTTAAAATGAATGAACGAACAAACGAATAACAAACATAAAAGTGTGCATTGAAACATAAACTTAAGTAGAGTATTGTCATAAAAAACAAAAAAAAAACAAAAGAAAGAAATGACAGTATGTACTGTCAAGGAATGCATTTCAATCACTATATGTATATATATATATATGCATATATGTATGATTAAACTGATATTTATAACACACATATATGAATTTACTTGCAATCCTCATGTCTGTCATGGCATTATAACTATACTATAATAGTATAATAATTATAACAGTTGGGCAACTTTATATTAATAATAATATTTGTCTTTTACTAAAATTATGGTGATTTTCTATTTAATAATGGTTAGTTTTGTGGTTATGTTTGATGGTATGTATTTTTATGCACCCATACATATGTAGGTAATATTATATGAAATCTGAACCAAATGAAAATGATCATTTTGTGACGATATACTAATCACAGGAGTTTTATTAAAAGAATAAATATTAAATAAAAATTTTATACTTAAATATCTATTATATACCTATATATAATATATAAATGTGTGTGATTATTTTACTAATTAAAATAATTTAAAAAAAATTTATAAACCATTTTTATTATAAAAAAAAATAAAAAATATTATTTTCTATATTAAAATTTTAATTGTTTTTATATTTTCTCTATTATTTTTTATTTTTTTAGAAAATTGAACATTTGTCAGATATTTCGAAATAATTTTTTTTTAAAAAACTTTATCTTGTAAAAAAAATAGTTAAGTGAATAAGTTTTACAAATAATATCGTACAAAAAAACTCACTCGTAAAATTAAGTCGCTTATATTTTATACCTAAAGGAATAAAAATAATAATAAATACCTATATATAGGAATTCTATATGAAACAAATATTAAATAATGGAAAGTGGAAAAAGCATGCTAAAAAAAAGTTTAATCTAGAGGTATCATGTCAAACTAGAAATAAAATATAGAAATATATAGATCAAATATAGATATACATATATAGATTCTATAGACCAAAACTCAAAATTGTCAATAGAATATAAAATTTTGTTATATAATCAAATTACTTTTTTTTTTTTCTTTCCATTCCTATAAGGAGTATAGGGCATTCAGTAAGTCATTTATTATTCATATTTAACTAAGTTTCAGTTTCTGGAATCATTACTTTCACTAAGCCGTTGATTACTTGGCTGTAGCTATTGTACAAGACTATGACATGTTTTTTTTATTTCTACGCCATCTATTATCTTATAAAAGAGTTATGGTTTATAATTATTATTTTGTTATATGTAGCTATTACAATATGATATTAATTATAATTTATAGGACATATATATACTTATTTATAATTTAATTATAGTCTACTAATTATATATTATAAGAAAAATGTCTATTATTTTTTATTAATCTATATGACCCATCAGCCGAGGTTTGAACCCGAGACTTTTCGTATGAAAGGACGGTGTCTTAACAACTACACCTACACCATTAGCTGAATAATGGTTAGTATCATCAGAAGTAGTAGCAGCTCCTAAAAATAAAAAACCATCAATATTACGTAAATCTATTATAACAACTCAACTTTGAAACTTTTTTAACAATAATTTTATTAATGTTTTATATACTAACCATATATAATCAAATAATTGAGCCTAATTAAAATGTGATTTATATATAGAGACGTAGTCCTAGTGTGAAGAAACAAAAACATATACACTAAAACATAAGCCAAAACTTGTACATTTCAAAAATATTAATAGGCGGCTTAAATGAAGTAGGATAGTAGATTTATGGATAAATGCAGACAATCTTTATGGAAATTTGGGACTCCAGTTGATCTACAAGAGTTAAATAATTAATTTAAACTTTAATACATATATATATAACTAAAGATATTGAATAAAACGGACAAATAAGATATAAAATTTCATATGTACGAAAACACTTAACGGAGATTGTAAATATTCTAAATAAACACCAATATCTATTCAATATATTAATAAGAAAATAGAAAAATTAAAGACATATTAGGTAACCTAAAATACAAAGACAAGATACAAAGTATGAAAAAATCTGGGATTTATAAAAATTTCCTGAACCTCTTGTCCAGCTAAATACTTTGGCTAAAGTCGGAGAAAGATAAGGCAGTGATTTGTAGAACATACTTAACTATTTTTTTAAAATAGAACTTGCAAGATAAAAGCAATAAAAAACCAGCCAGATGATAAATGCAATAAAAATCCAACCAGAGAATCAGACGAGAAAATAATAATATAATTAAGAATAATGGCGACAGTTTAGTTCCAATTTGTTTTCAATAAAACGGCTTTGTGAATTTTTTAGAGTAAAAATATACTTGTATTTTAGTAAAATTTTTCTTTGTATAGAATAATTTTTAATATATTCTAAAAAATTAAAGGTTTATATTTACGTTTTTGATGACAGCGAGTACAGCTTTAGTTGAAAATATTTGAAAATAAATAAAAATTTGTTTGTGTATTGAATAAGGACATTTTATTTTATTTTATTGTGTTATATAACATATAAATGTCAATTCACGTCTGCTCAATATAAAACTCAAGAATTATAATTTAACATAATTTGTATCTATAGTTAGTATTCTGGACCTTTTTCGAGATATGAGAGGTTAAAGATGTTTTGGCAACCATTCATAAAAAAATCTATAACTTTTGAACGGCTTGCTATAAAAAATGCGTTTTGTACAGTACGTTGTCAGCTTTAATTGTTTACTTATGATTGCCATATCATAACAGTTATAAAGTTATGAAGGTTTAAAATGATTTAAATTGAAAAAATTATGTTTCAAACTCAATTTTCTTTTGAAACACCCTGTATTTGAAGTACTTTTTATAGCATTTTGTGTGTTAAAACACTTTTCTATTCTTATATCTCAAAAACGGTTAGAGATAGAGTTATTGGTTATTAATTATAGAGCTTGAAAAGCTGTTTAGAAATATGATACATTGTTTCGACATGCCCTATTATCTATTACAAGGAAGACCATCGAGTGGAAGACACCCTGTATAATAATAATTTAATTTAAAATACATATGGAATGTATATACAATATCTTATTTAATAAGAAAAAAAAAAGAAAATATAAGCACCAAAGAATAATTAATTTAATAAAACAAATATGTACCTAATTCCAATGTCCTGAATAAAATATATATGTACAATATTTTCCTTTCACTTTTCTTTCAATATTAACCTCTTAAATATTTAAAAAATGTGTTTCTGTTTTTTTTTTTCGTTTTAATTTGAAAAGATATAATTTTATTTTATTTCAAAAAAAAAAAGGGGTGAGATTTTTTTTTTTTCGAAAAATTTTCCAAAAAGTCAAAATAAATATTTTTTCTTTGGCATAATTTTATTTATATCTATATATGCTCTCTTTACTTAATTGAAAGTGAAATAAATATATGACATAACATTCACACTTAATTAAATAATGACAAAATAAAATAAAATAAAATTTATTTATTTATTTTTATGTTCATTTATATATTATAATATTTATTCTTTTTTAGTTTTTAAAAATATATGATATATACATATATTATATATTATTTAATAAATAAAAAAATAAATACATGAAGTTGTCTTGTTAAAAAAAATATATATTATTAATATTTTTACATATTTTTTAGTTTTAGATTGTTGTTTTTTTTAAAGAAAGAAGCACCAGAATGAGAATATATCAGGGGCAAATCCTTCTTTTTTCAAAATGTACTTACACGTTCAGAACTCCTTCTTCTTCTTTATACCTTTATGCCATAAATACCTGCAACTTTTTCGGTAATTATTTTATTTGAAATACCAACTACGAACTACTTTTTTATTTTACCTAAAAGTGCATCAGGCTTATAAAAGATAAATTTATTTAATATCGCTTCTAAAACTTTATTTATCACATCCCTATGTGAGAAAAAATCATTTTATACTTTAAATAGTTTAGGTATATATTAATGTTTTTAAAAAAGTTTTCATAAAATTTTAATAATCTATCTATACGTCTGCTACTTTTGTTCTAAAAGTTCTAACTCCACACAGAAGTAAATATTAGATTTGATTTTACAATAATTTCTTTAATGTCTAATTGATTTGCAATTCTTTTTTGTGTCTTTTCTTCAAAAAAGTAAACTTTTTCCTATTACAACATTTACGTACATTGTTGAATCCTTTTCAAACTTTATTATAGATTTTCCTAACTTTCCTAACATTGTTGGATCCTTTTCTAACTTTACTTTAAGAGATATCTTAGATCACGTGATGGAACTCTATATGAAAATTACTAGGCGATGGTCATATTAAGGGCTTCAAAAAGCGCTTTGAAAATTTATGGAGGCAATCAACTTAAAGAGCTGTAGCACATTTACTTGTAGAACTAGGAACCTCTACCAAGGCTTTAACGCAAACTCTGAAAATTTGTCTTTCTAAGAAGTGTGTAGTGTTATAAGATATTCAACGATTTCGGTACAGGGTGTATTAAAATAAATTTTTCCGTAATTACACAAATGTAGGTGCTACGTTAATGTAGGTAGGTACTAAGTTACATTGCAAACATTCAACCTTGTCATAAATACTTTGAAAACAATTTATTAGAAAATTTTCATATATGAAATGAAATCATGAAATCTTGAGATGCCAATTAAAAACTAGCAACCAGATCTATAGTTTACTTAAATAAATTTTAAATTTATGTTTAACTTAAGGGTGAATTTCATTACTTAAAAAAAAGAATTGATATGTTATCAATTACGTTTAAGTCTAAGAGTTATTCTTCATTCTAAACATCCTTCTTTTTAACCATCTAACTATAGTTATACTCCTATAATAACTCAGGTGTATGACAATAATATTATGTGTTACTTAAATTTAAATTTAAATCAATTAATTTTGTTTTAAACTAAAAATAATAAGTTTTATATCAAAAATTATTTTTTAATTGATTCGCTACTGGTTGGCTCTAATTTAATACCACATACCACCATAATATTTTTCTCATTTATTCGCTTTAAGTTTTTTCCTTTACAAAACAAAGTACATTTTCATTCCTATAACACCTATCCCTTTTTTTCTTATATACATATTCAAATACTTATAATAACTTACATTAACGTATGTATAAATATATATACATATATATAGTATATACTATTCATATATACATATATATATTAAACAAAAATAGTGCAAATCTAATTAAAAAAAAAAGAACAAAAAAAAAAAAAATAAAAAAAAAACAAAAAGAGTCTGGAAAAGTGAAAAATATTTCATTAGAGACTATCATAAATAATCATAACTAGAAGTTATGTTTTATGCTTTTATAAAGGATATGATATTCTCACACCACATATAACAAAAAAAAGCAAAAAAAAAAAAAAAAACAAACAAAACTGTTTTTCTTTATATGCTTTATGATTCTTTTAGTATCTAATTTAATAATATATAATATATATCTATATAAATATATCTAATAACAGATACACCATATAAAAAAGAATTTTTTTTTTCACATAATATAAGGAAATGTTTTTGAGGTTTCTGTACAAATAAATTTTACAAGAAATGGAGCAAAACTTAAAACTTTTAATCTTACAAGGATAGGCATCTACTCACACATTGTATATATATTAGCAAAAAGAATATATCGCACTATATATACATATATGTATATTTATATAATTGTATAAAATATATGTTATTATTGTTATATAATATATATAAAATGTTTATATATATAATTAAAAAAAAAAATATATTAATATTTTTATGAGTTGTACGTTTGGATAATAAAAATAGTAGGAATGTTTTTTTTTTTAAGGTTCAGACTTTTGAGATTAAAAGTGTTCATTAAATAATTTAAATTAATTCAATTTTTTCTTGTTTTTTTTTTTTTTTTTTTTGATATTAAAGACTTTAAGATTTAGTTAAAGAATTTTGAAGTATACTAATAATAATCTATAATTAATTTAATTACGATTACACGTATAATATGATTTCAATTTAAATGGATTGGATTAAATGAATTAAAAAAATTTATTATAATAATATAAGATGAATAATAAGTAATTCTTTAATATGTAGTATATTTAAATGATTGTTTTATTAAAAAAAATACTTTCTTGTACTTTCGAAAAACGCTATTGAGTAATGAAACGAGTACGAATCCTGTATGAGTGTATGCTTTATTTTAACCCCCTAAACACAACCTCCCTTTTTTTTGTCCTTTAGTGCTCATGAACTGTTTAGTTAACGGAATATAAGTTTTGGAAATGAAAATTTATTTCACATTAACAGGCATATTGTGAACAAAGTTATTCATATTCATTTTCAATCTTTGGACGTTTTATATAAGTAATCCTCGCCAATTCTAGGGCTTGTACAAGTTTAATGTTTGTACCACAAACAAGTTTCCGTAAGCCAATTAATGCCATCTGCGAATTTGAACTAGATACGGATGAGCAGCAGAAGTTTTTCTTGTTTCTCTTTGGAATGTTTAGAATTTACTTTAAAGCTCTGCTTATTTCTCTTTGGAATCTTTAAAATTTACTTTAAGTTTTTGATCGCTGACTAACAAATAAAATTAAATGTAAAAAAAAAAAAAAAACAATACCTACCTTATACATAATTGTATGCGGTCGGTAAAAATTATATTGATATCTGACATCTGACCATTCCATTGACATCTGACATCTGACCATTGGAATGGAAATAATTTTCTTAATATTTCAAGTTATCAGTATTAATTTGTTACTTCTGTTCTACATTTCGACTTTATTAAATCATTTTAAATTTAAATTTTATTTGGTTTCGTTTTTTAGGCAGTATATCTTAGTTATATTCCTATTAGATAGCGAGTATTAGACGCATATGAAAATAAATGAGATATTACTCGACACTTACATAGAATATATATTTAAATTTATTTGCTTCGCAGTCAAAATATAAATTACTATATTAATTGCCTATAAAATGAATGCTTCAAGTTCTACAAGTTGTTAAATTTGGATACTACATATTATAATTTAATTAATACTAACTGATTAAATCCTACTTGAATAAAATATTTTATATACATATAAGTATAGATAATACCTTCTTAAATTCAAAAATATTTAAATTTTTTTTTTATTGTCGAAGTTATCAAAAATTAACTTTTACATAATATTTATGTGGATATTAATCCAGCCAATGACATAGAGGTTAAGAGAGATATCGGTTTTTTATTCAGGAAGGCCTCGAGTTGATAGCCCGGCTAGGTCATATATATTAATAAAAAATAATATAAATTTTTCTTAAAATATACTCGTATATAATTAGGATTAAATAAAAAAATTAAGTTAATATAATTAATATCATAACGAAATATGGGTACGGTACACTTGGCAACTATGGACATTTGATCAGTTGACATTTCGAAAAAGAGACATTTAACAAAAAGACATTTAGCAAAATGGACAGTTATCAAAAGGACATTTAGCAACTGGACACGTAACATTTGGACATTTGTCAACTTTTATTTATGTAGGCGCCTATACAAATAAAAGTTGAAAAATGTCCAAATGTTAATGGAATTAAAAATAATAAGGGATTTACAAAGGGAATAAGGTTAAGAGATTTACAAAAATTTTTGTTGTATTTAATTTTTTCAATACTTAATTCAAAATTAAAAATTAATATGTAACATAGAGATATATAAATGCTCTGGAAAAAGGGAATAACCTGATTTTGAATCCGTCTTAATTCAGACTCCAACGATTTAATAAAATCAAAAAGTCTTATAAATAGATTATGTGCAACCCATAATATGTAATATAACTTAAAAGTTTGTTATAGTTGAAATCCACTGTATAAATTATTTCATAAAAATATTAGATTATAAAAGCAAATCCATTTTTTTTCAAACCAGCAAACAAGAAATTTAGAAAACAAAAACTGTTATTTTAAACTTGTTTCAGAAAATGAAAGAGTGTGTGATTTTTAATTCATATGAACTAAAAACAAAAATATTAAAAATGAGCTAAAGTTGAAATTTTGATTTTGACAATTTATATATACATACATACATATGTTATAAATCATTACTTTAATTATTATGAAATAAAATTGAAAAAACATGTTAGGAACTAAGACTAAATTTAAATGTTATAATCTTGTTACTTTCTTGTTTTTTTTTTACTTGTTTTTTACTTCTTGAAGTTTCCTTGATTTATACATTCCTGATATTAATTTTTTCGACACAGATTCGTGCAGCCAATGAAAGCTATAATAAAATTATAGAGTTGAAAACTAAATTGTTGATTGCTAAAAACTGCAAAATGTACCCCTGTAAAAGTTGTTAAAAGTCCAAGTTGCGAAGTGTCCAGTTGTAAAAATTGTTAAATGTCCAAATTGCAAAGTATCCAGTTGTTAAATGACCTTTTGTTAAATGTCTGTTTTGCGAAATGCCTTTTGCTAACTGTCTAGTTGCCAAATAAAAGTTGCCAACTGGCCAGTTCCCCGAAATATATAACAAAATAGAAATAAAACAATTTTTATATAAGCTCACAAATAGAACACATAAAAAAATCTATTCTATTCGCGTTGAATATAGTTTTGCACAATAGCTGAGTAATCAACTGCTTAGTGAAACTAATGATTCCACTGAAACTGAAGCTTGGCCAATTATTAATATTAAATTGCTTAGTAAATGTCCTATGCTTCTTAAAAGAGTGCAAAAGAGAAAAAAGGCAAAATAAAAATGTTGACTTTAGACAAGCTGTGAATACTAAACTTCTTTTTTAACGTAAGCTTAAAAATAACAACTTGTAAAACTCAATCAATTCTTTATAATAATTTTTATACCGATGCAATAAATTTTTATTAGACATTATTTTAAAATATAAAATGTACTGACATATTTATTTTTTATGTTTTCTAATCAAATCATAAATTAATAAAAAAAAGAAGTTGGTACATCTGGAAATTCGATATGGAAATTTTGAAATAAAATTGAATATATCTTTTGATTATTTGTATGCAATTATTATAAATCCACATATGTACAAATCAATTCCCACTATAAATTTAAATAATATTAACCCTTTCATACACTCATGTTTATTTCTTTTATTATTTAATCGCATTAAAAAAAAACAAAAATTTGAAACTTAATCAAAAATTATTATAGAAAATTCCCAATAGGTCCATATAATTTTTATTTTTTTTTCTAAATAAAATCAAAGTAAAAAAATTTAATAAAATTATTTTTTTATTATTAGCTTTGTTTGATTTTTATTATAAATAATTTACATTTTCTAAAAAAAAAATTATTTGAGAAATTTACTTATTAATTTCACTATGTCCGTTTGTTCGTTCGTTAGTTTAGAAAACTTCTACACCGTTTTCTGGATGCAGCAATGAAATTTTAACATTGTATTGGTCTCATAAAATAATTAATACTGCGGAACAATCTTTTTATCCAGTTCCACCTATTACAAAGTTACAGATCCTTAAAGTTGGGCAAAAGCCCTATTTTCAAATGTTTATATCACAAATTTAGCTTAAGACTATTTCAATCTAGAACGTCGCAAATGACATGAAATTTTTTTTAAGCAAAATTTTGGGTCTTCCATATCTCAGAAATGATTTACAGTCAGATCTTAGGAATTTTCATAGAAGAAAAATCTTTGACAATTGGAATAAGTTAAATTAGTAAATTTTTTTTTAGATTTCCCCATATTTAAGAGGTGTTAGAGGTGAAAAAAATTGAAAATTTGCTATTTTTAAAGAGATAACTTATACACAGCTGTACAATTTTTCGTAAGGCATAAAAATTTACATGCGTATTTACCTCTTTTTTCACTATATAGAGGTTCCTTACAATTGAAGAAAGTGTCCTTTGATTTTTCATTATTGTTTTTTTTGTATATAAACATCTAATTACAAATTTTGGTGAAAATCACAATTCTAAACTGTTTTTATTGTCTTTTTGAAAATGTGCGTCTTTAAAAACATTTGGTTTTATGTACTACCTTGTTATATTTACCGTACAATGAATTCTTAAACTTTATTTTTTATTATATCATATGCAAGGATATTTTTTTAAAAATAGAAAGTAACTTTTTTTAGTTGTTTAAACTGGTTTTATTTTTTTATTTCATATGAATCCAAAAAAAAAGAAATATATTCTATTGTACCAGATTGAATTAGAAAAAACAAAGGTATTATTAGTGTTTGAAATTTGAAAAAACATATATGGTAACATGAAAACAAATAGATGGTAACCAAATTAATGAAATGTAATTTTTTTTGCAAAAAGATTATTGAACGCCATTTTGAAGTTGATGGAACACATAATTTATATAAAGCAATGTATTAACAGTTTACAGGCTCTTATATGTTGTAAAAAAAACATCGTAAGCAGATGTAATGTTCCTCTCATCTTTCTAGAGTTATATGAACATTGTAAATTTGGTTGCTTTAAATATATAGTTTTCATCATTTTTCATAATTAATCCATTTAGTTCCATAATTAAAATATTTTTTTTCCAATAATTTTTACAAAGTATCATTTCTTACTCCATACAGAGAAACATTTATTTATAATAATATTACAAATCATAAAGGATATGACCATTTCAGATTGACTATTGTTAATTTATACTGTAATATTATTTATTTTGTTTACAATATTATCAAATATAGTGTATTATATAAAAATCTCTTTTTTTAGCAGGTATTGGCAGGTAAATTGGAAGCGAATTTGTACTGGTTCTTTTTTAAAAGTAACAAATTATATAATGATGAACTATATCTATCAACTGGAAACACATTGGATGGAAGCATGTTTCATAATTTAACTAGTTTTAAACCACCTATGAAACCACTAGTCTATCACGCTCTGTCGAAATGAGCTCTTATGTGCCTCTCTAATGTTTAAAGAGAGGTATTATTGATTTTAGGGGGAGCACTCCGTTTTTTTTAAAAAAAAAATCTTGACTAAAAAAAATCTTGAATTTAATCTTGAAATAAAATATTTTTCAAGATTTTATTTTATGTCTAACTAACAAAATTAAAAGTTTTTCAACGAAAAAAATACTAAATCAGGATTTCCCCTTTTTTCAGAATATTTATATATATCTATATGAAAGATTCTGAATTAGGACGAATTTTAGAGTTCGATTGAAAAGCAGAATTATACGATATTTCCAGAATATTTATTTAAATGTATGTGCTAAATTCTCAATTAGGAGGGATTTTAGAGTTGGTTAAAAAATTAGGAAATTCCCTTTTTGCAGAATATTTATATTAATATATTGCTGAATTTTAAAAGTCGGAATTAATAAATTTTAGTGACGTGCTTAAGTACTTGATATGTAAACTCTAAGCTATACTTTTATATTATATATTATAATGTATTTATAAAGGGATTATATCGAAATCTCGTGTATTAAAATCTCGTGCTTTTATAAATCTCGCTTTTCTAAATCTCGCATGTCAAAATCTCGTGTCTCAAAATCTTCTGTTTCAAAATCTGGTGTTATATATTTAGTATTATAGGTTAATATTTTAATATTGAAAAATGTATGTGAAAACATAATTAAAAATAGGATATTTTTTATAGTCGGTTACAAAATCCAGTAATTTCCAGTAATTTGTTTAGGGGAGATTTTGAGGCGGTGCCACCACTCTCTAAATGCCTTGTTGTTGAAATATGTATATGTAAAAAAATATTTAGGAATAATTTTAGACTTGGTTATAAAATTAGGGTTCCAGTATTTTGTTTAGCGTTTGGGGCCGGCAGCTCCCATTTTTTTCTTTTCAAATCGTCATTTCCAAAAAACATAATTTTAATTCAAAAATTTTTTTTTTTCATGTTTTTCAAAATTTGTTTTTTCAAGTTTTTTTTTTTTGGTCAGATTTTAGAAACATTTAAACATTTAAAGTTATAAAATATATAAATTAAATAACGATGCAGTGCGTAAATCATCGGTTTTTAGGCGGAAGATGTCAATCTCGGTCAGGTCTCGGTCTATATTTAATACTTGTACCGATATAGCCCACATGCATTTAAGGCAAAGGATTCTAATAATATCGGCAGATATTTATATCTGGACGGTACGAAATAAAGTAAAGAAAAATAAAAAATAAAGTTTTTAAATTCAAAGATGATATATTTATTACGTATATTTTAGTGTAATGATTACAATACAACTATTTCCTGTAGATATTGTTTTTTTTTTTTAATGTTATATTTTAAAATTTGGAATATATATATACATTTTATGCTAAACGGTCATTCACAGTTATAAATATTTAAAAAAAAATTTTAATTTTAAAAATTATTTGATATTATCATTTATGAAAGTATAATAAAGTGATAAATGAACTGCCACTTTTTAAATTTCATACATTTTATACACTAGTTTCAAAAAAGTTCTTATAATTCTTAAAATACTTGTAAATAGATAAAAATTAATGGAGACGTTTCATTATTTTTAAAATAGTAAAATATTAACACTTAAAAAAATACCAAAAGGTGCAAGGATTGTAAAATACGTTTACATTTTTATTTTTTGTACTTTTTTTTGTGCATCAGCTGTCGATTTTTATTAATAAATTTTTATACTCTATTTTATATTGTTTTCTTTTATATTTTTAAAGTGTCTTTCATTTTCAATTCCCATTTTCATTTTTCATTTTAACTCACAAACATTTTTTTGAGACTCAAAAAAAAAGTAAAAAAACAAAATAAAAAAAATAAAAACAAAAAATAGAAAATAATAAATAAATACATATATACTAAATTTAAAATTCAAATTTCAATTGCTAAAGTCGCGGCGTTATTTTTTTCGTATATATATATAGAATTCCTTTGGGAGTTGAGTTGTGCAAATTTTTTTCTTCTCCTTCTATTGCGACTTTAGCGATTTTCTTTCATTTTTTATGATGTCATTTCAGTGTTACTACCGTTAAGAAAAATCAATTGGTTTTTTTTTTTTTATATACATCATATTATTATTGAACTGTTTTTTTAGGAAAAAAAGAAAAATTTTTTAAAGAATTTTGTTTTTCTACATTAGTATACCAATAGTATGAGAAATATTTGTCTTAATGAACGGAGATTTTAATATAATAAATGAATCAGGTTAAGTAAGGCTGAAAAAATTAAAATCTAACTATGACAAATAAAAGAAAGGGTTAACCAATATTTAATTTCGAATTAATCAAAAAAACAAAACATATTGGACCGGTTTTAAAAATTAGACTCAAAATCTTCTCTAAGGAACTATTGCTTCTACTTTCTCTCAATGATTCCTTGTCTCTTACATAGATATCATAGATGTAAAGTATTGATATCAACTCTAAGAACTTGAGTTAGGTGCAGTATCTTTAAGATATGAAATAGATACAAAAATAGAAAATATAAATTAAATAAATAAATAGTACGATTTATATATGTAAAATACAACGAAATTTAAGAAGACCATTAACATCCTCCTTCAAAATAGCTCTCCAAAATTTTTCCTCTATCCTCCATAAGTAATCCTGATTATCCCGAACCCAATTTCCCAAGTGATCCTTTCCTTATACTTTTCCCCAAAACCAGACAGTACATTATATCACTATATATTAAAGGACCCATCCCAAAGTTTAGTTTTAAAGGGGGTGGCTTTGGTTAAAGTTCAAGACTATCCAAAGGAGCCTCGTGCAGTTCCTTTGAGTGACTATCGATGTTTTCCACCGTCCCTCGTAAAAAATGGTAATGAACTTATCATTTTGCATATCATTGTACTTATGTACAATGTATGGAAATTTACAAATTGGAAAACAATATACATAAAATATTTTTAAGAGTTCTTATACGTTTCGATTCGATTCTTTTACGATTTTTTTTTTTTTTAAATTAAGTAGGTACTATAAAACATATATTCCTTGTATATTTAGGAATTTAATAAGAATTTGATTTACTGTTATTGATAAAGAATAAAGTTACACAAATTTTATGTTTTTCTTTAAAATGAAAAAAAAAAAAACAGAAAAAAATAAAATAAGTTGAGGACTTTTGTAATATGGGTCTATATATGAATTTATGATCAATTTTTAAGTATATTTATATATATATATGTATATATTTTTAAAATGCGTTCTCTATAATAAAAATCGTTTTATACTCAAAAGTCAATATTTGGAAATTTATTACAAAATTTATCCATCAAAAATTTTAAAAATTTAAATATTATGTATATGTATAGTAAAAGAAAATAAAAACTTTAAAATTTTCTAATTTCCTCTTTGCATTGAAAATATTTAAAAATTTTATAGATTGTGAGTTTTATATTGTTGATTCAATCCTTTCATCAAAATACAATGTAAATCTATAGTTTAATCTTTAAAGTTGTTTTTTTACTGTAGATAAAACAAAATTTATGTTGTAATTATATCTAATGGTTAGCTTTTGTTTAATTGATTGCGTGTAAAGATCGATACATATAAATCGTTGTTTTAAAAATATGAAATTACAAAATTTTGAATTTAAATCTAAGAAGAAAAAGTTAAAATAAACTAATTGATACAGTCAGTTATTAAAATTTGAATATATTTCTATAAAATATTTTTATAAAATTCATATTTAGGTATGAACATTTTTTGACTGCCATATTAACTTAAATTTCAAATTTTTTTAATTTTGTTAAAGTAAGTCTAGGAAGTGTTAGAATATTTTTATGTTGAATAGATATTTTATAAAAGTATCTTAAATTTATAATTTTAACTGATTTTTGGGGTTATTTTTGTCAAAATTGAAATTTCATCTTAAAAAAATTTTTTTATCTGAGAAAGTGTAGTAATCATTTTAGAGTTTATATTAGTGAAGAGTTAAGTTTACTTTTTATTAATAATGCATTATATACTAAAGATTTTTAAAGCGTTTATTTTCTAAAAGGGAATGAAAACAGTTTAAAATTGTAACTTTTATCAAAATTTCTAATTTTTTATTTTGAGAAAAAATTGTAAAAAGTTAAAAGGCATATATACTTTTTCAGTTTTAAAGAAACCATAATTTACGAAAGGTGTTAAAACAATATATAAAACTACAATATTGAAGTTGAATTAATTTTTTAAATAAAATAACGGTAAATTAATACAATAAAAAAAATTATATTATATTAGTTTTATTTTATAAAATTTAAGAAATTTTGCAGTAATTTAACTTTTTTAGTTTAAAAAATATATAACACAACTTGAGATATAAGCTTTTAAATATGGCTTCGAATGACGAACTGTCAAATAAAGTGAAGCTAACTGTTATATTATTAATATTATCTTATGGCAACACTAAATATATAAATCAATCAATAACAAATATGTCAAAACCAATATTAAAATGTAAGTAGAAAATATGTACAGATATGTAGTTAGTCATATGATCTGTTTTTGTTCAGTTACTCGTTTGCTTTTCATCAACTCACATTAATTTAAAAAATTGGAAGTAATAAATAAAACTATAAATAAGTAAACTGAAAAATTACATGTTAAACATAAAACTAACAAGCTCATTTTTTTTAAATTTTTATTGGCAATTTTTTTTTGGTAGGTAATATGCTAAAAATGACAAAAACTATGTAATAGTGAGCTCATCATTAAATTTAAGGAAACATTTTTCTCCGAAAATTTCATAATTAATTTTAGAATTTAATTTTCCTTTGTTCCGTTCCGTTTTCAATCAATTTTCTAAATTTCAATGAAATTTTCTTATTTAAAGACAACTAAATTCCGAGTTTTTATTAGAAATATTTGACTATTGAAATATTAAAATTAATTTTGTTTTGTTACTTTGTTACACCTCTTGAGAGCATAGGATCTCTACTATAGGCATTCTCATCTGACACTGTCTTGAGCAATTGTCTTAGCTTCCTCCCATGTGCTATTTATTGATGACAGCTCTTGTAGCATTGTGCATTTTCAGTAGTTTTTGGACGGCCCTTTTAACGCTTCCTTGTGGTTTCCATTCTTTGAGTGCTTCACTTGCTATGTAATCTTGTAGCTTTTGAAGTGTCTGTCCTATTCAACTCCACTATTTCTTTTTGATTTTTGCTCAATTGATTTTATTTTAAATTTAAAAAGTAATTTTTATTAATTAATTTATATATACTTTCCATGTTTTCGAATGAATCAATTGACTGCAGAACTTTTTGATATTATTATTGTGATTTAGTACCAACAAAATTTTTAAATTGCACCTTTTCTTCATCTATAACTTTTTTAACTATCTTCAAATATATAATAACTTTGCATTATTTTCTAAATATATTTTTTAATACTTCTACGTGTACCTAAAGTGAGTTTATCCAATGATACAATTCAAATTTCCATAATATATGGTGCTTTTATGGTGCACATATGTTTACATTTACATACATACATACATGTTAATAATTATATTATTTGATTTAATAAAAGACGTGTTTATTGATACATTGGAATTAAAAAAATAACAATATTGAAAAAAATGTATATTCACTATAACCATAATAACAATTAAAATAATCGTACAACAATTTATGGTGAAAGAAACAACAAAAAAAAAAATAATGTCTAGGAATTTATTCGGTTTTTATTTTCTTTTGGTTTTCAAAGCAGATTACTTTAAATACCAACACACCACCGCTTCTTAATTGTGCCAAGAGAAAAACTCATGATAAAAACAACACAACACATTTTCATAATAACAAACTCCGACACAAAACATTGCCAAAGTAGAAAAGTTTTAAAATGTTAGAAAAAAAATCCTTTTATTGTAATAAATGTGTAAAAGAATAAGAAGGCGCCTTGATGCGGATGTATAAAATGAAAAATCTCGCCCAATTTCTATTTTAAGTTTTGTTTTTTTTTTACATATTTTGTTTCGTATTCATCTTTTCTTTTGATGTTTTGTGTGTTGACAAAGAAAAAAAAAATATTTAAATTTCCAGTTCATTTCCAAATAGAAGTTAAAATCAAAAGAGAAAAAATAACAGTAAAAGAAAACAAAAAATAATGGTAAAGGAAAAAAGAAAACAATATTTACCACAAAAAGGAAATAAAATAGGACGAATCCTAGATTTCTATAGGATATGGAATTGCACTGAATAATTTTAGATGAGAAGTACAGAAAAAAAAAGAAAAGGATTAGCCCTTTTCTTTTATTTCTTTTTTAGTTGTTTTTCTATTTGAGGTGACCATTAGAACTAAATTTAGTCGGACAACAGCTAAATGAGTTTTACTTTATACTATTGTATAGTAATATATTTTTATACGATTTGTTCTAAATTAGGTTACAAAATATTTTTTGAAAAATGTATGATAATCAAATAATCGTTATCTAATCTTAACTTTATTAAATTATTTAATTTATAGTATCATCTCTAAAGACATTTGATCACAGAACATGCTAAAAAATAAATATTTAATAATAGAATAAAAAATTATTGTGGGACAATGTCCTTCAGATCCGATGATTTATTTCCAGTAAATTTTTTTGATAAAGCTCAAAATATGTCTTTTCTTTTTCGTTTTAAAAAAAGTCAATATGGTAACTTTATCTAATTTCGTCTTTTGTGTGGTACTTTAGTGGTTTTTCCTGTGTGGAAATCCGAATGTAGGAGTTTGTTTTTTTTTTTCTTCCTTTCGAAAGGTTTTATTTCATCCGAGTGAGTTATTTTTGAAACGTGAAATTTTATTTCTTCTTTTTTATTTTGCATTTCCTTTCATGCTTTTAAAATTGAAAACGCAAAAAAAAAAAAAATAAAATAAATTTTAGGTTTTATTTTCAAGAACAAAACTAAAAAAATTTAAAAAAAAAAAAAAGAGTTTAAATGTTTTAGGAAATCAAAACTTATTCAGGAATTGTTATAGAGTTTTATTTTTCTGCATTAGTATTCATCGATTTTTTGATTTTCATTAGTAGAAAAAAAAAGGATTTATATAAATATTTTAGAAGGATTTAAGGTTTTTTATGTAATTTTTTTAAGGTTGTTAGTATTCTAATTGAAAACATTGTTAATATATTTTGTGGCATTTTATATAAAATTTAAAGAAAATTTAAAAATTCTAATATTTGTGAAATGCATTTTTATATTTTTAAAAATTATTGACTATAGTTAAAAGTTAAGACCAAACACGTAAGACCAACCTGTATACCAAAATTAATTGAAATACGAGACTATTTTTTTGTCTGACCAGGACGTTTTTTAGAACAAATCATATTTTATTTGAACATTAATGGGGAGTTCCACTACAGTTTCTGACTTTAACGTTTTTACAGAGATCCTAATAACAACACTAACCTCTATACCAAATTTCATTCTAATCTGATAGGAATTACATGAGTTACATAATAGTTACAGCTATCATTTGACATTAGGCTCAAATTAATGATTAAATGGAAACAATTTTTAATATTTTATATATATATTTATACATATATATTTTCAATAATAGAAAAATATAGACAATAAAACAATATATAACAAAACAAATTCCAAATGTAAATAAACAATTTTAATTTATACCTTACAACTCACATATACTCTTCAAATATCCTAATGTAAAGAACAAATATCCATATATTATATAAATAATTTTGATTACATACTTATCAGCTTAACTGTTAAACAATTAACAAGCTAAAAATAAAATTTAAATCTATTATATAATGTGGCAGTATTTAATGTTCTTAAGTTTCCTAAAATGTATCTTGTTTATTTATTTTTTTTTTCTGCATTTTCAGTTTCTATTATTATTCCCAAAATTTGTTAATTTTTATTCTTACTTGTATTATGCACCAGTATTTTTTTCTTACATTTATTTTGTGGTAACTGTGTAGTGTCACCACTTAACAGAAAGAAATGAAGCAAATTTGTCTACCCTGTAAATAAAAAACATAATTTCGTACATTTATAATTTTTTTAAAAAAGTTTTCCTGATTTAAAGATTTGTGGGTTTAAAAGAGAACATTTCTATAAATTTTAATATTTTTACTTACAAGATTTTGATTATATATGAGACCAGGGCCCTATTGCACTAACCACTTATTTCTGATCAAATAATCAATAATGATTATTTGATCAGAAATAAGTGGTTATCAATATCCGTATGAACGTATGTTCAAGAGTATAAAAAATTTCCCATTACGTTTGTAACACCTTATAGCACTCTAATGAAGAAGTGTATGGATCGGCTCAGAATCGAATTCTAGCAAAAGATGTATACTATTTAACCAACAAAATTGTATACTAACAAGTTCTGTAAAATTTAGCTGCGCTAGAGCAGCAGGTTCAGGTACCTTGCACATCTTGGAAGTTAATGAAGCTAGGCATCTGAAATCTTACAAAATGATAAAGTTTTAGAGCAACAACTTTTGTAAAATTTGGTTGTCCTGATGCAACAGATCCGGTTAGCTGTTAACTCCAAAATTTACATAAATATATCTCTGTACTTAACATCGGTACTAAAACATCTGAAATTTTGTAAGAGATGATCAAGATTTATGGAAACAGCATATATCACTTTCATACGGGTATCCCAGAGTTGACACAGTCTACTCTATTGCACTCTGCATAGTTTTTTTTTAATAAGTTTTTATTGTACAAAAATAATATTTGGTAATATCTTAATGAAGTTTTGATTAGTAAAAAACACTCACTTATAAACCAAATGATTATTTGCTTAGTAATACTGATGTTGGTGCTTAGGTGGCCCTGACTTAAGAACTACATCGATATAAATTTTGTGTAATACATTATTATACTATTTGGTTTTAATCTCATGTTGCATTTTTGCTTCCATTTTTGTTTTTGGAAGATACAAAAACCCTTAATGTCATTAATCTTTAACACAAAAATCACCTTATAATTTTATTATATCTCCAGAATTATTTTCAATTTTTATTAATCCATATACATAAAAAATAAAATCTATAAGTATATAATAGTGTAAGTTTTAACGTATACCCTCCATATTAACGTTTAAAATATAATTCAATATAAACTAAAAATTTAATTTTAATTATTAATTTGTAATAAAATGATAATTTTCTCAAATCAATATCATAAATGAAAATCGATTTCTTTTATTATTATTTTTTGTTTTTTATGAGAATCCATAAAAAATTTCTAAGTTATCGACAACTTTTAAAATACAATTTCAAGGAATAAAAAAAAAAATATAATGTAATAAAAACTTTTCATTTTAATTTAAAAGCATTTTATATCTGATCCGATCTTTTTTTTTTTTTCTATAATATTATAATGAAATATTAAATTGAATGGAGAGTGTTGTGCATTTAACGTTGAAAAAAAATAAAAAACTGTTAAAAAAATTGGTCATAAAAAATGAAAATAAATTTCCTTATTTTTTTTTTTTTGCATGTCAATCAAATTTTTGCTGTGGAGGGGGATAACAAAACTGTATAAACCTTTCTTTTGTTTTGAGAATAATTGATATATGTATGCAACTATAAAACTACTTCCCATATTCTAAATTTATTTTAAAGAATAAGAAAATATTGTTATAGTTAATAGAATTGACTGATTTTTAAATTGTATCATTAAAAAATATCAAGTTTTGGTAATAATCTATAAACTTAAGGTTTCATAGGTTAGGCTAATAAAGTTTATTCCGGATTTATCAAAACATTAAGGCTGTAAGTATAAATCTGAGCTTGAATTAAAATTTCAATTTTTCAAACAAAATCTATACCTGAACTTGGAAGTTTTTGCTTGAAAATGTCAAATTTGAGTTCAAGCTCAGCTTTATGCATTCGACCCAGGCTCTAAAAGTTAAAATAAGTTAGACCAGAAAACAATTTTAAATTTAAATATGAGTTTCATTTTTTAAGATTTTGCAGTAGTTCCATTTTTCCTTTATGGTGGTGCGATAAAACTCAACCTGGCAACTTATGACTCATCGAACAAAGCTAAAGCTCGCGAGAAGATTATAACTTTTATAAAACGGCCGAAAACTGTTCGGGGACTTATGGCTTCATAAAATGAAACATTTAAAATTTTATATTAAAAAAACTTGATTATTTTCAAAATTTATAAAAATATAATTATTGTGTAAATGTGAGATTCAGAATTAGGAAGGATTTTCGAGGTGGTTGCAAAATCAGGATTATACACTTTTTCATGGGGAATTATGTTCTATTTTTTAGGGAACTTTTAGCTTACTTGTCAGGGTTATTATTAAATGAGGACTTTTGACTTGTTCTAAGAGTCATTATCCCATTGGGACCTTTGGCTTGGAGACTTTCACACACCACATCCTTTATAATGTAAAAAAATTAAGACTGTTTACTTTTAAATGTATTTAAACATATTAAAAGACAAGCATCAAATTAAATATTTGAAAACATTTTTGTTACATCGTTTTCAAATTGGAACATTTAAAGAAAAAGGAAACAATAAAAAAAAACATGAAAAATAAAAGGAAAAAAAAAAACAATCCCATAAGTCCCTTTTAAATTGCAATAAAAATTCATTCTCATTTTCATTTTAATTTTTTTTTTTTATACTAATAATTTTTTAAATGCTAAAATCGTAATCGTAAAAATGAGTTTTTATGATCGTACAATATGCGTTCAGTTTATTTTAAATATCAACTACTACTATAAAAGATTTTACACCATTTTTCCTTCCTTTCAGTTTTTTCTTTACTGTTTTGTTTTTTTTTTTTTCTAAAATTTTATGACTTTTCCATTCAATCAAATATTGACTTAAAAAAAAAAAACACTAATACATATACATATAAAAATAAAATTTTAATGTAGGTATTATAAACATTTAAATAATCATTCATTCATCATACATATAATGAATAAGAACAAGTGAAAAATGATTGAATTGATCTGGTAAAATATATGGACTTTATTGTTCTCAGGGAAAATTCATAATAAAATAAAAAAAAAAATTTTAAAGTTTAAAAACCTGATTTACCGTTTTGGATTTAGAAAAGTAATGAAAATTAAAGAGAATAAACTGCTTTTTTTTCTGTTTCTGGTTTTATTACTTTTCTTCTTATGTTGACTTGGAAAAATTAAAATGCAAGTTAAAATTTTTTACTATATATTATTTAGGGATTTAAAGAAATTTAACTACCATATAATAGTAATAAAATGATAATACATATATGAATATGTATGTATAAGTATGATATATAAATATTATATATTATGAAAAAGTGGCAATTTTTAGACAAATATTATATAACTTTTAAAGTTTTTATTTTAAAATAGAAAAATTATAGAGTTATTGAAGTTGCGGTTTTGATAAAAATGAAATAAGAAGATACTTTTTACATGTTCCTATACATATTTAAGGAATTTGAGTTTACATAAGTTCTTGAAATTTTAAAAATGTTGTTGTAGATGTTATTTAAACATAGTTGTAAGCTTCTTATAAAGTTTAAGAATATTTGAAGCTTTGATTTAATAAAATTATTTTTATATTATAGAAACAAGTTTTCTTCTATGGTAGGTAAGTAATAGTACCTACGTATAATAATATAATACTTACGTATATGTATGCATGTATGTACATGTATTCAACAAGGTCTTGAAAAGGTTAAGAGTTATTTGCAACCCCTGAAATAAATAAATACATGCATCAATGAGCTTAAGCAGAAAAACGTGTATTTGAAAAGGAAATCGTTGCACTTCAATGGGAAAACTTGTATTTGAAAGGGAAATACTTGCAATTCAATGGAAAAACTTGCATTTAAAAAAAAAATCCTTCTTCTTAAATAAAAAAAGGTATAATAGTTTCAAAGTATAGACATCATTTTCGAAATACTATTTTATATAATTTATTATTTTCGAACTTCTATACCAGCACCATCCATTTTCTTATATCTATATAAATATTCATTATTAATAATTAAATTTTCATAGAAAATATTTAATACACACTTATAAATGCTTACATTAAATAGATCATCATAATGTAATTTTACTTTTATTTTTAATTTTTTTTTTTCTTAATTTATAAAAACCCAAGTGAAAAAAAAACAGTTCCAGTACAGTGTTAAAATATTTTTAAAATAAAACAAATATTATTCCAATTTCACATTCATAAAGCTTCATTGAACTTCATTGCCATATCATTCCATATATCCAAATTTTAATAACGTGAACATATTTTTTTGTCATAAACTTAAACCTTAAAAAGAATTTTCATCATAACCCTTTTTTTTTACCCCATTTTTTTTGTTTTATGAATTAGTTTTAGATTATAAACTGTACTAAAATTGTAAAAAAAAAAAAAGAAAACAACAACAACTAAATTGATTTAGAAACTTAAGAAAAAAAGTTAACATTAACAACAATCAAGCCAACATAGAGATCAACAAGCACGCACCAGACACTTTTTATTATCCAGAAATGATTTTTATGACCGAATCTTTTTTGTTGTTTTTTAGGTTATAAAACGTTTCTAAAATGATACCCTTGAGGGTTGTTAAGTTGTTTTACAAAAAACAAAAAAAAAAAAAACACCAAAAATTAAATAACAATATTAAAAGTTTTAGGAGAGTTCCAAAACATTATTTGTCTCATTCATTTCTTATCTTTTTAAAATTTGTGTATTAGATGGTAAAAACAACAAGAAGAATAATATTGGGAGATATTTTAACCAATCTTTATATGATAGTTACATTCATGATGATGATGATGGTTATTATGAGTAGTACAAGTTTTACGCATTTTTAAATACAATTTTTAAAAAGGCATAATTTAGGGACGGGGTGGATATGAATTTAATTGGATGGGGAATGAATTTTCATGGGTTATAGAATGGATATACAAAGAAAGAATGAAATGAACCACAAAATGTATAAATAAAACGTTAGTTAATATTATTTTTGACATATTATAAAAATATTTAAAAATAAAAATGTGCTTATTAATTTTAATTTGTCAGTTTTATTAAATTTAACAAAATTTTTACCGTTTCTACACATTAAAAAATAATTTTTTTTAGAAATTTTCTCCAACAGTTAGATTAACCTTAACCCTAATCGATGCGGAAATGTGTAACATGATTTTTTTATGAAAATAATTTTTGGATTAGTGGGTAAGAACGTATAAAATACGCTGTAAACACCGACGGAATGTGCGTTCGAATACCACACACGTCGTAAGAGTTATTCCCTGTTACGACATTTACCTCCACTCCTGAAAAGGAAAGGCTGTTTAATTTCCTGTTCACATTTATTTGGCAGAAAAATGCAATAAAAAAAAAAATTTTTTTTTGATTTTATAAAATCGTTAAATACTATTTTGAAGGCTTTAGAATCACTTTTACACGTTTTTAAGCAAATTTTGTGATAAATTTTATCGCCTGAAAGTAGATCTTGAAATTACTAAATCTTTAAATCGAGTTTTCTTCTACTTCCAGTCGTTTTTTTCACAATTTGAAGCATATTTTCATATCATTTTTGTTGTTTCAGTAAAAACTGAATATTTTTCTTGAAAATAGGAATTTTATCCAAAAAATTTTTGTGTAGAGAACCATATTTCTAAATATAAAAAGGAAATCCGAAACTCCTAACTACATTTTATTGCTTGAAAGTAGTTTTTGAAATAAATTTCAATGGTATTTTGAAGATTAAAATTGATTTTTTTTTTTTTTTATCAAAAAGGTTAATTTTATGTTTCTTATTTTACAAATAATTTGTAAAAATGAAAAATTACTAATAGAATTTTGGATATTACGTTACGTTCCATTCTAAAGTTTATAAAAAAGTAGGTACGTATATTGAAATTTTGAAAAACTTTAAAATTAATATTTAGTTTCTTTGAAGTTTATATTGTAAGATTTTCAATTGTATAAATAATTATTTGAATTTTAGAAAATTTCTAACACATTTTCGAACTTAAACGTTTATTTTGTTTTTTAACCGTATTTTTTTCATGGATTGAATATTAAATTTTTTCGAATTACAAAAACCATTCGTTTTTCTGATTAAAATCTAAAAAAAGATTTAAAACAAATAATTTTGATCTACATTAATATTATTAAATTTTTTTATGAAAATTTAATTTTTTTCTTGAATTAACCAACTCAATTTTTGTTCCTTATCAAGTATAGTGTGTGTTTTATTGAATATTTTTGAAGAGTGAATTAAAAAATTGGAATTTTATACAATATAAAAATTAAGAAGTTTATTTTAATTTTTTTTTTTTTTTTTTTATAAATAATAAAAGAAGCATTATTTTATTTTTATTATTCAAAATTATTATTGTTTAAAAATAAAAATAAGGAACAAAAAACTAAAATATTAAAAAAACATAACCTAAAAATTTTTTGTAGCACAAATAATAGTAATGTATATATAAGTTTAGTTTTTTTTTTTTTCTTTTTTATGTAAATTTAAAAATAAAAATAAAAAAAAATTATTTGAAAAGCTTTAAAAAATAAAGTTTTTTTTTGTTTATTCTCCCCTCACTTTTGTTTTCAGTATATTTTATTTTTTATTTCAATATTTTTAAAGTACTTCTCATTAATGATTCAAACCATTTATCATTTTGTATGATGTTATAGTTGGTACAGATTTTGTTTTATGTTTTCAAAAATTTTATTTCAAATGATGAATTTTTTGATTTTTTACCTTTTATAAAAAATAATAGGTATAAAAGAAAAAAGTAAAAAATTTAATATAATGAAATATTATGCAAAACCTTGACACAAACCTAAAAAATATTATACATATGTATATATACATATATATAGGTAATAGGAACTAAATATAAAATATATATATTTGAATATTTTAATTTTTGTATTTATTGTAGTTGTACATTGAAACTATAGAGTATTTTAATATGTTTGAATGTAATTAGAATAAAAATATCAAATTTTAAATTAATTTAATTGATGTTGTCATTTCTTGTATCTTATTGCAGACAATTTCTGTCACTCTTTAATTTAATTTCTGTCATTTATGCTTTAATCTTGTTATGTACATACATATGTATTTGAAACATAGTCCTGTCAAACTTTTTTCATGGGACAATACATTTTTTCTAAAGATAATGCACAACAAAAAAAAAAAAATCTTTTGGTAATAACATATATAGATAATCTAATAATAGATTTGATTAGATTATAATTTATTATTTAAGGGGTATAAGCAACACATTGTGACCTTTTGACGTATACAAATATTGTGCTCCCTCTAAGAAACTGATGATTTATAGATGTTTTATTGCTGGTGGTTCATCTTCGATACAGCAATAAGCTCCTAAATACACATATTTTGATCGGAGTAAAATATGTGCATCTAAGGACACCGCAATTATTGATTATATGTTCTGGAGATTCTTATTCTTTTTAACAGAATCTGCATGTGTCATTATTCTCTATTCCAATTTTCTTTAAATGCCCCTTAGTATACTGATAGTTAGCCTGTTATAATTCACAGTTTATTTTTACTGGATGCTTTGATTTTTTTATATCTTTTCCGGTTATTTATAGGTTGCCAGAAGTTTCTTAAATTTTTCTCTTCATAATTTACTCTTTCAATTTTCATTTTCCAGTTGCAGTGTTTCTTTTGTTATGTGGCTTACTATGCTAGAAAAAAATTGCGGACCGGTAAAGAGAATTGTAGTTCCTTCTTTTGCAAATCATAGATGAAGACATTCATTATACGGATTTAATTTAAAATCAATTAAAAATTATTAAATAACTCCTAAAATTGAAAATAGACCCTGGTAAAATAATTTATATACAAAACAATTAAACTATTCAATTATACTTATAATAAGTTTTCAATAATGTCCGTAGATAATCTATTAAATTCTAAATATTTATTTACTTTTCCTAAAATAAAATTTATATAATATGCCGTGCACATCAGTTCTTTATTTTAACGATATTTATAGCTGGGTGCCATTTTCATTTAAATCAAAATTGAAATAATTTTACGACTTTTTCAAATTAAAAAGATTGCATACAAAATAGAATATGGTATTTTTTATTTTGGAAAATAAATGGAATCAAACTTTTATTATTTTATTTAATTTTATTTAATAGAGATTTAAATTGGAAATAAAAAATGATGTTCTTCTTATTTTCACTTTTCATTTGTAGTACAAGCAAGCATTGAAATTATTTGAATTTTTAAATCTAATTTTATTTTTGGTTTTTGTAGAATAGTTGATAGTAACTTAAATCATATAAGTGTGGTCTTTCAACTAATGATCAACTTTATAGTCTTTTTTATTATATAGCTTCTGTTTTGTTCTACAATTATGCAATTCAACTATTAGTAAACAGAGCATGTTACAATAATATTGTTTAACATATATATAGGATGCAGAATTTTTTTTGCACTCAGCTGTCAGCACCTTAATAAAGTGCTTAATGCTTAAAACTGATTTCAACTTTAATAAAAAAAAAAAAAAATGATGTTCCACATTTATACCACAATTTTTCAAGAATCATATTAAATGTAATCAGATAATAATCCTAGATTTTTTTAGATCAAAATTATTGTCAAATTGAATTTCAAAATATATCCATTAGCATTTTGAATTTTTTATGTTATGTATGCGGTTTCCAAATTAGGTAATAAAATTGTTGCATAATTTTAAGCTTACATTTTACGTTTTCCTGCGTAATTTAATTTTTTCTTTTTTTTTTTTTTGGTTGCTATCGAAAAAAAAGATGCGTAAGTTTATAGGATTTATTTTTTATTTTTTTTCAATGTAAATATATTATGTATACATATATACATATATAGATAAAATACAATTTTATTATTATTGTACGTATTGTAAGGACAACAAGAAAAAAATATTAAGGATATGTATTGTAGTTGTATATATAATAAATTCAAAAGTTTTTCATTTATTTTCAGAAGTTAAAATAATTCACTCACAATTTTAACTTTCTCATTCATTCATATATGATTTTTTTTTTTTTTATAAGTCTCTCTTTCTTTTGGAAATTTTTCTTTTCTATTATTTTATATTGTTTTTTACTGTTATTAAAGGAACATAAAATGAATAAATAGCAAAGGAAAAATCAAAATCGAATAAGTATAAAAAAAGAATCCTTAAAAAAAAATCCATGTTCTTTTCCTATTATCCACTATATGTATACATACATATATTAAATTTTATTATTTATTCCTGGAGGGATCTATGACGTACAACACATATATGGGAGGTACATTACAGAATATGTTTTCTTTTGTTTTTTTTTTTATATTCATTTATTTTGTAATTCGCTTTGTTTTTTTTGTTTTTTTTTTTTAAAGGAAGAATAAAATTAATACTTGAGGGTAAAAAATTACTATAATAAATGTAAAATAAAATGAAAATTTCAAAGTCCTGCAGGATAAGGTTATATTAAGAGAGATTTTTAAAAGTTTATTTTTTATGTTTGAAATAATGAAAAATATAGAAATAGGAAGAGGATAAAGAGGATAAAAAAAATTTTAAAATATGTGGATCAACATGTCAAATTTATGTCAAATATTATATAATACGAAAAGACAATGTAAAGAAAATCGAATAAATCCAAAAGGAACATAAAATTTGTGCGTTGCTATATTTTTTTTTTGCGACTTGTTGACTTTATTAATTTATTGTCCATTTTTGTTTTTTTTTTGAAAATTTTTGTGATCTCAGTGATGTATTTACATATTGTTTATGTAAATTATATATATAGAGAAATATTATATTATTATTATTTATATTTTACAAGGGATTTCATATAAATTAAATAGTAACATTAGTTTTTTTTTTTATACCCGTACGATAGGATCGGGTATAATAAAATTACTCCTCCGTTTGTAACACCTCGAAATAAGCGAGCTAGATATACCTTCAAAGGTATGGATCGGATCAGAAAAAAATTCTAAGACTTTTGAGCCATGTCCGTCCGTCAGCACGCTAACTCAAAAACTAAGAAAGCTGGAATCTTGAAATTTACACAAAATATTCTGGGAGTAATTTGTAGGTTCCCTATTTTTTTTTGGTTGAGTTTGGACCAAGCCTTAGGGTAGCTCTCGAACACCTAACTTTTAGATCCCGACATTTTTTTTGCAATAGAGCTATGAAATTTTAACCACTGATAGATCTCACAAAAATATTAATTTTATTTTTCATAACTTTTTTTTGTAGCCCCACCCGTTACGGAGCTACAGCTCCCCAAAGGTTCAAAAAAGCTCTATATTTAAATTGTTATAGCACAAGTTGTATAAGGTATATCTTCATTTTGAAAACGCCAAACGATTACTACTTTTATTAGCTTTAAAAGTATATATACAATAAATATATATTTGTGGCATACGGTGTCTTAATTTACCGTTATGTGAAACTCAAATTTTGCAAAATCCTTCAACCCTTCTATCTTCTAAACGGTTTAAGTTGGAAACTTGCAATTTTGACAGAAGTTAGATCTTTAAAAATAAGTATGAGTCATTTCAGAAATTTTTTTTGTATCACCCCCCGTTTAGGAGCTGTAAGGGGTCAAAAACTGAAAATTTCTTATTTTTAAACACCTGTAACTTGAACACCTGTTAAAATTTTTTTAAAGTAATACATAAAAATTAAAGCTTCAACATTATATTCTTATTTCTGTTAACAACTTTTTTTAATAATGTAGGGTTACTTTATAATTGACGAAAGTGTTACTTGATTTTTTCAAATTTTCTAACAAATTTCTTTAAAACGAATTTTTTCCATTTTGTTTTACTCGATAATTTAAAATTGTTGAGGATATAATGCGTAGTACATAAAAATGCAAATAAATAAACAACATAACGGTTGCTTGAAGAATTTTTAGTTATATGATATTAATATATATATATACTTATATAATATCATGTTTATTTACATATCGTATATGTCACTAGTGAATGAATGATAAGAGTATATATGTATATTATATAGCGCCGTATTTACATACATATATGTATTTTATTGTACTTATAAGAAATTATTCTGTCAATGGAATATTTAAATATAATATAATATAATATAATATTTAAAATTATATTTACTGTTTTGTACTTAGTAAATTTAATATACATTTACCGCTTAGTATTAAATGGTACTATAGAATATTTGAAAAAGTTTTGGATTGATAATCGTTATGTGAAAGGTTAGAATCTGCTTTTGAAGAATGTACATATAAACATATAGTTTGAATATATGTAGAACCCATAGTTCTAGAAATTATAAAATTCACCCAAATTATTTTAAAATACTAAAATATTAAAAAAATAATATTGTGAGCAGAGTGACAGGCTGTGAACATACTAACGGTTCGTACGGGTATCTAAGAGTTGACAAAGGCAACTGTATTCTTCCTCGTTTTTTTTACGATTTACATTACATGTTAAATTTAAATTTCAAAGAGTAGTGGGGTTCGGATATTTTTTTAATATAATCATTGTTGATTTAAAGAATTTTTTTCAGATTATCTAAAATATATTTGATCTTTATGTATAATAGTAATATATAATTTATTAAAGTTAAGATAGGTATTATATGTTTTATTTTGTTTTTATTTTTAAATATGGTTATTTGGGATAAAAAACAAAAAAAAAATTTAATGAAAGAAAACTTCTTTATTTTTTTTAATTTAAGAGTAGTTCAGATTTTGTTTTTTATCAAGTTATGATAATTTAAAATCAAAGCAAAGGTTCGCTTAACAATTTGATTGTTTTGAACATGATAACAGAATCAAAATTAATTTGAAAACCTAAATTTAATATACAATTAATATGATAATTATTAAGGGTTAAATATAATTAAGAATAAATGATTTGACAAGTAATACCGAATCAAAAATCCAAAGTTTAAATCTGAAATTATATTTAATTTGTCACTATAGCTATCTATAGTCTAATTATGAATTTATTTCTATATACAAATATGTGAAATTTTTGATTTCTTTTTCAAATATTCTTTTGCAATAATTTCATTAAATTTTTATTACTATTCTTTATTTCATATTTTAATTGGCTTTTGCAAAATACCACTTAATGTTGACCGTTTGATATTGTTAGGTGTTTATTGATCAAGAAATAAAGTTTCAGTGCTTCAGTTTCAGTTTCATTTTATAAAACTATTAGTCTAATACTATAAATAAACTAATATTTTCTAATAATTATAGAGAAATTTCATGGTTTCCGTTCATCTCATGCTGTAAGACTAACGCAATTAAATAACCTACCTTCACATTTAGCCAAAAAAATACGTGATGAAATCCCTAAATAACTATGAAGTAAATTGACTATTCAGTAGGAATAAAGAAAGACTGGACACGGATGCGGAAACTTTGAATTATTATTGTTATTTTTCTATTGTATATATAAAATTTTTCTGAGTGAAATATTAATTGTAGGCACCTCCACTTTAGCTTCTATTATAATTATAAGTATTAGTATAATTAATAATTATTGTTTGTTTTTTTATATGATCTGGCTGGAATCCAAGGCTCTCTGATTGAAAGTCTAGTGATTTAACCACGGCATGAGTCAGATAAATTATTATTTTTTAAATTAAAGTTAATGCGCTCTTGAAACACCTGCGTTTTTCTTTTTATAAACTAATCTTCATATAGTCATTGTTTCTTTTAGAGGTTGAGAACATAATTATTTAATAATTATTATCATGTTAATTTTACCTTAAGTATTAAATTTATTAGTTTTTCTAAACTAATAAAATTTCACTTACAATTATTATATTTCACTTTCACTTACTATACCTTTAATTATAACTAATATTTTTTTCTACGTTTATGTATCAGTGGAATTGACACTGTAAAGAGCGTGAAGTACTTTCATTTGCGCCATTTCCGCATTCTGTCAAGAAAAAGGAGAGAAATATTTCAGTAGTTTCTTTTTCCAAGATTTAGGTGAACTTTATGGATTTGAGAAGCTTTCAAAGCTTCTTCTGTCATAGTTGTAACACTTAAAGAAAAAACATAAAACTCGGAAATCTTAACACTAACTCTGACTAATAGATTTTTCTACGTTTTGAAGATGTACAGCAGACGTAAAGTTTAGTGACTACTAACGCGTTTATATTAATTAAGATATGTGTGTTTACGTCATCATCGGATGTAATAAAATAAGCCTTCTTCATAAAAAAAAAAAAATAAAATAAAAAAGCTGTTATTTGAAAAAGAATTTTTTTTAATAAGTTTGATTTAAAGTTTTCTTCAAAGTTAAATTTAAAATTTAGTTTTCTTTTATAGTATGTACAATTTCTTTGTAGATATCTACTTTTTGCTCTGTACTTACTTATACTGTACTTATGAAAGTAATCTTTTTGTATATGGTTATAAAAAACGTTACTCAACATTATGGTAATTAAACTAGCTTTAATTAGTAATAAACATTTATAAGTTGCAGCCTCAACATTGTAATATCAAATTAATTTAAATGAAAAGCAAATTTTACTTAAATTGGTTCAATAAATATAAAATATTCCCAATACTACCAATTTCTGTTAAAATTTTAAAAGTTATTTTGATATTTTTTTTTTGTTTTGTTTAATTATAAATGGAAATAAGTAATAATATATTGTATTTATATATAATTTGTTTTTTAACTCAATAATTAACAAATTATTATACTATAAAAGTAAAATAAATTGTTAAAAAAAAAAAAAACATAAAAGTTTATAAGTAATGCAATTTTTTTTTTTCCGCGAGATATAAAAAAAAAAAAAAATTTAATGAAACAAATAAATCTAGAATCCGACTAATTTAATTTCCTTTATTCATTTATTTTTTGTTATACCATAAACGAATAAATAAATGAAACAAACAAGAATATATACATTTTCTTTTTTTTCCTGTTTTTAATTTATTCTTGCAATAAGCTAAAGTTTTTGCAGCATTTTAATATTTCATCTTCCATTTTCAATTTTTTTTTTTTTTTTTTCAGGATTATAATAATTATAAAAGTTTTCAGCACCACATATATAATGCAATTTTTTTTTTTTTTTTTTTAATATTTATAAGGCGAATAAATATTTCAGGCAATGAAAAATAGGAGTAGGTATATAACGAAGAAAATCCAGACCTTTACCTCATTTTAATTTTGTTTCTCTTTTTAAGTTTACAAACAAAATAAAGAAAATAAAATATTTATATATGAAATCCAAACGTTTTTCGAGGTTAAAAGTTCATAAATTTTATGGCCTTGCGAATTAATTTTTTTTGTTACTTTCCTTGTTGTTTTTTGTTTTCTTTTGCTTTTTATTTTTGTTAATTATGCATCTAGGATAACAGAATATACACGTTCCTGTAAAATATATTGTATATATAGGAGTGAGTGATAAATAAAAAATTTTATATTGCATTGCTATACTTTCTTTCCGCCATAATGAATTTAAGAGTACATATATATAATATTATGAAAAAAAAAAAAAAAAATTTATGACATTTTAAAAAGGATATGAAAATTGTTACATTATGATTTAAATGCAATTTAACAGAAAATGGAATAAAAATAATAGTTATAATCAAAATTATTATTAAGTTTCTATTATTTTTGTTATTACATATGGGGAATCCTTTATAGACATATCTTACATTTTATCATTTATAGATTCTGATTTTGTATTTTTTAAGGATTCATATATAAACAAAAAATGTATAACTGGTGTAAAATCAAAGATCACTGAATTTTTACCAAGCCTCTAAAACAATAGTCTAATGATTTTAGGTTTTATTAGGTTAGGTTTCATAGATTTCATTTTAATAATCATTTATCATAATTACTTTCTCATCATGATTATTTTTAAATACAAAGGGATAGCTTATGTGTAAATTCCTTTTTAATATACTCATTCAAGTTTATTAGATTCAAAACACGAAAGAGTTAGATGAACCATGTGAACATAATGATAAAGAACAATTATTAATTGGTAATAGAATTTAGTGTTAAGAGACATAAAATTAAATCAAAAATCATATGAAAGGATTTAAGAAAGAAATTATGCCTATAAAGGAAATAATTTGGTGTGAAATGACAGAAATAACAAAAATGTTTATAAGTAAGGTGTAATATATATGTATGTATAAAAAATTTGTGTCATTAAAAAATTGTTTGGTAAATGTTATATTGATTTATTTATTATTGTTGTTTTCATAAAAAAAAAAAAACAAGGAACTGTGTCAAGCTTAGGATATCCGTACGAACATAATAAAATTTCATCTTTTAAAAAATTTCAGATATCCTTTTTATCAAGTTTCAAAAGATATAAGGAAATTTTGTGTTTTAGACGTTTTGTTGTGTTAAACTCAAATTTTTCAGAAGTTATTGACAACTTAACTTCTTTTGACAAAATTTTATATATTTATAGTTTGTATAGAAACTGAGCTATTCATTGGGGACATTCAAGGGCTCATATACAAAAAAAAAATGCTATGTGGCAGCTAATCGTACCTGTTGCGCTAGACCAACCAAATTTTGTTGTAGAAGAGGTTGTTAGCATTAAACTTAACTTTTTTCAACAAAATTCCAGATACGTTTAAGTTTAATTAGAAACTGAGTTATTCTCATATAAAAAAAAGTTGTTGTATTGCAATTACAACTACTCGAACCCGCCAATTGAATTTGTTGACAACTTCAAAATGAAAACTGGCATTTGTATTAAAATGAAATGGTAGAAATTATTTGGAAACCTAATTTTACTATTTTTTTTGAGTTATCGTGCGCAAGAATCGATGATAATTCGTTGGATAGCTAAATTGATTCAGAATGCAATACGTGGAATAATATATATATACTTTATACGTTTATCTTGCCTACTTTACAATGTCACATATGTTATGGCATATGTATTATACCTTTAAAACTAGATAGTTATATATGACTGATATAAAAGAGGTGAAAATTACTATAATTTCCTTATTTTTTTTTTTATATTATTCATATATGAGGTTATTCGTTTAACTTTCTTTTCATTATATTCAAATATTATTTAACACTTTGTCTACAATGAATCATTTTTTTGATAAATATATATATATTTACACAATACATTTGTAATACAATTTTATATTTTATTGCTTTCGTAAAGGAAAATAAAAAGGATCAATAATCCTGTTTATATTTTTATTTATTTTTTTTTTTTTTTGTTACTAATAACTAAACTTTAACTCCCGGTAATAAATCATATCAAAAAAAAAAAAAAACTATCAATACTATTTATATTTTTAACATAAAAAAAAAAAATACCCTATAATAACCGTATAATCCTTAATTTTACAATTTTCACATCATAATTCATCCATAAATCAGCTTAAAAATATATATATATACACATTCTATCTTTCTATCATGTTTTTCTTTCATTTTCTGATCCCGTCGAAAAAAATTTATTGTATCTATGAACATATCGTTCATTTACTGATTTACAATACATCCTAAAATATAAACAAACATATTATTATATCAGGGACCAATCACCCAACCATTAGATATCTTTCGTTACTGCTTTTCAATACATACAAAATATAAATAAATAACAAATAATAATAATGATGATAATGATGATGATGATGATAAGATCCTTATTGATACTAAGATACCACAATCCTGTCAACTTTAATTTTTTTCCTTTGAAGAAATTTTTATTTTCTATTGAAGAAAAAATAAAAACAGTTATAATGTTTAGTAGCTTTATGACGTTTTACAATGTAATAATCTCCCACACATTATATATAGAATCGTAGTTAATCCCAGAAAGAAGAACAGAAATAAAAAATGTGAAGAGCTTTTCTCATAATTCTTTTTTTTTTTTCAATCCCTCTATACTCATACATTTTTTTTGTACTTTTAACTTGCCCAATGTTAAAAGAGTAATGAAATTGTTTTTTTCTTGCATTTTGATAACAACGAAAATAATTTCTGAATCTTATAGAGAACATACACACATTTAAACAAAAACGAAAATTTATAACATTTTTAACTCCCCACCATATATAACAATCTTTTAACTAAGATTATTTTCATAAATATCCAAAATAAAATTTTCATCTCTTACCAGTTTTTGTTACAATAAAACGATTAGGTCAAAAGCAAATAAGAAAAAAAAAAAAAAAGTAGACATAACTAAGTTTGAATAAGGATTCAAAATTTATCTCTTTCTTTAGCTCATACTTCTTTTAGTATATACACGATACACAAGTTTGTTCTCCATCGTTCTAACGTAACTTCTTTTATGCCCCCTCAATTAATGATGAGTTGTAGAAAAAAAAAAATGTTTTATACTATTTTTTCAGATTCTTTTTCGATCTTTTTATTTTTTTTTTACTTTTATTTATTTGTCTCTTTTTAAGGACAATTTAAGTGAGGGATAAATATTGTTTTTTTTTTTTTTTTGGTTTCCAGAATTGTTATTTTGACACCCAGTACGACATCAAATAAAAAGAAAAATTAAAGCCAAAAATGCAATAGTTTAAAACGGTTAATCCCTAAAGTATTGCAAATCATAAATTGTCTTAAAAGAAAAGTTAAAAAAAAAAAAAAAAAATTAAAAAGAGAATGGGAACTAATGAAAGAAAAGGAAGGAAAATTAAATAAATTTAAAAAAAGAAAATTATATATAAAGAATATTTTTTAAGTTTAATTGTCTTTAATTTTTTGAAATAATAATAATTAGAACTTTGGTATTTTTTTTTTTTTAAATGAAAATAATAATTGTTCAACCTGGGATTTGAAGAACAGAAGGAAATTCTTTCAATTTAAAAGATTATTTTAAAAGTATTTTTTGTACTATAATTTAAAAAATCAAAAATTTATACTTTTAATGCAATTAATTTTTTAATTGTACCTATCTTATATTCATAGATTATTGTGAATGTTATAAATAAATAGATTATTGTGAATTTTATAATTATATATATATGTTATAACGAAAAAACCAAAAAAAAAAAAAGAAAAAATTAATGTAATAAGAACATTTACCTAATAAAAAAAAAAACATAAAAAAAATTAATTAAAAAGTATAAAAATGTAGGAATGTAAAAATAAGACCATACAGCGATCTGCTAAGGTCATAAAAAAACTGCTGTATAAAATTATAAAACAACAAAAAAATTTAAAAGATAAGATTATAAGTTAAGTTATATATTTATCATACATGCAGACCATGCAGAACGATCACAAATCTTCTTTCACGATCACAAACAATGCTTTTTCCATCATCCACTACTCTTTAAAACAATTCAATATTGTGAGGATAATGGCCTTGTTAAATATCTTTTTAATACAGTGAAATTTTTTAGAATTTAAACATTTACCGATTTTTCAAGGAAAACATAACCTAAGAAAGAAGGTTCTTTATAAAATTGTTTATATATGTATATACGGCCTGAAGTCACTATATGTGCAATTACATTTAATTTCTAAAAATAACTTTGCAATTTCTGAAGATGAATTTTTTGTCTATCTATTTGCATTTGTCAGTTAAAATTCAGTTCAAAGTTTTTATTTTTATATATAAAATACGCTGTAAACGCCGAAGAAGTGTGGATTCGAATTCCGCACACGTCGTAAGAGTAATTACCCCTTCCGACATGTACACGCCTGAAAAGAAAAGGCTGTCTTTTTTCTTTGTTACATTTATATGGCAGAGAAATGCATTAAAAAAAAAATAAATAAAATGTATTCAATTATAATTCCAAACAAAAAAACCAGTTAAAAAACGTTAAAAATTTTAAAATTTAAAAAAGTTTAAAATTGATTTTTATTAATAAATAAATAAAATTCAATAAAGTTCACAAGGTGACAACAACAAAATTTATTTTTATTATTCTTTTTTGAATGCCGGGATATTTGACAAGTTTTTATATTGGACGGTAGTTCATTAAACTACTCTTCAACAGATACAACTACTCTTGTAACAGATATTCTTTGTGACAACAAAATACTTTGACTTCCTATAATGCTGTAATCCCCAGTGTTAAACTCTACGACTATGTCGTTCAATATTCATCCAATGGTGTTGTATGGTTAAGACATCGGTCTTTTATTCGAAAAATCTCTGGGTCAATCTTCGGCTCGGTCATATAGATTAATAAAAAATAAAATAGATTTTGAAAAATATGATTAAAAGAAACCAGATTTCATACCGTTCACAAAATATTTACGTCTAAAAAGATATTTCACAAGGCCATTATCTTCACAATATTGAATTGTTTTAAATAGTAGTGGATGATGAAGAAAGCATTGCTTGTGATCGAAAGGCGAGTATTAATGAATGAATGTAATACATGAATGAATAATGAATGAATGTAATATTAATAAAAATTAATGAATAAAACTGAAACTTAGTCAAATATGAATAATAAAAGGAAATTTTTGGGTGCCCTATTATGCTCCTTATAAGTGTGGGAATTACAAAAAATTGTCGTTGAATATAGACACTCTATATATGTTTATATGCCTAATTATGCCTATAATTTTGAAGACATTGAAAATCATTTAAATTATTTGAAAATTCCTATTACTGGTAATAAACAATTAATCGAATAAATGTTAAAAGTTCTGTGCTAAATAATGCTATAAATTAAAAATATTCTTTAACATTTGATTTTGACAAACTTGAAGCTTACAAGCATTATTATTATTATGGAAAACTGAACCACAACTACAGACTTTATAATTAATTGTAATTAATAGCAATAAATGAGGTGTTAAAATACTCCTCTTATTTTGTAATATGAAATAATTTTAAGATAAAACAAAAATCCTGTACGAAATTATATTTTTAAGGCGATGAAAATTTTGTGTTTCAAATTATAAAATAAAGGATTTTTAAACTACACATCCATTGAACGTTACATAGGTATTGATATTTTTAATAAAAATAAATTTTATTATTTAAAAAAAAAAAACAAAAAAGAAAAAACATTTTATTTATTAATTTATTAAATTTTTAATAATAATTTTATTTTAAATAATAATTGGCTATATTATAAAATTTTATTATTATTATATATAATTTTTTTTTATTATAATTTTTATTACTCTATTTTTCATCATTATATTATTTAAAATATTATATTAATTTATTTATTATGTGTACATGCTCACCATATTGTTATTTCTCCCTTTTGAATTAATTTTTTATTTTTTTTTCATTAAATTTTAATTAAAACTATAAATTGAATTGATAGGCAATAATATACGTTAGCAAATCAACGCTATATTTTTATTTTAATTTTTGATGCATGCCATTATCCTTTTCAATATAAAATCTAGCCAATAATTCGATATTTGCTATACATAATATATTCATATACATATAATATATAGTATATAAGTTTCTTATTTATTGTTATTATTTGTCATTCAGAAATTTTTTAAAAAATTTCAATATTTTAATAGGATTTTCTGTCAGTAATTTAAATTTAAATGTTGATTATTTTTATGAATAAAATTAAAAAAAAAAAAAAATTAAATAAAAAAAAAAACATTGATTAAATAATGAAATTAATTAAAAATATTATTATTTAATATCCCAGTACAGAAACAAAAAAAAAAATTCAAAACAATAAGCTCTTATATATACAATACCCATGTATTCCAAAAATTTTTTTTTTTTTTTTTTTGCATTTCTCTCCCACATTAATGTGGAAAGGAAATTACACATCCTTTCCTGTTCCGGCGTGGCTGTAAATGTCGTAACAGGGAATAACTCTTACGACGTGTGTGAGATTCGAACCCACATTCTCTAGATGTTTACAGCGTTCTAAAATTTAAAATGAAGATTGAAGATTCTTACTAAAGGACAATAATGAAGAAATGCGAAATTCTAAAATAATATAGATACTCTTGTATCATATACTTATGTAATTGTCCTTTTATTCTATTTTACCAACCAACCGTATTTAAGTTTTATTTTGATAATTTTAAAATAATAAACGAAAATTAGTGCAAAGGAGATTTGTGTCAACTCTAGAATACTCAATACGAATATAATATATGTTGTTTTTATAAAATTAAATCATCTTTTAACTAATATTAAGTATACTGAGATATATTTTTAATAAATTTCGGAGTTGTATGCCAGTTACTTGACTCTGTTACATCAAACCAACCAAATTGTACATTCTTGTCATTGTAAGTTGTTGCCATAAAACTTAATCAACTTTTAACAATCATTTAAGATATATCGTTCTTTTAAGTAAATATAAATTTAGTAGTTGTCAGTATAACTTTTGCGTTAGACTAACCAAATTTTGTAGAAATCGTTTGCATAAAACGATCAAATCCATTATTTTATGAGTTATGGTGCATATAGGAGATTGGATTTTCAGATGGACGCACATAGCTAATTTGATAATGAGAAAGAATATTATACATACTTTTCATATATAAATATATCTCGTCTCTTTTAACATATCAGAAACGTAATGGGAAATTTATTATACTTTTACATAGTTCATAGTTCGTACGGATATAAAGATTCTAGTTAGACAACTTTATTAAAGCTTTAATATAAGAAGTGGTTAAATAAATAGAAGTGAAAGTTGACATTTGAAAATTTTATATCCTTGAAAAGAAAAAAATCAATAGTTTAAAAAAAAAAATGATCTTATAACCAGCATAGATCATTCGCTAAATTGCTTATTATTCATATTAGACATACCTTCAGTTTTTTAAAGCATTATTTTAATTAATCTGTTGATTACTTGGCATTATAGATATGGTACAAGACTATATATTTTTATAATATATATATAAATATTTTTATTTGTGCGCCATCTATTATCATATACAATAATTATTTATTTATTTATTAATTTAATTGAAATATGCAAATTTAATAAAAATTATTACACTTGGGTATAATCTGAGCGAATTTTGTATTCAAGATCTTTTAATTGAAAAACCAATGACACATTAAGATGTTTTTAAAAAAAATATTTTTTAACCCAATTTCAATTAAAAAATATATAAGAACACTTCATTTAATTAAAAAGATCTCATTAAAGTGAACTTTAATTTTAATTTTGGAATCAAAAATTTTTCCAAAAAGATAAAAAGGACTTATAAATGAAAATAAATGAAAAAAAGCACTTCACAAAAATTATTTTTTGTTTCATTTTTTTTTTTTGTGTTAGATGATGTATTATGAAAATTATTTATATTCACTTTGACAAATATAAAAAATATATAGGTCTTATAATTTTTATTTGCTTTTCTTAAATTATTATTTCATTTAGTTTTTAGAGCTGGTAAGTATATATTTAAACCGGTAAAATACTTTTATCCTAATTTGCACCTTAACTAGGTATATGGTACTTTAGAAATAAATAATTTTCACTAATAAAAATTCTATATATATACACTTAAAAATACACTCATTCATAACCTTTCGATTTATAAAGTGTATTGCATTACAGTGTCAGATAAAATATTTTGTACGAATATATTTAATACTTCGTTGAGTTAAAAAAAATTAGTTTTTAAGTAGAACGTTTAAGTTCTTTTGTCTTATCCTACCTAGAAATGTTTTAAACTAAGGTGGTCTGTTTTAATTATTAGCATGTTTAAATATTATAAATCTATGAATTGGATCAGTTTTGTTAATGTTCTGTTTTTTATTTTAAAAAATATTCACCGCTGATATATTGGTTCTTAACGCAAGTTTGTTTTGATGTTCACCGATGATGTTCACCGATGTGCATAATTTTGTAATATTTGAGTGATGTCCACCAGTGATACACGCGGGACTTAACGAAAGTATTATTTTATGTTCACTGATGGTCGTGAGACTCAACGTGTTAAGAGCTTTTTAAAAAAAATTAATGTCTAATACAATTTTATCCCTTACTTTAATTATTATATAAGTTAAAGTAAAAAGACGTCAGGTGACAAGATAATTTTCAACATGATTGACTTTTCCATTAACTGAAAAACAGAGTTTTCCAAAATAAGCAAAAAAAAAAAGAAAACTTTACTGTATAGGAAAATAATTCATTTTTCAAAAAAAAAAAAGAAAAAAATAATGTCAAAAAAAAGGCTGATTGCCATAAGGGTTTCTATTTTCTTTCTTTTTTTTTTTTTTTGGATGACAATGATGTTGATGATGATAATGCCACCTGCCTTTAATTTGTGATTTCACAAAAAGAAAAAAAATTTATTATTTTAGATATCACAAAGAGTAGATATATATATGAAAAATTCATGACAAAATGATTTTATGATTTTTCTATAGAACTTTTTAAGAAGTAAAAGATTCAGAAATATATTTTCATCCTTCTCTTACATTCAAAAAAAAAAAAGAAAAATTTACTGGTAAGAGTTAATTTTAAATTAAACTTTAATGTGACTGACTGAATTTTCAAGTTTAAGTGTCTGGAATGTTGATTTTTTGGTAGACGGAAATCCTTTTCTTTTTTTTTTTTTCTTCTATTCTAATTTCAAATTTATGAGAATCCATACGTAATGAGATGGTTTATTACGTAAAAACGCAATATCATTCAACAGTAATTTAATTTTGTATGAAAGTCTAAGGATTAAAGACGAAAAAAAAGTAATAAAAATTCATAATAAAAATTAAGAATGAGAAAATAAAATTTAAGGTAAGTTAGTACAAGGCACAAGTATTAATATAATGACACATCAGAAATAACAAAAAAAAAATGAAAAGGAATTTTTAATATTTAAAAAAAAGTTTCTAAATTTGTTTTTCTGTGACTTTGTATAGATAAAAACTTGAACCTATTTAAAAAAGACAAAAAAAATGACGGCAAAAGAAAATTTAAAAGTTAAAGTGATATAAAAATATAATTTATTTATATTTTAAGAAATTAAATTTTTTTAGTTATTTTAGATCTTAAATTTGTGTAAATTAAATTAAATATTGATTTACAAAACTATAAGAGATTTAGTAAAATTTATTTGAAAATTTAGAATTTGTTAAGTAAATTTCTTTTTTGAGATTTTTATTTATAATTTCAGTTTTATGTTATAGTTCAGATCCAAAAGAAAATTGTCACCATATCTATTTTGTAAATTTAATTTTGTAAATCATTCATGTAGTTTCTTAAACATAAGTTTCTTTGTTTCCGAAGTTAATAGCCGATATCATATTCATCAAAATTTCAGTATTTCTTTGTTTAAAACATATTTTATCTTAATATTTTTTACAATGGTAGAATACTCATCTGTCTGTCCTTAATATTCTTTTCAACTTTATCATTACATATGTTGTTCTTTAAATCTAATATAATTTTAAAAGCGATCTTTACACTTACACATACTAACTAAAGTTTTATACTATATATACACATTTGTACTAAACTTGCCAATCTTATTTAAAGATTTCCATCTGTTCTGCCAAAATCAAAAATTACATAATATTATTCAAAGTATAAAAAGTTAAAGTCATATAGATTTAAACCATAATTAAATTTTTTGTGCTTTAGATATGTTTCAATCGTTTTTTTCAACCCATTTATCCGAATATCATACCTTTAATTATTTAAAGTTTCTTTTTTATTTTTTTTATTGCATTTCTCTGCCACATAAATGTGAACTAATTTCCTGTCACAGCCTTTCCTCTTCAAGCGTAGCTGTAAATGTCGTAAGGGGGAATAACTTTTACGACGTGTGTCGGATGCAAACCCACACTCCCTCGGTGTTTACAACGTATTTCGTATGCTCTTACCTACTAGGCCACCGAGGCCCCTGTTTCTTTATTTTTTTTAAATTTAAAATTTTATACTATTCTATGGTCAAATCTATAACGTTAAAAGCTTTAAGAAATTTATAAACTATCTTAATTAATTTACTATTATATAGAAGTTTTTAGATCTTGAAAGTATTTTGAGAAAAATGTAGTATAATATTTTTACAATAATATTTAACCGCTAAAATTAAATAAAAAGGATGAATATTATTTAAAGCATGAATGGAAATCTAATACTTAATGTTGTCTTTACACTTTAAAATATTATTGATGGTTGAAAAAGAGATGAAAGATTTCGCTAAAAATCTAAAAAATAATATGAATATTAGAGAATATAATATAACTGTGAAGGATATAGAAGAGAATAAAGAAACACAATTCAAAACAATCATATGCTTAATTTGCTTTAGGTACTGTAGCCTGTATAGGTATTTGATTTAAACCACATAATTGTTAAATGAAGACTGGTTTATTAATTATTACATAATATTAGTTGATATTCATCTTCTTATTACATATACCAAAATGACATTGGTCATTTATATATGTTAATACTACAAGAAAGAAAGAGAGGTAAAGTGACCATATTACGTGTGTTAGATCTATGCAAAAACTTGTTAATTACACCTTACCCCTTGTGACACCTTAAAAAAGTTGAGCTAGATATAGACGCAATGGATCGAATCCGTCCGCCCACCCGATAACTCAAAAAATAAAGGATATAAGATTTTGAAATTTTTATCACATAACTTTTCAAAAATTGTTAATTGCGTTATTTAAATCAAGTAAGTTTGGCCGGCGGGTTCTAGTACTAAACATACAACTTATTTTTTTATATGAAAATAATTCAGTGTCTATTGTAGCTAGGTATTTGAAATTTTATGAAAATATGTCCAATTGCATGCCAAAAACTTCTGTAAAATGTGATTAGTACGGAGCAACAGGTTTGAGAAGCAGTCATACAAGTCCAAAATTTATATAAATATATATCTCGGTACTTAATCATGTAAAAGATCATTAACTTTGTAAATGATGATTAAAAAGATAAAGATCATTAACTCGGTAAAGATCATTAACTTTGTAAATGATGATTAAGTTTTCTGAAAACAACATATACATAAGGGTATCTTAGAGTAACACAATTCACTCACCATTCTCGTTTTTTATTTAATAATATTCTTGTAATACTTCATAATATCTTTAAACTTTTTTTTTAATTTTTTTTTTATACATGGATGAAGGCATGAAGCTTATATAGTTAATGTTTATTTAATTTTATCAAAAATTTAAATTCTATTATATTTTTTTTCAAAATTTCATTCATATTCATATTCTAAATTCATTACAGATTTTTTTTCTATCTTTTTGTGTTGTGAAAACAATTATTTTAATTAAAAATATTATATATACTTAAAAAACAGGGTATACTTTACTTTAGGTACATGTCTAATTACTTTGTAATTTTATATAACGGTACCTAGTGATGTCACCTATATTTCACAGAACATGATTTTTGGATACAAGGTCATTAAAGGTCAAATTGATTATTTTAAAAATTTTCTAACATTTTGCAGTAATTCACATAAACCGTTATATTTTTCGTCTACGATAGTATACAGAAACCATTTTCTACAATATTGTAACTATAATATTTTAAAAACGGTAACACACATTAAGATGAAACAAAATGTATATTAAAGATAGTATTATTCTCTACAATATTGTAGAAAATGGTTTCTGTATACTATCGTAGACGAAAAATATAGCGGTTTAAGTGAATTACTGCAAAATGTTAAAAATTTTTTAAAATAATAGGAGCTTCGGTAGCCTAGTGTGTAGGCGTATGGCGTATTAACCAAAGGAGTGTGGGTTCCATCCCTGCACAGGTCGTAAGTGTTCTTTTCTTTACATACCCTCCTTACGACCAAATATAATGTAAATATATAGTATATAATATAAACAAAATAAATAATATTAGTATATAATTTAATAATAGTATAAAAACCTATAATGGCCTTAGTAGCCGATGGTTCAATAATATTGCATTACATTTATGTATGTAATATTAATATAAATAAATAAATAAAAATAAAATAATCAATTTGACCTTTAAATGACGTTGTCGCCAAAAATTATGTTCTATGAAATATAGGTGACGTCACTAGGTACCGTTATGTAAAATTTCAAGGCAATCGCACAATGTACATAAAGTAAAGTATATCCAAAAAACATTGTAATAAGATATTAAAAGTGATCGTATAATAAAAAAAAAAAAAAATTGTAAGTAAATAAAGATGAAATTTTTAATAAATCACAAAATACTACTTTTAAAGAAACATCATTATTTCCACTCCTTTCTATAGATATTAAATTAATTCAATTGAAAATATTAAGTCCAGAAATAAGAAATAAAACAACAAAAAAATAATAAAAGGGTTGTTATTTTATTTTTAATTTGTTCTATGTTAGAAAAAAATGTTTAAACACATAAAATAAACAATATGACTATATAAAGAATATAAAGAAAATACCATTAAATTTATGTCCTTGTTAAAACACAACTAATGCAATTAGTATTAAAAGGATTTGTTTTCCACTTACATTGAAATTTTATATTTATTATTACTTTCTATTTTTTTTATAAATTGAAAATTTCTTTATTATTTCCATTGTTATTATTATTATTATTTTAGCAAAGGATTGTGATATATACTATACCTTTAATTTATTTTCACAAAATACCTACATAATAAAAAAAAATAAAAGAATAATAAAAAATCAACCATTTTGAAAATTATATACGGAAATGATGCTACGATTAAAATTCGAAATAAATTGATAATTTAAAAATAAAAACAAAATACAAAAATTTATTTGTAAATTATTCAATATGCGAAATAAAAACGGAATTCGGAACCGTAGGTATATCAAATGTATAAGTGAGAATTACTAAATAATAAAAGTTTTTACCAATTACCAATATTATAATACCTTATAATATTGCATAATTTATAGCACTAACTATTACAATAATCTCATAGTTTATAAAGTGAACTCAGCGGTCATTCTGTTATTTAAAAAAAAAAAAATATAAAATTGGTTGGACATATACTTCTATTGTTTTTTTTCCTAAAGAGGGTGGGAATCTTCCAAAGACATCAAAAATTTCCTTTTGGTAGTATCAAATTCTTACTGACTAAATCTACCTCGCTCTCTTTAGCCAATATAATGGAATGAAACCCCTATCTGCAAACGCAGTATATTGGCTAGGGAGTAGAGAATATATTGGGAATATAGGTTTTGGAAGTAGGAAGTAGGGAATATAGACTAGGGAAACATTGAATTGGGAGTGGGACTGTAAGTGAAAAATGAATGTGCCTATTTTTATAACTATTTTACTAATAGTGACTATAACCATCAACAGTACATCATTCAGTAGTAAATATAACAGCTTCGTCGCTGAGGTAATAATTGAAGGCAACCTCACTATCACTGTACCAACTATTTTTATTGGTATTGGTATATTCTTATAATAGAACATAATAAACCGTCCCATTTTGGATTTATTTTCTGAGCTCTGATAATGAAGTTTAACGGTATAAGTTTTTGTATTTTTAACTATATTTATAGTTGATGAAAAGAAACAGATTAGTAAATTGTCAATGGCCACTGTATGGAGTATATGTTATAGTATATACAGTATGGAATGGATGTTATAGATAAAATATAAACTTGGAAAAGAGATCTAAATTTAATCATAATATTACAGAACTCAAACCTAAGTATTATAAAAAAAAAAAACGCAGGATAACTTTATCTGTATATATATTATGCCATTGAGGTCTGATTAGATCACTGCTTCTTATTAGATCACTGATCAAATTATATGACTTAGAAGCGTTACTAAATAAGTTCATTTCTTTTCTGCTCAACCATAGACCCTAAAATGCTCACATAATATAACCAATTTTCAAAATTTGTATATTAATTTCATGCTTTTGTTGTATATATTTATTATAATTCTATATTTTATACTATTTACCGTTATAATAAAATAGAAATAACATACTTTCGCAATCAGATATAAGAAAAAAACATCAAAAAAAAAAAAAACGTAAGAGTGAAACGTGATTTATTGCTGTTTGAATCCTGGCGACAAGAGACAAAATAATTTTCTTTTTTAGTTTCAATTATTTTCAAAATTATATTTCTCCATAGTATATAGTATACATATATATTCTTATATTATGTTATGTATTACTTATTATATGTATATTTATTATATATTTGTATATGTATATAAAAATAATTCTAGTTTAGTATACTAAAAATAAAAAAAAATATTGAATTTAACCTGAACTGAAGCACATTATTCAATGATATTCTTTTTTATTTTTCTAAGTTTGGAACTGCTATATATCTAAAGCTCACACCTTCAAAATCATTTTTAAAACTATTTGAATTTTATTGTTATTTTTGTTTTTGATATTTCTAGTGTGTTGCTTCTTCTAAACAATTATTTTAAATTGTTTTTAAGGGAATTAAGATTGGAAAGAAAAGGATTTTCTCTTGTGATTTAGTATTTTAAGATTTGAAAATTTAATGGCTCAATTTGTTGTAGTAGTAGTAGTAGTAATATAATAGTTAGTCTAGTATAAAGTATAGTAGTATAATAGTAAAAAGTATAATAATTTTATAAATGACGATAAAATTTAAAAATGCAATATTATATGCCATTTAAACTAAATTGAGAGATATCCTTTCTATTTTAACTTTTTAATATTCATGATTTTAATTTTATATTCGAAATAAACAAAACAAAACAAAAATTAAATAAGTTAATTTAGAATTGTTTAAAAATTTATTGATTTAAAAGATTTTCTTAAAAATTCTTTTAAAAATAATCCCTATAATTAAGTACTCTTGGGTACTGTTCTTCGTATAATCAAATTTATATACAGAAATATATTAATGATTTTAGAAAATTTATATAAAATAAATATTTAAACAAAAACTATATATGTATGTACATATATCAGATTTAAATCAATACACTATACAAATAATTTCATTCCATTATAATTTTATATATTATGTACACGTATTATGTATGGAGTTTCATTATCTAAATGATCAATGCGCAAAAACGTAATGATTAGAGAAAAAAATTAGATGAATTCTTCACGTCTTCTATTAGTTTTTCTAAAAAATTTTAATTTAGAAAATAAGAAAAATAAAAAAAATTGATCACAAGATATAAAATATAATATCTTACAGAAACTTAGTTCGTCATTGGTTCTCAACGTCTACTTAATTTATTCTATCCACAATAATTTATTAATAAAGTATGTATTTGTAGAATTCCAAAAAAAATTTTATCCTTACTCCTCTGGGGAGCATAAAGTTTCCACTTGACACCGCCATCTTACGCCCAGGTGATGTTACTTTTACCAATTTTTGGTGAATTATTCTATGCCATATGTTGCTAGGGCGGCCGCATCTTCTTGTTCCTTGAGGCTACCACTCTAAGATCGTTCGTACTATGCTGGTTGGTATTTACGGTTTCCTAAGCGAATCACCTATTTTTTTTAATTTTCTGCATCTCATAACCAATATATGTTATGGATAACCAATCAATATGGACTTTTATCAGTATCCAGCTAGATCTCATTATATATTATGCTTGGTAAGAATAATGCGCTAAAGTACTTATTAATAAGACTTGCATTTTATTTCAGAACAGATTTTACGCATTGTCGAAATATTCTTAGTTTTGTTACTCTGGATATCTTAGCAATTTTTCCATTAAGGCTGCAGACTGTCCGAATATAGATAATACAAATTTTTTTTTATATATGTAGGTACCATTTTATTTTTACAATAGTACAAACGAAACCTTCCAATTTTTGTTATATATGTAGGTATAATGTTTTTAACGACTCCAAGTGAAAGAAAATGTGTTAATAAAAAAATACAAATTCACGTATGTTAGAATTATTTTTTTTTGTGTTATATGATTATTATTAAAAGCTCTTAATTATCCAAAGTTTAGAATATTTGAAAACTACAATATTTTATAACTTACTTAATATTCCTTTTCTTCGTGCCCAAGGAATTTTAAAATAATGTCACTAACTTTTTAAATCTAATATTTTCTATAAGAGATTATATTGATTATATTGTATTATTATTTAAATGTCCTATTTCAGTTTTTGTTAATGAATATAATCAGATCATCTAACCAAATAATTTATAGATCTCTTTATAGATCAAATATATATGTAGGTACTTGAGCTTGAAAATATTTTATTTTTTAAAGGTTTCCAAACTAAGAACCTAAATGTCTTTTAAATAAAATCGCGCAGTTCTCATTTAACTACATAATAAAAAAAAAAGTAGGAGAAACAGTAGCATTTTAAAAATATGTACATACATACATACATATGTATGTCTGTATTTATAATAATCAAAAATGTTTTTCTTTTGTTCAATTTACAGAGTCATATAATTTGAATTTTATTTGAAAAATCACTAAATTACTGTTTCTAAAGTTTCTTTCTACCAGAAAAATTTCTTTTCACCAGATTATATATTTTTTTTTTCGTTCTTATAAAATAAAATCACTATTTTTTTATATTTCAACTTTTTAACTACTTATTTTCTTTAGTGAAAACTAAACTACTGTTCATTTTTTCTTCAATCACTTTATTTTATAACATAACCTCAAAAAAATATATGTATTATTATTATGAAGCAACTATACACTAAATACATATTTAGTTACTTTATGTTAATGTATATATGTATGTATGTTTGTATATTCTTTTTACAAGTTTTTAAAGTTTATTAAGTATAATTTGATCTGTAAAACTCTGACCTAGACAATTTGATATTTCTAAAAGTACCGTAAATACGTAAAAACTACTTAACAACTTGACAAAAAAGAAAGAAAAAGAAAAAATATTTTTCAAGAATATTAGAATCAATATTTTTTTATTATGTACCAAAGTTTTTCTTTAATATTTAAAAAAAAAAAAATCAGACTTATAAGATAAACATTTTAAAACGGTTGATCTATTCAACGTTTAGCTAATGAAATGTAACATTTTTAAAAACCATTTTAAAAATTCTTATGGTTTTAAGGAAATCTGATTTATGTATAGTATCTTTTCCTTTTGGTCACGAAAGTGTGTATTCTAAAAGTGTTCTTTAAATTTCTGAGCTGAAATGCAGTCAAAGTAAGGCACACTATTTCAAAACAAAAAAATTTAAATTAGGATGCCTTATAAGGTACGTATGACCTGACATGATGCAATATTATGTAAATCCGAGACTCATAATAATTATCAGGCCATGAACTGCAGAGAGTATTAGAGTAAAAGCATACTGGATGGAAGCAAAACATAGAATATAGATAGAATTACTGGAAACAATGGAATAATTGTATTCAATGGAATGTAATGGTACTGGAATCAAAACAGATTTTGGTACTGGAAACCAATTATTGAATTATAGATATTAACTATTGTCACTTCATCACTTGTAAAAAAATTACAAATCCAGACAGCTACGGCTAAGGCTGTAAAAAATATAATTCAATAAATAAAGAAAAAAAAAGCTTAAGTCTTCAATTATTTCAATTTGAAATATATGATAAAATTGAAGAAATTACAAAATTCAAAAATAAAAAATAATTTATTCAAGAATGTGATAAACGATAAACGTAATCAATATGTAGTATTAAAATTTTTGTTTTTTTTTTTTGTTAATTCAATAGAGAAAGAATTATTAAGAAAAAATTCAAATTACAAAATAAACTCAATCACTTCCATCTCCATCCAATTTATACGTGAAACTTTGAAAAAAATTTAAACAACGAAAAGAACAAAATAACAAAAATTAAATTTTAACATGTATTATAAAAGTTCCCAGATAAATGTCTATAATATATCGAATGATACATACGTTGATACCATTTCTACATAGTACATCATAAGCCAGCACTACATGGTTATTATGACACTCGCAATTTGCAAGTTACAGTATTACATTACTGGTATTACTAATCGTATAACGGCAAAAAACAGGATAATTTAGCAAAGAAGGAAATACGACTATAGAGTATAGATTTTAGTATTACACTTAATAAAATAGAAAGAGTTAATACAATAAAACAGATTAGATGAGTAAAGTCCGTGCATCTGTTAATAAAATGCAGTGCAAACTGCAACAATACAGAAATCACCAAGCACTGGTTGTATGAGTATGATGGTATGATTATCTATAGTTGTATGAGAAACACCAAGCACTGGTTGTTCGATGACCTGTGACTATTTAAGTGCCAACTGCCAATTATTTTTAACCAAGTCGCAATTTCGAAGCAAAAAGCAAAAGTAACTGAAGTGTTTTAAACTTAAATTCTACTTCAGCAGACTAAATATACATGATAGGTTTTTTAATGATTCATAAGCCAACGATTTACCATTCCGAAATAATAGTTATAAGAATTGATGTAAGATGGCGAGTGAGTTAGATTTGGTTACATCATTTGGAATTAAAAACTGTGAAAGAAAAACAAAGTTAATGAAAATTAGAAAATTACATAAATATATTGAAAATTGTAGAATTATTAAAATTTCAGGAAAAAGTTGAATTGAATTAAGATCGACAAGATTAATTTCAGATCAGATAAGACTAGTTTGGCTAGATAAAAATTAGACCAGACAATAACGATTAGATTGAACTCAACTCAAATGTTAAGTTATTTTTCTTCTTATTTTTTTTTTTTTATAAATTCTTCGATAATTTAAGAAATAAAAATCTTTTTTATAAAATTTTCTAAGTTGATTTGATCAGTTCCGACAAATTTCAGAATTATACCTTTTTATCTTAAAACTTTAAGATTTTATTCATATTCTTATTTTATATTTCTTCTATTTATGTTTTCTTTGTTTACTTTTTCTGGTATTTTTGTAAGAAAGATAAACTTTTTTCCAGTATTATCAGAAAAAGTTTTTTTTTTTAAATATTTGCATAGAAAGTGCTCTCTTAACACGATATTAAAATATAAATTGAGTTTTTTGTTTCAAAAACATAAAAATCAAAACACAGAAATTTTTTTACGATTTTAACAAAATCTTTCATACCGTTGTATTTTTGTAGGCGAATTTATTTTAATAGAGTAAAGAAGACGTTTTTTGATTTAATAATTATAGTTTTTTTTTTTAGTAACATGTCTGGAAAGTCTGTAGTAAAGAGTAACTTTGAAAATTGTATATTATTAAATTGATTTTGTTTCGATAATAGTTTTTCTGCAGAAGTGAAATTTTAAAATTACAAATTTCAATGTGAATGATTTTTACATATTATAAATCGGTATATGTTAATAATTTTGCAATTAAAAAATAAATAACTTTATAGACTGATTTTAATTAATCTAAATTTAATTTTGAAATTGTGTTAAAAAGGACTGACATCTATTGTTTAATTTTGTATTAGAAAGATTATTTTTTGAATATATCCCTACATGCTACAAAAATTAAATGTAAATTTAAAAAATTAGATTAATTTTGTTTTTTACGAATTTTAATATTTAAGGAGGTGGGGTTGTTTTTACAAACTATTTGAAAATTTTCAAAAATATTAAAACGATCAATCCGTATTATTGTTTAAAAATCTTTCCGTTAGAGTTAATTTTTTACTTACATTAGTAGTCACCAAAAGTATTATTGGCGCTTGTATAGAATTTTAATGTCAAAAAAATTGATTGACGCGCAAAAGCAGATGTGCAAGTAAACAAAATTTAATACATACATAATTACATATATAAAATATGAATGATCGAATTTGTTTTTAAATGGATCGGAAACTTTAAAAATTGTAGACGTAAGTAGTAAATCGTCTTTTAGTTTTATAACTTAAAAAAAAAAGAATTAAGTGTTATTTAATATAGTGATAAATTAAAAATATAATTTTTAAAATTAAGAGTTTAATCAGGTATTTATTTATAAATTATTTAAGTATTAACAGAAATAATAATTACAGAACACATCCATAAAAAGAAAATTTCATTCATTCATAATACAGTTTTTAGGAGAAGTGGTGGAAGTGTAGGAGATGATTTTGTGCACATGGTTATAAATACAAAGGCTGTTAAATTAAAGTTTTGTTTTTTCTAAGGCTGATTTCTGAGTGTTGATGTGTACTTTTATAATTTGTTTAAATAGTTAAATTTTTTTTTTTTAGGTGAGATACAATTTTTTTTTTGTCATACTCAACTAAATACATTTTAAGATAACTTGCAAATAATATTATACATAAGGGTTATATTAAAATTGACTACGTGACCTATAAAAACTATAATGCATCTAAATGATAGAAAAGTTTTTTAAAACGTTTGTCATAAATTTCATAATGCAGAGAAAAACGTTTATTAAATTTCAAGAAATAATTATAAAAGAGAAAGTACACATCGTTTTGTTTTTTACAAAAAAAAATTTAAATTAAAATTTTGAATTGGTTTATTTGCTTTGAAAATTAAGATAAAAAGAAGATAAAAGCTGTTTGCATTGCAAATATCAATATAAGATCTTTATCGATATATAATTTTAACACATGGTCTTCACACGTTTCATATAAATCTAAAAGTGTAAAGTTTACCAATTCTCCATTTTAGAAAACTTAAGTAATTTATTAAACATTTTTCGGAAGAAACATTTTATTAACTGGGAAGTCCTTTTATTCACTTAATAATTGTCTTCTGATTGAAAGCACTAAAAATCTGCATTTCTCCAGAAAATCCACCTTATGCTTATTAGTAAAACGTTTATGAAAATATGTTGAATGCTTATATTTTTCTAAAAAGATGACTAATCTATAAATTTAAAATTAAATATTTTTCTAAAAAGATGACTATTCTAAAAATTCGAATCGATGAATAAATAAGGTTATTAAATTTCATTCTCTTAATTAAATATAAAAATTTATTTGATGATTAAGTAATAATTGAAATGCATAATATATGTATATGTATATATGTTAGAAATTTATTTCAATTTCCAAAACTTATTAGTTACAGAATGAAAAAATGTATATCTTACAATGTGATCTATTTGAAAAATAATAATTTAACTATAAATTAAATTCTAAAATTAAATATTAAAACATATTTTATTTCTTTTTAGTATCTTTTGTCTCAAAAAGCTGAAATTGCTTTATGATTTGAAAATTTGACCGTTTTTAAATTTTTATATATTCATTTAAAAAATACCTTTGTTAGATAAAACAAAAATTTATTTCATTACAGTTCACTGAACTGTTAACCACAAGTATTTGCATACGTAGGATTATTTTTAGTATATATTAAAATATATTTAACAAGAATAAATAATGGTAAAAATGAAAAAATTACATTTGAATTTTTTTGGTTAAACAAATGCTAGATATAACAAATAATACATGTTGTAAGTACTTTTGCAATGGATCAGATCACTATGCTTTTTTTTTTTATACATTGTGTTTTTAAAAAAATTAATACAAAAAAAAATAAAGAGTGATGTTATCTAAAGCTATAAATTTTTCCCTATTATCATTTAAATAGTCGCTCACAAGGTATGTTTTTTGTTTTGCTTTTGGCTTTCCATTCTTTTCATTTTTGAAAACATTTCTAGCTTCCGGCTTGATGTACATAGGAATTTACATTGGGTCCTGTTGATTTAATTCTATATTTAAATATAATATCATTTAATATGTATGTGTTATTATTATTTTTTTTTTTTTATATAAAATTATAAAAATTGTTTTTATTTCTTTTCATTTTGTTATTTTTGTTTTGTTTTATTTTGAATATTACTAAAACTATAAGGATTCGAACAAAAAACAAAAGAGATAAAAAAGTTTTGAAAGAATGAATAAAGTCTATATTATTCTTATATAAGTTTACTATCCTTAAATGAAATTTTAAATACGTCTGTTAATTAAGTTTTATAGTAAAAAAAAAGGAAACTTAAAATTAGAAATGCATATTTAAATATTATCAGATTTTATCTTTAAAATACGGTAAAATTTGTACAGATTCTTTTGTTTTATTTTTTTCTTAGTTAACATTTGAATTGCAATTTATTGAATTAGTAGGAAATTCTTAAAGATTTCTTTAATTGAAGTTAAAAAAAAAGCCATTTATATCATTGTGTTGTATCAAAATTTTCTTTATATTTGGTTTTATTTTACATTAAGTTAAGGCTGGTTAAAGTTTAATAAAAATAAAATGAGTTTTGTAAGAAAAATATTACTAAAAGATATTACAACTTTCAACAAGACCAATGATAAAATAAAGACAAATATAATAATATGCAATATACATATTTTTGTATTTTTTTTTTAAATAATTTATTTCCCACGAGATAGACATTTTTACGCTTCGTTTTATTTTTTATTTTTTTTTAAATTTATTTTCATACGAATGTTAAGTATTATATATTCCAACAGAATTTTTAGGGATTTTCTGTAATGACTATGATTCGAAATCATTCTTATAAAAGCTAGATATTTCAAACTTTAAAAGTTTTATATTTCAATTGAAAAAAAATATTAGTCTTTTTATATATTTCAGCAAAAACTTGTGGTTTGTAGGTCAAAATTTTCCTGCTTTTTTTATACATATTATATTTCTATGAAACTATAAAATCTTTAAGTTTTAACTCTAATTTTTCCACTGTGCTACTTTTCTTGTTGTAAGCTACAGACCTATTTTTTAATTTTTGTTTTGGTTTCCTTGTAATGCCTTTTTTCACAGCTTTTTCTAATATGCCTAATTATAATTTTTTTTCGTACCCTAAATATATTTTGTAGTTACTAAAGGTTGATTATGTACTTTAAACTGATAATTTGATTAGGCTTATTTGAAAAGTTCATATTGAAAGACAAACAAAGTTTTCAATCGTTTAATGGCTGCTTTTATAAGTACTGGTGCCGTACTGTGTAGTGCTACTTTCGCTAAACGAAAATCGCATTCGGATATTTGAATCTTTGAAAATGGATAATATCAGCATTGCGAATACGAAATTCAAATTTTGGTACTAGTTCCTAACTGTGTAAGCATTATACAGTATCAATTACTTCAATTCCCGATTTTTAAAGTATCAAATTAATACTTCAATTCCCGATTTTCAAAGTATCAAATTTTTCATTGCGACTTTCGTTTAGTGAAAGTAGCAGTACGCGGTAAGGGCTCTGATAATCAAATTTGAAATAAAATAATAAAGAAGAAAATACAATTATTTTAATTATCTGGTTAGTATTTACAATATATTCGTAACTTGTTCGCAACATTCTTAAAAACATACATATATGCATTTGTTATTATATAAAAAGTCGTCCTTTTATTATAATATTATTAGTCGTTATATTTCTCAGTCTGATTTTTTTTTTTTGTTCTTTTTACTATTGTTCTTCCTAAAAATAGATATTTTGTTATGTCTTGTCGGTTCGTATATTATAAAATTTGCTTAAAAAAAAAATTTGCAACCCATTCCAAACTGTTGGAATGTTGAAGGTTAACAAAAAGGAAAGAAGTAAAGAAAAGGAAACGCCTAACCTTTCAGGCAAATAATGTTAATAAAGAAATTTTTCGTGGGTGAAAATATGTCCTGACACAAAAAAAAATAAAATACAATATAAAACAAACATAAAAAAAATAAATTGGCACTAACATAATTTGTATTCATTTTTATGTTTTTTTTTAGGTGCTCCTTATTGTATATTAACTTTTTTTTTTTTTTTTGCCATATTATTCATGGGACACATTATTTTTCGCCTAAGGCTAAGGTTTATATGTTTTGAACTGATGATTGTTACAATGGTGGTATAATATTAGTGATGATTATGATAATAATAGTGTTTTTGATGATGCTTTGAATATTTACTATATAAGTACATAGTAGGTTAAAAGATTATGGGTTTTAAAGTGTGTTAAATGTTAGGATTTACTTAGAATTTGGATTTTGTGAAATGCGTGTGTGTGTGTTCCAGAATTCAGATTTAATTTTAAGAATTAATAAGAAAATAGTATAAGTACATACATATTTTGATTTTTGATTAGGGAAAATTTTATTATATTGTATAGATACAATGAAAAAGAGGATATCTTAAGTATGTCAATCAATAAAAATACAAAATTTGATGATTATATTATTTTATATTATGAGATAATTAATAAATGGTTAAATGACAATATGTCAACAATAATTTTTTGAATTGACACTTACATACATATTAACATATATAATGGTATAATCTAATTTGTTATAGGTATGATAAATGATAACAATATATATTTGAACATAATATGAAAAAAACAATTTTGTTTGAATATTTTGTTTAATTTTAATTCAAATACTTTAATACAATTTAAACTTTTAAAAAAATAATTCTTTCGCTAATATTTTCACAGTTGTTTAATGGGAGTAATGGTATTCAAACGATTCAAATAAACAATTTTTTTTATTGTTAGCGAAATATTACTAACTTCTCTTTGAGATGATACTTTTAGATTCCTTTCGACAAATTTCAAAAACTAATAAATTCTTTTTTGACACCATAATTTTTAGACCTATTAATAGAACTTTGTACGTAATCAAAAAGCACAGTTCGAAATATTTTTACCCGAAAATTGAATATACATATAAAAGTATATTTTTTTATATTATAAGACATATTATAGGAGGCTGCTTTTTCTTACTGATTGGTCATTACATTATATAATGATCAGTGTATCCAAATTCCAAATTAAGTACATACATACAAAATTCCAAAAAATTTTATAAATCCTAAAATCATAGTCCTAAATTACATAATCCCAAATTACAAAATCTCAAACGTGAAATCTAAAAATTAAAAACCTTCAAATTAGGAATTGAGTTACAAAATCAGAGTTTCGAAAATTTGATTAACGGGAGTATTTACTTACTGTTAAATATTTAGCATTTTGTAATATGGGATTTTGTGTTTGGGATCTTGTATATTATGATTTTGAAATGGGATTAACCATCCAACCCCATTATATTTAATTGTCCAGGGACAGTCTTAAAGTTGCTCGACAAACAATTGAAACTTAAAAAGCAAATATTAATGTGTTAAAAAGAATGTATATATTATATTAAATAAAAAATTTTAGAGTCACAATCTCTTCTTCATTCATTTTCTGCAAAATTTTGTTGTATACAGTTTTTATTTTCTTTTTTTACAATTAATTTTGACATAAAAATGTTTTAATTGTACCGCTTCTTCCTTCTTTAACTGTAACATTCTGATTCAAGCATTATTTTATTTGCATTCCAATTAATTTTTACAAATGCTTTAAAAACGTACTGCTTTAAAAACTACATAATATCTGGTCAGTTTATTTAGAACTAATCATGTTTTTTTTTTCTTTTTTTAATTAATCTGATAATTAACACAAAATCAGACAAAACTATTAATTTTTAAATTATATTTAAACTTTTCTTTAGAAAATAATTTTATTAATGTAAAAGAAAAAAAAAAAAAAACAAAATGAAAACAAAACAAAGAAAGAGAAGAAAACAATCCCTTGGGTAATTTGGTTTTTCCCCTAGCAATTTAAATTGTTCTTCTATCTTATTTAAAACATATAAAATTTAATGAAAAATGAATTTTATCTGGCTTTTGTTTTGGTATTTTTGACAATTTTCTAATTTCTTTAAGTTTTTTCTTTTGGATATTGTTTAATACTTAATATGTCCAAAAGGAAAACAGAATATAATAGACGGAAAAAGCTTTAGTTATTCTTTTTCAAAATACAATCAACATAAGATCAGGTATCAATATTGTTATGTGTACAGATGATATAAAATAGAAGAAAATGAAAATTTTTTTGATATAAAGGGAAAAAAAAACAAACAGAAAAAAATACATTTCCTTAACGGAAATGACTAACAGACTGGGACAAGATTTCAATATCATTCTTATCATTATCATCATCATCATCACCATTATTTTGTAAAAAGAATTGAGGAACTCTCTTTAGTTTTCTTTTTTTTTTTTTTTTTTGTCAGTGAAATCAAAACTCATTTAAAATTCAAATTTTAAATTGCTTGTAGTCGTGGTGATTCCCATGGGATATTCACGTTCTTTTTGTATTCCTTTCTTATCATAACAATGGAATAAATTCTCTGGTAGATTCTTTTTTTTTTTTTGTTTAATATATTTGTCGATATTGATACATAATTTAATTTATAAAGAAACGAAATGTTTTTTTTTTCTGCATTTCTTTTCATTGATTTTAAAAATTATTTTTAGTTTTCTGGTCCTTAATTTTGAAGTTGTAAGAAGAAAATTTTGTTATTTAATAAAAAATTTTATAACAATCAGGCAGAATAAGAATGGTGGTAATAAGTTAAAAACATTAGGGACAAACACAAAAAAAAAAAAAAATTATAAGCTCTATTAGATTTGCATTCAAAAAAAAAGAACTTAAATGGTATTTAAAGTTTTAATAAAATCGAGAAATGAATCGCAATTGAATAAAGTGTCGGCGCAACAACTATTTTGTCCTGTAATATGTCGGCTTTCAAACGTCTCGTTTCAAGTTATTGTAATTAATATGGCATATCAACAGTTTCATGTAAAAAATTGAAAACCTGTAATTTGAATATTTTGTAACTACATGAGTTTAATAGGGTTTATTATTAAGGATAAGGATATCTGGTAGTAAAAGATCAAAAAAAAAAAATTGATAGCAGAAATTGTAACAATCAAAGAATTAAGTATCTATAAAATATAAAGAGGGTTACATGTTTCTTTCTTCTTTACTTTTTCAAACACAAATTAATAATAAAGTTTTAAAAAATAGGCAGTGAAATTTATTTTAATATAATATTTTCAAAATATTATAAAAATTTTTTTTTTTTTTTTTTTGAAAATTTTTCAAAATTAAAAACTTGTTTTTTTTTTTTTAATTTTTTTTTTTGACAAATGCTCTTCTTAAAGTGTAGTTAAAAATTTTTTTACTGGTTTTTTTTATTTTTTTTTTCCATTATTTTGGTGGTACTAAATTAGGTATTTATTTTCTACATAAACTAGTATTAAGTAATAATTTTTATAATTTAATAATATATATAGAAAATGAATTTATTAATAAAATTTTTTTTTTTTTTTTAATTTTCAGGGACAGGAAATAAAACATAATAAATAAATTGTAGATGCTTAACAAATTTAAAATAACATTATGGAGAAAACAAAAATTACAAAATGTACTAGTCTAAGTCCAATTTTAAAGCAACAATCGTTACAACAACATCGCCATGAATCTAAAATTAATAATTGTGATATTTTAACAACAAAACATCATTGTCAATATCCAGTACATCAGCATAATACTGATAAAAATACTTTAATAAAAACTCGTGATGAAGAAAAAATTAAAAATTTAAAAGATGCAATACCAGATATCGATAATATATTTGATATTCATAATCGTATTGGTAGTGGTACATTTAGTACAGTATTTTTAGCTAGCTTAAAAAGTGGTAACAATGAAGATAACAATTATAATAATTCAGATAATAAAGAAAAACGTAAATTATTTGCAATTAAACATATAATACCAACAAGTTCACCACAAAGAATTGTTAAAGAATTAAAATGTTTAGTTGATATTGGTGGTGTTGATAATATAATTGGAATAAGATTATGTTTAAGACGTAATGAAAATGTTGCATTTGTTATGCCATATATTGAACATGAAAAATTTCAAACATATTTTGAAAAAATGAAGTTATCTGAAGTGCAATTATATATGAAAAATTTATTAATAGCCTTACGAAGAGTACATAAATTTAATATAATACATCGTGATGTTAAACCTAGTAATTTTTTATATGATCGTATTACAAAACAATTTTTATTAATTGATTTTGGTCTAGCACAAACAGTTATGAATCGTGCTGAAAGAGAGGCTAGTTTATTGAAACGTAAAAATACTGATGATCGAAATTTAATTGGTGATACAGGGGGTAATGTTAGTGGTATTGGTAATTTAAATGTTTGTAAAAAACTTTGTCTTGAAAAAGTAGATGAAGAACAACAATCAAAATCACCAGAAAAAATGCCATTAAAACAAATAAATGGTGTTACAACAGCTAATTTGAGTGGAACATATGCAGGTGTTGCAGCATGTTCTCCTGAACAACAATCAAATAAAAATTCAAAATCTGAAACACCAAATAATTTAAATACTCATTTAGAAAAAGGTGCTATTGATGGTAATAATCAAAAAGCAAATAAAAGAAATTCATTGTATCAAAAATTAACAATAAATGATCCTCATCAACAGCAACAAGGTAATGTAGCATCAAATATTAATGTATCAAATACACAACGCGATCAATTAAAATGTAATTGTTATGGTAAATCTCAAATATGTAAAGTTTGTTTAGTTAAAAAAGAAATACCAGCATCAAGAGCTGGTACACCAGGTTATCGACCACCAGAAGTTTTACTTAAATATACTGATCAAACAACAGCTGTTGATGTATGGGCTGCTGGTGTTATTTTTATATCAATTTTATCTGGTGTTTATCCATTTTTTAAAGCACCAGATGATTTTATTGCATTAGCTGAAATTGTAATGCTATTTGGTGATGATTGTATTCGTAAAACTGCATTTACATTAGGTCGTCAAGTAACAATGAGTCGTAAATGTAAACCATTAAATTTAAGAAGACTGTGTGTTCGACTTAGAAACCGTAACAAAATTGATCGTAGTGATTTATCAACTAAATATGAAAAAAATGGTAAATTAATTGAAGAATGCTCTAATTGCCAACAAATGTCTTATGATTGTTTATGCCAAAATACAAAATATGATTTAGAAGATGTTGGGCCAGATGTATTTCCAGATAGTGCATATGATTTTTTAATGAAATTACTAGAAGTAAATCCACATAAAAGAGTAACAGCTACAAAAGCTTTGCAACATCCATTTCTGAGAGAGAAGTTTGACTAAAAAAAAAAAAGAATTTTTGTTTTTAATTTGTTCTTTTTTTTTTGTTTGTGTTTAAGAGACTTTCATTTTTATTTAAGTGTTCTTAAACAATTTATTAAAAACCACAAAAAGTATAAAAAAATTAGTACCTATGTTATTTCAAATTAAAATAGAAGAAGAATAAAAAGAAAAAGTTTATATAAAAAAAAAAAAATAGAATAGATTAATAAATATTTTCAAATTTTACGATTTCATGAAGGATAATGTTAAACTATTATATAATAAGGAAACAGGTAATCCTTTATATATTATCCTTCATGTAATCAATATAATTTTCAAGTATGTATGATAGTGTAAAGAATTGTAATTCATACTTTTTCAGTCTCTTTTTTTTACAACAAAAAAAAAAAAATCTTTCTTCTGTCTAAAAACAAAAACATAAATAAATTATTGGATTGTTTTTCCATATAAGCTTTTTTTTGAATTATTTTCCATAGTTTTGGGTTTTTTTTTTTCATTTAGAAGATTCTAGTAATCTAACGATTTTTTTAATAGATTATTTGAGAAAGAGCATTAGGTATTTTTTGTTTCGTTATAATTAGCTTAATTACTTATCTAGAGTTGAACCATGTTCTTAAAAACGTTGTAAACATTCTAAATAGTTACTGTTTACTAATTAGTAATTATGATTTACAGGAGTAAAATTGTTTTCTTTCTATAAAAGATATGAAGACAAAAAGACTTAAGAATTGAGCAGAAATCAAAAGCTTAATATCAAACTTGTACTTTTTCAAGATTTAGCTTGTTCATTTAACGTATTTAGGTACGGCTGTTCTTTTATTTTTAAGACAATTTTTAAAAATTTAAAATCTTACTAACTGTTACTCTTTTTAATCAATGATATTTCTTACAATTTTGCAACAACTCTTTTATGGTTTCACTCATTACAAAGCTATAACCCCTTAAAGTGGAAAAAAAAAACTATTTTGAAATATTTTATATCTCTAGTTCTGTTTAATATTTTTTTAAATCCAAAAAGTCGAACGACCGACAATTTTTTGTACTTCATTTATATTGGGAAAAATATTTTGCACTCTGTTTAAGATCTATTAAAAGTCAAAATTGAAATTTTTTTAAATACTTGTAACTTTGACACTTACAAATTTGTTGTGAAAAAGACACTATTAAAAGATCCAAGGTTAAAAAGAGGCCGTTATTATTTCCGTTTTTTTGTTAATTAAAGACTGCTGTAAAATTTTATTAAAATCATCTCAAAATGATTACATATTTCTTTTTTTTTTTTTATTAAATTAAAACATCTGTCGACGACTAGCAAATCAATATTTTACTTTTTTCTATATTCACTTTTGTTTCAAATTGATTTGCTTTTCCAAAATCAACCCAATCATTGTTTAATAAAGGACTTAATTTCCATAATAAAGTGGTCATTTTTATTACAATTTGGTTTTATTATGGATATTTTCAAATATACAAAAAATAAAACTATACCCAAAAGTTCATAGCAGAAAAATAAAAAAACCATTCCTTATTGATTTTATTCGTTGCCTTTTTTAGTATTTTCTTTAATTTTCTTTTTTACTTTTTTTTATTCTCTAACAACAACCAAAAAAAAAAAAAACACTCGAAAGATATTTTTATTTTAAATTGCTGTTCGAATGTTAAAATCCTCTTACTTCAATTATGTAAATTTACCTGAAATAAATTTAAATAAAGGTAAAATTAAAATGACAATAAGTGAAAAGAGGCAAAGAACGAAAAGAAAAAAATCGTACAGTCATAACAATACCGTAGTACAAACGTAGTAAGAGTTTTATATTTAAGTTATTTTTGTTTTTGAAAATGGTATTCATTCAGAAAATGATACATTCAATTTCAAGCTATCAGATATACGAATAGGATTTATACCATTTTGTTTTTTTTATTTTCGAATTTAAATAAATAGAAGTGATAAGATTTAGAATAGATAAATATAATATTATTTTTTTTTTGGTATAGAATCCTACTATTTTACTCATTCTATTAAAAATTCAAATCAAACCGAAGCAAAAATACAAGAAAAAATGAAGTCCTTAAAATTGAAGATAGATTTTACGAATTTAATATGTAAATTGTTTTCTGATCCGTTTTTATTCCAGTTCTATACTATTAAAAAGAACGTTTTTTTTTTTATTATTATGAAAAGGTAAAACTTTGATTTTGTGGATAAAGTATTTTTTATTTAAGGCAATTTTTTTTCGAATTTAATTGTTTGTCTCTGAAATTTTAAGAATTTTTTAAACTTAGTAATTAATAACAAGGCAGAATGTGAATCAACGGTTTTTAAAAGCGCACATTTTCCAAAAGACAATACAAACTGTTTAGAATTGTGACTGCAACAAAATTTGAAAATTTCATATACTTAATAAGAAAAAGTGTGAAAAATAAAAAGACACGTTCTTGAATTTTAGAGAACTCTACATAATTAAGAACAACCATTAATACAATATGTAAAATTATAAAGTTGAAGCTTTAATTTTTGCCTTTTATTTCGAAAAAATTTGTATAGTTGTACATCTTCTAACTAAAAGCCGTAATTATGAAAAAAGAAACATCATGTAAAAATTTTTTTCCGCATTCGCGCCACTTGGACAGAAAATTAATAGGCACATTTTTTCTAAATTTTTTTGGGAAATCTGCTAAAAATGAAATCATATTTAATTATAACAAAATATTAAAATAATACAGTCATCGTGAAGTTTAGTAAATGCTAGCCCTAATGAAATGGCGGGCAATGGCTCATAAACGTTTTATTTAAGTATTATGGGTCTCATCGGAAATGTTAAAAAAGTATATGTATTTAATTTCGTCAAAAACGAAAAAATTAAATTGTAAATTCACATTGTCGATACAATGTAACAGTAACACAATGTCTTATTTAACGTTTTCGATCATAAATTATGCAATGCCTGCCATTTGTGTAATTGAAATTAAAGTTGAATTCTTATAACAAATTAAAAGTGAATAAAAATTTTTTTTTTTTTTAAATTCGTTCATTATTCAACAACAAAAACTATAAAGAATTATAAAACTATAATAAAAATTATAAAGAATCGAAACGGGTGCACAGAAAATTTTGAATACTTAATTTGACTGATATTACATTATCAAACGATTTTCGATCATAACACATCGTCAAATTTTTTTTTGACATTTCACATCATGAGACAATGTGTTGAACACATCGCAAATGCATTTCCGATGGGAGAGTATTTATTAACAATTTGCATTTGGTTACTTTTTAAGTACTTTTTGATGAAGAAAGGGTTTAAATTTTAATGATGTTGTGCTCAAGATCCCTAATGTAAACCGCCCAAAAGAACAGCTTTATTTTGTTGCTTCATTGAATTTTTTTTTTTTAAATTCCTTTTAATCTACTTATATTAAAACATTACGAACCCATATCAAATTTCATATTTAATTTAATTCCAATTAGATTATTTTTTTTTTTGCTTTACTTGATTTTTCTTCAATCATTACTTTATTTCTTGAAGTTACAGTAGGATCATTTAGTTAATGTCACATAGTCGTTATAATATTCGATAAATGTTTAAATCCTAAATCTTTCTATTAGTTGCTTCTATTAGCTTTCTGTAATATCAGGGGCAGCATACATATATGCAATTTATTTTGTAATTATTCGTGATTTTAAAGTTTCATAGATATTAGATATTCTTAGTTTGAGGTAGAAGGCAAAAATGGAAGATGGTTTACGAATATCAATGAATTTATTGGATGACGGTGTGGGCGCTAGGTTATCGTATAAAACAAAAAGACGAATGATCCTTCAAAATATTATTAATATACTAATAAATAAAAAAAATAGGTAATGCGATCATAGCGTTATATCATACAACTTAGAAAAAAAAAAACCTTTTTGGCTGACCAACCCCGTTTTCTTTGAACATGCCTGTATTATTTTAAGGATCAAAGTACTCTTCCTTATGATCTAAAAATTGTAATTGATTCTATTTATTAACTTTTCATATTAAAATCTTTATGTCTAATTACTGTAACTTCTTTATTTAAACAACTGAAAAATTTTAATAACGCAAAACAACAAAAAAATTATTTCCATCAAATCCTATCATAAGGTTTTTATCTTTTTATTATTAAATTTTTAATAACAAAAACATATTTGTTTGTTACATAAAAAGATTAGAGAGTATTTAAAAAAAAAAATAACTGATACTAAAATATAACAAATAATTCCTTTTTATTATCCATCAACATAAAAATAAAAAATATAAACATTTTTTTTTTTAAAGGAATTTCTTATACATCCCAAATCTCTTTTTTTTTCACATATATTCCATATATACATTTCCACATTTATTTCTTTTCATAAAATGTATTTAAGTTATGGTATTTTATGACTTTTCTATCTTTCCCAAAATAATCATTTAACTTGGATTTACCTTCTATGTATAAGTAAATATAAACATATAATTATTTCATATAATATGTATCCATTCCATATGAATATAATATATAGAATTATATACCATATTTAGTGACTTATATATCATATAGAATAGTTGTTGTCCTTTGATTCAACGGTGTCCAAAACATTAAAAAGCAAAATCTTATCTCTCTTTTTAATACGTTTGTTTGTTTGTTAACTTGTATTATTCTAACAAAGTCTTTTAAATATATACATATACATATATATGTTTATTAAATACAATCAAGGTTAAAATAAAAGACCCTCTTAATATGTATGTATCTTTTTTTTTAATTTGTCCATTTAAAGAGAAGTACTTATTCAAGTTAAACTAAAGTTTCAGTTTTCTTATTTCTGTATTATTCATTTTAGTAAGTGGTGGACTTGTGGTAAGTTGACTGCAGGGTAGTATGTACATATAGGTTTTCTACTAAATTAGGAAAGTATAAAATTATTTTATTGCTAAAATATTCAAAACTTATTCATATGCGAGTCCTAAAAATAATTATGAAAATTTAAAAATAATTTTAATTATATGTCAATGTCAAATATACAGATTATGGAAATTCGTTTCTTTATACACACGCCGCGTGTATGGCAACATTTAAACCATCAATTTTTCTTCAAATTTGGTAATTCGTATTGTACGATATAATGAAGTTTAAGAAGTATAGGTAAACATATTTCCAGAATTCTTAAATTTTCCAAAATTTCATTCACTAAACATTCTCTCTACATCATATCTCAAAATCTAATCTGTACATTTGTTTTAAAAGTTCATGCTATAAGGTTTGGTTGGTATTAGTTTCACTCTGTCCGTCCGTCTGTTTACAAAACTTCTACACCGTTAAAGATACAGAAAAACAATTTTAACTATGGTTTTGTGGAACAACTTTTTTATATAACCAACTACAGTTTCTCAAACTTTGAAATATTTTTAAATACTTATATTACATGTTCCGCTTAACCATTTTTCAATCTGAAAAGACCATTCGACAGGATTTTTTAACTTTTTAAATCAATATCAAAATAATTTATTTTTTTAATTTTAATATTTAAATTTACTGTTACGTGAAAACCAAATTTTGCATGATTTTTTTACCCTTATAACTCCGGAACGCTGTTAGATAGTGGCTTGAAATTTTGAAACAAGAAAGAACTTTTAGAATTAGTATAAGTTTGCTCAGAAAATTTTTTTGTACCACCACCTATTTAAGACCTATTAGGGCTGAAAAATATGCTATTTTTAGACACCTGTAGCTGAAGCACCTGTACAAATTTTTCTTCGGCAAGATATAAAAATTAAAGTTCCAGTAATATATTTTTACGTGAATTAACCATCTTTATTAGTTATATAGGGTTCCGGATTTACATCCCCTCAAAATTGCAAAAAAATCCTATTTTCACATTTTTTCTTATGTGACAGTTTTCCTATAAACAGTTTGTATTATCTTTTGGAAGTGTGCTCTTTTAAAACCTTTGATTTGCATTCTGCCTTGTTATTGGTTAAATTGCAAAACTAAGCTGAGGAACTTTATACAGCTTTGGCTGACGTTTAATATTTTTACCGTCCCTTATAAAAAAAAAAATAAAAGAAAAACTATATTAAAATATTTATTTGCATTAAATATTTTGCTCGATACTATAATATGTATATACATTATATCAATATATTTTTGTATAGAATGTATTATACATTTTATAATATTTATTTATTGTTGTTATACGGTACTGTTGAGCATGTTTAATCTGTTTATGGATTTTATGAGAAAGTTTATTATTATCCGTTCCACAAACCCCATATCTTGTCTCTCTTTTTTTTTAACTCCCTAAACATGAGCTATAAGTTAGAAGAAGTTTAAGGAGTATAGAATTTGTATCATTATATTATAGGTCATTATGTATCATGAGTATATAATGTATACATATTACATAATATAGAAACAGGAAAAAAGAAGCTTTATAATAAATTTTATTTTTTTTTTTTTTAACAAAAACAAAAATATAAAAATTCCCAGATGATGTGTTGAAACCATAAATTGGGATAATAAAATGGACCATGAACTGTCTGGTTTTATTTTATTTTTTATATCAATGTACAGGGTCGGTTATCATGTATCAAGTGTACTATACTAAGTACCTACAAAGTGTTATAAATAAAAAGTAAAAAAAGAAAAGTTTACCAAAGAGAATCAAACCAACAAAAAAAGAAAAAGAAAACAAATTTTATTTAAAGATTTTTGGCTTTTACAGGGGTGAAATTGTATATCTATCGTTTGTTATATATCTATCGTTTGTTCTCTTTCCTTCATTATATTCATAAAATTGTATCTTAAATATAAAATTTCTATTTTAAAATGTAATTTATTGCATCATTTATTAAGAAAAACTTTTCTATAATCATAAGATAGATTTTCAGAATTCTTTCTAAACCACATATACTGCAATATATAAAGGTTTTATAGGATCTTGTGCACCTATAATATTTAAGGGGTAAGTGGTTATGAAAGGAAATGAATTAGTAATGAATTTTAATAGTATCAAAAATTATTTTATTTAGATATTTTAAATGTAATTGTATAGTTTATATTAAAATAAAATGGATTGTTACAGTGACGTCTAAAATTAATGATGCGTTTATATTTTATAAATAAATTTAAATGATCTGCTGACTACTGATAATATTTGAAAAAAAAAAAAGAAAATCGAGATTAGAATAATGTGGTGATTAGTATAAAAATTGCAAGGCAGAATGTAAGAGCAAAGGTTTTTTAAAGGGCCACATTTTTTAAAAGACAATAAAAACAGTTTCGAATATTATGACTTGCACAAAAAATTGTAAACTTCTTTAGAATTTCATATGCAAAAAAAACGTGAAAAATTAAGAGACTTTATTAAATTTTAAGCAAACACTGTGTATAATTAAGAACAGCGTTTAACACATGTACAAATATTAGAATTTTAATAATAATAAAATTTGCGGTTTGCTTCGAAAATTTTTGCACAAATGCCTAAGTTACAGGTCTCTAATAAAAGGAAATTTTAAATTTTTGACTCCTATAATAGCTTAAAAATGCGGGGAGGCACACAAAATATTCTTACATCATAAAGTTATTTCTAACTAAATTAATTCTAAAACATTTTTCTTCTTTTTGTTTTTTTAATTTTAAGGCTCTATATCTAAAACCAATGTAAAGATATGAACGAAGTGAAAATTAACACTTAACTTTGATATTGATTTATTTTTTATTTTTTTTTAATGCATTTCTCTGCCACAAACATTTCTGTGGATAGGAAATTACACAGCCTTTCCTGTTCAGGCATGGCTGTAAATGTCGTAAGGGGGAATAACTCTTACGACGTGTGTGCGATTCGAATCCACATTCCCTCGGTGTTTACAGCGTATTTTATACGCTCTTACCCACTAGGTCACCGAGGCCCCTTTATTGATTTATAAAGATAAAACAATTTTCTCTAATTTGTTTGTCGTTTCTAGATTGAAAAAATATTAAACAAAACCTAAACTCATTTCAAAACATGGCTTTTACAAACTTTAATGGGTTGTAGCTTCATAATAGGTGGAGCTACATGAAACAACATTTAATAACATTGTACAACGTTCATTTTGAAGTTTACAAGTTTTTCAAAGCACATTACAATTAAATCTAGTTGAACGTGATTGAACAGTACATATACATGAAAAAATGAATCGATGATGTGAATATTAAGGAAAGATTGGCTTAAAAGGATTTATTTTAAGAATCTATTCAAAAAAAACTTTAAGAATTTTAGGATTTTACGAATTTTTTTCCATAAAACAGCTAGAATTGATGTTTATTCTCAGTGGTTATTTATAAGTTTACTATAATCTAGAGAGACTTTGATAAACATCATGACAAAGTATGAATCGAATCGAATTAACTGGTATTTCAAAAAGCATTTAGTTATTGTGTACATCTTCTTTATTTTTACAATTCAGTGTAAACAAAAATTTTCTTTTAATTTGTACATAATATAATATGTACATTGTAGATACAATTTATAAATAAAATAAAGTGAATATTAATGGTTTAAAGTTTTTTTTTTTTGTTGTTTTGTTTTATTTTATTTTTTTATATGAGTATAATTTTAATTCAAATAATTGAGAAATCACAACTTTTACAATATTGGTTTAAATTTGTAAAGTAATTAAACTTGTGAATGATATTTTGAGTAAATTAAAATTTTATATCATTATATACACCTATACATTTATATAATACACATAAGCAAATAGAGATTATCTATACAGAATCTATATCTGAAAATCAACTTTGAAAAGAATTTAGTATAAGATTAAAGTGATTTTAAAGAATATATTTTATATTATTAAATTTATTTTATTTTTTTTTATTACTATTATCTATATTTTCTATCGTTTCATTATTTAGACAAATTTTCCATATATGATGTTAACTTATCTATATAATAAGGGTTCGTAAAGTTATAATATACATAAGATAATATATATAAACTTTTCTTAATATTGGATTTCCATTTATTATTCAAAAGATATTTTTTCACTATTTCTTGGTCTATTTAACAAATTTAATTATTTTAATAATAAAGAAATTAAATAAGTATATGTATTTGATTATAACTATAACATTTGTTCCTGGCACCATCTTAGCTATTAGTGGATTAATGATTCTGAAAATGATAGTTTAAAAATTTACATGTTGATTGTTGAACGTATAAAAAATACAGGTTTAGTCTGAATGTTCAGTTTTATATGTGATATGACTTACAAAATATATGGGAAGTAATCACATCCTGTTTCATGCAAGTATATGTATATTATTATAGTGAATCCTAAAAGTATGTAATAAATACATATAATATTCCATTATCATTATTATGAATAACAGGAAAAATAATTTTTTTTTATATTTTTTATTTGGGAGTTTTCTTAAATAATTTCAATTTTGTATCGAAACATTGCGTATGAAAGATTTTGATGGAAAACTAAAAGAGTATTTAAAAACTTTTTACTATTAAGAAAATAATCAAAGAATTAGATAAATTTGATATTTTTTATATTTTAAATAAGAAGCAAAAGAAGGAGCTGTAAGCGACTTGCAAAAGAAGAAGGTGCAACTTTCTTCACAGATCCCAAACCTTTTTGTGGCATAGATAGATATAAAATAAGAGAAGTATTAAAAATGGAAGAGGAGAAGTGTAGACTAAACTATAGAGTAAAAAATCCAGGCTCAAATAATCTAAGGACCTTCTGGGAAACTATAAATAGAAAAGATATGAAAAATCATAGGATCTAGAAAAAATAAACTGAGAATTCGAACAGGCTTCCTGTTGGAACAGTGTCAGTGAAAGGGACTTTTAAAGAGAGTTGGAATAGAAAACAACAGCATATGCAGATTATGTCATGCAGAGAAAGAAAAATATCTCGGGCACATAATCAAAAACTACGGATCTTTAGTTTTTTTTAGAGGAAGTAAGGCTGACAAAAGTGCTATAAGTGAAGGATACCCAAGAAGTGTAATAGGGGGGAGCACAATAGATAGATAGGTGCGGGAGCACAATAAAATAAATACATCTAAAGTTCTCTGTGCTATTTATACCTCTTAGATAATAATCTAATCTAATCTATATTTTATTGAAATTAAAGTATTATTTGTGTCATCAATTCTTTTTAATTGACGATTTTTGAAAAGAAACTTATGTATAATTGAGTTTATCTTTTTGATTTTATTTAATTTCAGTTTAAATTATCAAATTTTTAGTAAAAATTATTCAGTATTAATATTACATTTAAACGTTTAATTATTTGCAATTTGCTCTAAATTTTATGAAATTAACAATCAGATACTTACTAATATAAACGTAAAAAAAACAAAAGCAAATAAAAAATAATCAGAAATGAAAATTTTGAAATCTGTAAGTTCTTAATTTTCTATAATAGCTTGAGATGTAAAAGGAAAATGAGTTGAAAAAATGTGACCAGAAAAATAAGAAAAATAAATTGAACCCAGAAATGCTTTTTTTCTATGTAACTGAATCAGATATAGCAAAAAGTAATGACTTCTTACATATCTTTAGAAGCAGAAGATTTTCTTTTTTTTTTTTTTTTTTATAGAAGTATTAAATTAAATTACTGTTTTATTTTTATATTATTTTTGTGCAAACTAATGATATGTAATTACAATAATCGTTTTCAAAATGAAATGAAATTCAAAGATTATTTTTTATCAAATATTTTGAATTCCAATCAAGTTATGTCATTACAATGACAATATCCTTAAAACAAAACAAAGTAACCTATATATATACATATATAAAGGTTAATGATAAAGTTTAAATCGAATGGGAAAAGACTATTTAAATTGATAGACACATGAATATAATATTTTTCACTTATCAGACAATTTAGTTTAGTCAATTTTACCCAAACATTAATACTATACTAGAATTACATTCAGCAAAGATCCTTTTTAACAAAGTAAATATCTTTAGATTTTTTTTTTTTTATTCGATAACATTGTAATAATATTTTACTTCTTTAACATTACAATTATATATAAAGTTAAAAATGAAGGTGGTAAAAGTGGAGTAAAAAGATGACAAGTTTTTTTTTTTATTTTTTTTTTGTTTTTTTTGCTTAGACGACAATTTTACTTTTTACTTTTTTTCTTTGTTTTCTTTGTTTTTTCTTATTTTTTTTTATAGAAATACTGAAATATTCTCATTATATTTAAATTATATGTATTTATATATATATAAAATCCATTGGATTTAAAGACTCCTACAAATATCAATCTCCATCTTGAATTGTTGTATATGGTTCTAGTTTTAAAGACAAGTATGTATGTGTTTTATTTTATTGGTATATGTATGTATGTGTTTTTAGTAGTATTAGTGTATTTAAGTAAGAAGAAGTAAAAAAAAAAAAAAATAAAAAGAAGCCTAATCATTTAGTCTTTAGAATTTTAGACACGTTCCAGCTTTTCGTTTTCTTTGTACACTTATTTTTTTTTTGTTGTATTTTTACGTGCAGATGTTGTTAAAAATATTTTCTTCAGCAGAAAAAAATAATTTTTTTTTCTTTTTGCAAATCGAATTTATTTAAATATTTGCTTTTTTTTCCTATTTATTTCCTTGTTTTTTTGCTCATTCAATGAAGGAATTCTTAAAAGTATAAAGTCATGTTTTTTTCTTATATACTTTGAAGTAAATATATAAAATTAAACAATCTAGTTGTGGAATTTTTTTTCTATTACGTGGCGGATGGCGACATATTTTGGTATTATTTTTTTGAATCATTATACATTTATTTTAGATGTTGTTGTTAAAATTTTTTAAAACTTTAGACTCTAATTTAGTAAATGTTGAAAGTTTTTTAAATTTTTTTTTCTCTAAAATAATATAACACACCTTTAATATTAAATTTAAAACATTTCCTTTCTTCTTATACACGTACAATTAATATAAAGCTCTTTGAATTTATATTTCGCCTATAAGTATGCACAATAATGAAAAATATGTTGTATATAAATTTATGAAGTAATGATAGGGTCTCGGTGGCCTATTGGTTAAGACCGTGAGTTAATACCGAGAGAGTGCGAGTTCAAATCCTGAACAGGTAGCAAATTTTATTAATTAAAAACAAATCTCCCTTGTTACCAAATATAGCGTAAATATATAATATAAACAAAATAAATAATAAATTAATGTATAATTTAATAACAGTATTCGACATAATATGGCCTTAGTAATATTTTTCGTTATATTACATTATGCTATGTGATTTGTAATAAATTTAAATAAATAAATAAATTTTTGGGGGGTCTCGGTGGCCTAATAGTTAAACACGAGGAGTATTAAAGAGAAAGTGCGAGCTCAAATACAGCACAGGTTGCCAGTATTTTTAATTAAAAATACTTAAAAAGTAATTTTTCTAAACAGATTAATGATAATTTAAGCAAACAGCCAAAAATATAATATTTAGTTATTATAATAACAATAAAAATTAATAAAAGTATTTAAGCTATAAGGATCTTAGTGGGCAATAGAAAGTGGGCTTAGTGGGTGAAGAAATATTGCATAATTCTATAATTTGTTATAACAAATAAACAATTTTTACACTATTAAATTAAATTAAAATCATATTTTTTATTTTCTCTTCCGCTCCATCAATAATTAGGAGCATAACAGAAGTTCATCATTTTATAATTTACTAATTAAACATCAAGCGCTTCCTCTGGTAGTATTTTCAAGCTTTTCACTGATACTTCTAAATATTAATATTGAGGACATATTAAATATAAAATTTTAAGCATAAAATTACATTAAGGGTAATAGGGTATCCATCTAGGCCATTTATTATTCATATTTGATTAAGCTTCAGTTTCTGAAATTGTTTGTTTTACTAAGTCGTTGATTACACGTCTATAGTTAAATTGTAGTTATAAGACTATATGAAACACAAATATGTAATGTAATAAAATGTTTGTACGGGAAAATAAATGAAATCTTTAACCTAATGAAATCATATTACTTAAAGAGGTCTTTTTTGTCTTTCGAAGCAAAAAAAATAAGGTAGAATGTAAACTAACGGTTTTTAAAAGCGCTCATTTAATAATAATACAAATTGATAATACAAACTGTTTAAAATTGTAACTTGCACTAAAATTTTAAATGTTATATAATAACAAAATATGTGAAAATAGGACTTTTCTGCAATTTTGAGCGGCTGTAAGTCTAGAACCCTATATAATTAAGAAAAATCTTTAACACGCGTAAAAATATATTACTGTAGCTTTAATTTTTATGTCTTGTCGAAGAAAAATTTGTGCAGGTGCTTAAGTTACAGCTGCCTAAAAATAGCTATTTTTGAGCCCTAATAGGTCTTAAATAGGAGGTGGGAGGAATAGGCTATTTCTAAAAGTTCTTTCTGCCCTCAAAATTTCAAGTCAAATATAAGTTTTAATTACATATACACAAACATTTTCGGTTATCTTTTATAATTTTTAATTTCAATTTCAAAAAAATTTTTTAAAAGTACGCTAGGTCTTTTTTTTATTTTATTAAAATTATGATTTAAAAAAAAAAATTTACTTATTATTACGTGAACTATTTTAAAATGTTAATTTCCATTTAGAAGCTAAAATTGATTATATCTATATAACTAATTTTTAGTTTCATTTAAATTTACCAAAAAGGATTCAAAAATTTAAAATGTGCTTTTTTTTTCTTTATAAAGCTTTATTTTTTTCAAGAAATTCAAACAAAAGAAGCTTAACTTAATATTTATTTAATTTGATGCTTCTGTTTTTTTTTTTGCATCAAAAATTATTTTAAAATGACTTTTAAAGACTTAAAATTAAATTGTAAATATTATTTATATCTATAATTTATAAACCAACAATATTAACAAATAAATAAAAAAAAAAGAAAAAATATATTAAAAATTACCTAAGGACCTTGAACTTTTCCAGCAAAAATATATATTTTTTTTAAAAACTTTGTCCTTGGATACAGAAACCGGATATTATATTACAAAATTAAAATTTTGTTGATTGATTAAAAAAATATGTCCTATCCGGGAGGGGAGGAAAAAATATGAACACAATTAAATTAAAAATTAATTATCAAAAAAAGAAATAAAAAAAAAAAAAAATAACCAAACAAAATTAATTTTCAATTGCAATGAAACAACAACAACAAAAACAAATTCTGGCTTCTATCCAATAGACGAAAACTATTTCTAATATAAAAAATAAAAACAAAATGAAATTTTTCCGACGAAAAAGATTTTCTAGTGAAAAATGTTTTTTTTAAAAAACTTTTGCTAGTAAAAAAAAAAACAAATTTTCACAGAATTTTTTTCCATTTCCACTTTTATTTTAAATTTTTATTTTATTTATTGTCGATTCAAAACCCATCAACACCGATTTAAGCACCATGTTTTTTTTTTATTTTCATTTTCTTTTTAAAAAAAAAAAAAGAAAAAAAAAAGGATATTTTATTTGATGATTATTGCTACTACTATGTTGTGCTTGTTTGCTTGACTGGCTATAATAAAACTATTTTGTTGCAGAAAGTTGCACATTCTCAGAAAAAAATTATTGTTGTCATTACAACTTTTATATACTGATGAAAAACGAAATTTTTTTTTTTGTTTATTACTTTTGAATTTTTGTTGCATGCAATAAATGATATAAAAATGTTCTGAGTTGATTGAATCCATTGGTGTTTAAAAGTGGCATAATATCTTAAAATTTTATTATTTTTTCAAATAAATTAATGAAAGCATTTGAAATTAAAGAGAATAGTAAAAACTAAGTATATAATGAAGTTAATATCTAATTTTTATTTTAGAATACATTTAAAATTCCGCATGTTCTTTTATGAATTTGCTATAAACAATCGATAACTTCTCAAGTGTTTGTTTTTCAATATCACAGTTAAGGAAAAGTTCTGGCTTATATTTTAACTTTGTTTTCGTAATTCCAATAGTCAATAGCCAATAGCTTATTTTTTTTTAATTCTATTTAAATGAGTAAAAGTATTTATTTTATGTTTCTTCAAAACCTTAATTATTTAGTTATGTCATTCTTGTCCTAAAAAAAACAATAAAATACTTTTCATCTCCATGAAGTATGCAATTTATATATTTTTTTTTTTTTTAAAATATAAATGTATAACACTTATGCAATATCTAAAATTTATTTTTAATGATAAACGAGTACCAATTTAAGGTATCCATCTATCTATCTATCAACTTACTTTTACAACCTTTGGTAGTAAAGTGTTTTAAGACTTTGAACTTGAAAAGAAAAAAAAAAAAAAAAGAGGAAAAGAAGAAAAACGAATTAAATATATTGCAGACAGCTCACATCTTTGGAAAATAAATTTTCAGAGAATGAAAAATGACTTAAAGTTAATGTTCACGACATTTTCTATATAAAGGATCAGGTGTATTTAAGGTACAATAGCTGCGTTTGTAAAGACACCATAAAAAAAAAAAAAACAAAACAAATAAAAACAAAAAAAAAATGTTTTTATTCAAATTGAAATAATTTTCAATGTTTTATAGGAAAGCAATAAAATATAAGAAATAAAATAAATTGCAACAGAAGTGACTTAATTTTTTTTTTTTTGCTCTTTTTTTTTTGTGCAACGAACGAATAGTTGATTGTACAATGTGCGGTAAAGTAACAAAGATTAGAATAATTTTATTCTTTGCATGAAATATAATCGAATCTTTTCAATAAGAATTTAAAAAAGAATGAAAAAAAAAAAAAATTAAAAATATCATCAAGATTTACGATCAATTTTATTTTTAATTTTTAAATTCAACTAGACATGTGTAAGTGTACCCATACCTTTTTTTTTGGGATAGTAATTGCTTGACATTTGTTTTAGCTTATTTGTAAAATTATATCAGTTATATCAATTATATTCACGTCTTTTTTTGTATTAAATATATATATATTGTATATGTAAAATTATTCAAAACCTTTAATCTTTTTTAATCTTTTATTTAGGGGCTTCAGTGGCCTGTGGGTAAGAGCGTATAAAATACGCTGTGAACATCGAGGGAGTGTGTTCACATTTATGTGGCAGAGAAAGACATTAAAAAAAAAAAATCTTTTATTTATACTTTTACCTGTTTTTTTTTCTTTTTGGGTTATAGAATTGGATTCATTACTTTATACATCCTCAAGTTACATGTCTGATTATTTAATTTTTGACTGGAACCTGTTAACTAATTTCTGTAACAATAATTTTTAGTTTATAAATTTAATAGAAATAATTTATTTAACATTCTTATATAAATTTTCTTTTTATCTCTAAATCATTTCTGAGTTACAGGAAAAGAAAATTTTTCTTCTTTCTTGATTTTTGATTTTTTGTTTTTTTGTTTTCCGTACCGCATCAACGTCGTCCGGTCTCACAAATGAATTATTTCCCAAGAGAGATTGCATCTTTTTATGCTCACTTCTGTTAACATTATTTATCCTTTTTGTTGCTTTCTCTTTCATTTCATTTATTGTTATTATTGTTGTTATTATTAGTGTTGTTTGTCATATTTTATTATATTTTCATGTTTTACTCTTTTTTTTTTTGTATTTATATAATAAATATGTATATGCATATTTTTTGAATTTTTCTTTATTATTATTTTTATTGTTGTAGTTATAATCATTTTTGTTAAATTTAGTTGTGTTTTTATTTTGAGTTTTATGTCTGAATATTTTCTTTACAAGGTCCTTTTCTAAACTCTATCATTATTATTTCTTTTCCCTTTTAAAATTTAATTTAATAGGGTAAAAATTAAATCAATTGGTGCTATCCAAAATAACGAGATCATTAACTGAACAAGGGGTTAGTAAAATAAATCTGCTATGAAATGCCGCTATGAATTTTAGTAAAATCTTTTATTTTTTTTTTTATCAAAAATTCATTTTTAAAAAGAGTTGCTTTGTAAAAGATCGTCATTTAAAAGGTATCTTAACCTGTAATAGAATATTCTAAAATGCAAAATCCTAAACACAAAAGCCTAAATTACAAATTTCCAAATAAAGACATCTGTCCCCTATTGCACCAACCACTTATCATTAATCACATAATCAAAATCATGGTTTTTGATAAGTGAGTGACTAATCAAAACTTTATTGAATTAGTACCAAATATGCTTTTGGAGCAACAAAAATACATCAACTAATGATTATTTGATTACTGATAAGTGGTTGGTACAATAGGACTCAGATTGTCGCGCATTAGATTAATACTCGGATCACGTCTACCTAACAAATTAATACACGAATGCGGTCTTCGAACGCTTACCTTACAAATTATTAGACTTTTGATTTTGGCTTAACATATTGTTATAATTTTCGTTTCGTTTTTGTTCGATTAAAAAGAAGTTTCTGTTAGTTTTTAAATATTATTAAAAAACTTTTTTTAAATTATAAAATATTCTTAATTTTCTATTTAGTTTGCTTTTTTTATGCACATAATAAATACGTATACATAAAATCATTTTATTTCATATTATTCCTTATTACTGGATCTTTCCTTAATTTTGAGATATTACTTTCTCACATGAGAGTACTATAATAACTATGAATGCTGAATACGTCATCTTACGTCAACTAGATGCGAGTAACATCTAAGTGACGACTTTCTGAAGATATTTCACATAAATAAATATGTTTCACTATAGTTTTTATTTTTAATAGTATACTCCATTCCATGTTTTATGGTTAATAATAGTCTCTATTACCTTATACCTGTCTTAACACAATGCAGAGAACAATTTTTCATAAAACATATTTTTTTTTTTATAATAATAAAACAACCGAGCAAAAAACAAAAATAAAAAATGGAAATTCATGTTAAAAAATTTTTCAAGAAAAATGGAGAGAAAAAACAAAAACGGAAGGAAACGGAAACGCCTAACCTTTAAGGCATAATAAAGATAATAGAAAATATTTTGTACCTAAAATCAACCAACAACAAAACAAAAAAAGAAAAATAAAAATAAAAAAGAAAGCAAGCAAGTACAAAAAGGACGTAAAATATAAATTGACTCAAGTTTATCTTAATTTATATTCATATTTTATGTTATTTTTTTTTCTCTACAAAGGTACATGTAAGCGTACATGGGAGTTCGCCTAAAGCAGGATGTCATTTTAAAGTTTTTCCCAAAAATTTTCAATTTGTTTTTGTTTTTTTTTTTTTTTTTCCTTTGCTACTATATTATCGTGCTCTTGTGTTCATTGTTGTTCTTAAAGAGTTTTTTCTTCATGTTTACTTTTTAATGCTACTGAAGAAGCAAAAAGGATTCATTGTTGACATTGGAATGATTTTCATTCTTTAAACTAGGTTACAACTAAGTGGTTGTTATATTTAGAAATTTCTTAAAAAGAAATTATTTAAAAGATTTTATGTTTTTTCTGAAAGTTTAATTTTAAAAGGATTAAAGATATTTAAGTTTTATAAATTAAATTTTTTCTTATGAAATAATTTTCCTGGAAAATTCTATTAAAGAATTAAATTTCAAAATAATTAAAAACTTGATGGTTAGCTGAAAAATGTTAGGTTGATAGTTAGGGGGGGGGGGGGGTTAGTATACAGTTAGTATACAGATCAAAAAAATCAAATTTTAAATAGTTTTTATGCATTTAATCGGGAGAGAATAGTAAAAATATTAAACTTTGATACCTAAAAGTTGGGGTTTGCTGTTAAATTTTCATTTTGAACAATAGAAGTGGTACTAAACAATATACTAATCTTTATAGTGTCCTAATGTCTAAATCTTGCCATATTATTTCGCTAAATGAATAAAGATTAAGAATAGAATCAAATATGATGAAAAAAACTCCTATAGTACGATATAAAATATCGGTAATAAATATCTAATATGTAATAGTAATAATTTTTTTTTAAAAATAATAATGTTATACAAATGGTGTTATTTTAAATTTTATAAATTAGAAAAATTGCACAATTAAATAAATCTTATGGTTGATAATAATTAGAATATTTAAATTTAAATTATTAATATATACCTATGTTTATTACGTTCATTAACTTTTAATATATTTCAATAATAAACAATTTTGGTTTTTATTAGCATTTGAAAACATTTTAGAGCTAATTATTATTTGAAACATAATAATATACTCGTAAAATACTGGTAACAAAAGATCCTTAGGCTAATAATGTCTAATTTTAAAAACTCATAACTTTTTCTTCAAATGTTTTTATATTATTTTATAATTTTAGAATCAAAAACCTTATTACTTAAGTTTGATATTGTAAGGCTTTAATTTTTTATAGGTTAACCAAGGAACCATTAAATCAGGACTAACATATACATATTCCTTATTTGTATTGTGTGGAATCCTTATTTTAAAACAAATTTTGGCTACAATTCCGAAAAAAAACTCCCCTTAATTTTTTTTCCAAACTTTCAAACTTTGCAAAATTATAACATACTCGTATATGTGATAAAATGAAGTTCTCCAAAAGAGCAATTGATGAAGATATTATTATACGGTGATACTATAAATTTGAAAATTTGTGAATGAGATTCATGCTATTTTATATGTTAAATTTCTTTTCTTGGTTTGGAAAAATAATTCTTCATCTATCTTAAAAGTCATTTTAAGCCTAAAAAATTTAATAAAAATTCCAAAAAAATTTAATAATAGCTGCTACGGCCTTCAGTTTTTACATGATGGAGGAAGGTGTTATAAATTGCAAATTTTGAAGGAAGGTGTTATTCCAAGTCAAAGTTTACGTGTCTGTCCTATTCGTTCCTAATCGTACTTCTTATAGGGAATATACTACGTGGGTTTTGTGGTGTTAATGGTTTCATCATATTATATTGGCTAAACGAGAAGGTGTGTCTAGTCAGTCAGAATTTGACGGTATACCTTAGACCTACCTTAGGAAAAAATAATATAGCATTAGAAAAAAAATTTGGTTGTAAAATTTAAAATATGTAATTAGAATATATTTTAACTGAACAAAATAATATGAATTAGCTTTGAAAATTTTCGGAGAAATTTCATCTTCATAACTTTAGAAGATTTTCCGAGAAATTTCATTTTCATTACTTTAGAATCGAATTTTTTTTAACTTAGAACCTTTCTAACTTTCTGAAAAGTTTGAAGAAAATCTCAAATATTATTAATTTTTCGGAACAACGGTCCAAATTTTTTATTTGTTATTATTTTGTTTTTCTATGTACTTTTATCAATAAGTAGCACCTGTTTTACCCAATTATTACTTTTTGACTCCTTAACAAATCATAAAATTTCCGAAAAAAAAAAAAAACTTTTTAAATATGTAGGGTATAGAATGGGAAAAAATTTGATATTTTATGTGGTACTTATGAGAGGATAAGACTTACTCGTAAATTTTATATTTTCCCCACACCATATCTCAATCTTTTTAATCACATTATCCTATAAAATCGGTTGTGAGGAAAATTTATGACTTGGTCAGGTGTTATTGTGATTTTTGCCGCGCACTGATATCACATCGTATATTGAAAACTTTATTGTTTTTTTGTTTTCTTTTTTTTTTTGCTACTCTTTAGATGTAACTTTTTCTTCCAAAAAAAGTTTTTAAAAAATTATGATCTGATATTTAAGGGAAAAAAAAATTTTGTTAGTTATTGTTTTTGTTGTTAAAGTTGTAATTTCTGTTTTCCCTCAAAGTATCTATGAATTGAACTTTGAACATATTAATACCAGATTTTACATTTTGTTTTATGTTAAAAGAAAATTATTTTTTATTTTGTCATTAAATGGATTTGTGTAGGGTTTGGAATTTCTGGGGTTTTTGGATAAATTTTATTACTTATTATTTTTGTACTTAAATATCGTAGAAAAATCTTGTTTTTGATTAAATTATAATAAAATATTAAACATTGTTTATTTTATAGTTTGATCTTATGTTTCTGATGGGTAATAATGGGTAATATTTTTGTTAGATTTAAACCAGATTTTTATAGTTAGGCAGGTGTTTTTATTTAATAAAATAATTTTAATACGATGTAAAATATTGTAATTTTAAATGTTATTTTCTAATTTAAAAATGTAATTTTGCATTAAATTAGACCTAAGTTTCACATTTAATTACTTAATAGTTTAAATAAATTGTTGTTTTATTTATAACGTTGTAAAAATGTTCCTGTAAAAAAATATTTCCTGTAAAAAAAAAAACAAATTAGAAAACATAACCTAGAGCTTGTTAATAATTAGAATATACATATTAGAAATTTAAAAAAAAAGGCGGAGGGAAATAAGACCTAGAGCAATAAAGCCTAATAGGCCTTCTTTCACTTTCGAATGAGAAAGAAAGCCTAATTCGCAAAATTTCGCGATTTAAACTTTATTTCTCATTCCAAAGTGAAATAAGGCCTAATTATTTTTTTGAAATATTGGAATTAAAGCGTAATTGTAATTTATTATTCCAATAATAACATTTTTTAATATTTTTCTTTCATAATTTAATTCTCATATATTTCAGCAGCTTATTTAAGTAATAAAATGTTTTCTGTTTTTTTTTTGGCACATTTCACTGTGTAAGTGCGTGCGTCAGTAGTCAGTGTTTCTTCATAATGAAATAAGTTCGACAAGTTAAAAATTAAAAAATTTTGTTTAAATTCAACATTCAAACTTATTTCACTTTTTAATGTAATAATTTTGTCGAACTTAGTTCAGTTATTACAGTTAGTTAAAAAATCTGGATTGCATCTTTTTCGGAAATATGAAATATACGTAAGTATGCGGGACTCTAAAACAGAAGGGATTTTATAGTTGGTTACAAAATCAGGATTACAGCTTTTTCTAGAATATTTATAAATAATTTGGAAAAAGCTGAGATTTAACTCTGATTTTGAAGCCAACTCTAAAATCTCCCCTAATTACAAAAAATCATGGGGGAAAAAAATAATTTATTATACTGAAATATAATAATAAATTTTGTAAAATTTAGACATTTTTATGAAAAACAAAAAAAAAATCGTTTCGAAGAAATAAGGGTTGCTATTCCCGCGCCCGCGTTCCCAGCGCCGTTGTTGTGCACGGGCGCGGTAGTAGAGATAGCAGTTCCAATTCCTTCAAGGGAAGTGTGAAGGGAGTTGTGAAGGAATCAGCTAAAAGAGAGGCGAAGAGTGACTCGAAAGGGAGGGCGCGAAGGTAGTGGCTCGAAAGACAGGGCTGACCAGAATATAGAAAATTGTTTGAAACCTCTTAAAAATATTCAGATTTTACAGTCAGCTACAAATTTGTAATTGGAATAATATAATAATAATATAATATTTCTAAAGTGAAATAAGGCCTATAGGCTTTAATTCTCTTTGAAATGAGAAATAAGGCCTACCGCAAAATTTTACGAATTAGGCCTTATTTCACCAAAAAAAAAAACGTAGGTTTTAGATAAACAGCTGAATGGAACAATGGATAGAGTTTTCTGTTCCCAACCTTTCATTCGGTGTCACATGTTCAAATCTCTGTAAGAGTTAGATTTGTCTATTTTTATCTGGTTTTTGACCTGATTCAGCTACAATTCCTGATTGAATCGAAAGTAATGGCAAACAATCGTTAATACTAAATATATCTATAATGCATATTAATGCATTATTAATGCAAAATAAATATCAAAATGCACCTAAACATTTTTAATGTTTTCAGCTTATAACTCATAGATATTCAAATTTTCAACTGTGACAAACAGGCTTATCACTCTTATAGTTGAAGAATTAAGAAGTAAAAAATATATTTATATTATTTATTTGTAAAATGAAGAAATAAATTTTAATAAATTCCAATTTTTACAATTGTGTAATAAGTCGATAAAAATTGATAATTATAATAACGACCGGATCTTCAACAAAATATATACAATATGTGAGGGGTCTCGGTAGCGTAGTGAGTAAAAGCGTATAAAATACGCTGTAAACACCGAGGGAGTTTATGTTAAATTTGTGTCTTATTTCTTTAAGCATTAAAATTAATTCATTTAATTTTTATATTCATTGAAATTTTAATTTTATTTTAAACAATTAAAGTATATGTTATTTATATATATATAAATAATACAGCGATATTTTTTTAATAAAAATTGTCTAATGAAAACCAACAAAATAAATTCTTTAATTTATTTTTAAATTTTTTTTATTTTTTATTTACTTTTAATAAATAAAAGCTAGTTTTTATATATTATATAAATGTAATTAATATAAAAAGAAAAAAAACAAAAATTTTGTAAATAAAAGTTAACAATGAAATCAGGACAATTATATATAAAAATTTAATGAAAGAAAGAAAAGAATTTAATATTTAACTTTTAATTACTTTGAATGATGGCAGATGGCGAAAGAGAAAATGAAAATTTTCTAACAAAAAAAGGAAAGTTTTTCTTGTAAACAATAAAACTTTCATTTCTTTTACAAAAAAAGACAACAATTTAAAAATAATACTATATAGTAATGAAGAAAGTAATGAAGGGTCCCATGAAACTGCATTCTTAGAAAATTCATTGTAAAAAGTAAATAAAAAAACTTTTTTTTATACTGCATAACAGCAGGTAATTAAACAATTTATTTGTTAGGAATCCAATAGGTATAGGTCCCATACGACAAAAAAGTAAATTGTGAGAAGGCCAGAAAAAAGAAATTTTTATATTTATAGAAGAACAATAAAATTTCTTTATTAAAAAATTTCTTAATTTGGAAGATATGCATTCAAAGTAGATTCAAATTTTTCTGCTATAAAAATTTTATTGATAATGTTAACAACTTCTGAGAAGGATGATTTTGTCGAATTAGCTATTTAAAATAATTTTAGATTATGTTATATCATATTGTAAAATTATTCTGCCGAGAAATTTTTAATAAATGTCTAAAAGACTAGGTATATATTTTTTTTATTGCATTTCTCTGCCACATAAATGTGAACAGGAAATTACATAGCCTTTCCTTTTCAGGCGTGGCTGTAAATGTCGTAAGGGGGAATAACTCTTACGACGTGTGTGGGATTCGAACTCACACTCTCTCAGTGTTTACAGCGTATTTTATTCGCTCTTACCCACTAGGCCACCGAGGTCCCGACTAGGTATATGATTTACTTATTGGAGGAATATTTGATGAATAACTACATTTAGATCTTACTTTGATGACTTGAAAGACCTAAATACAGAAAGGTAAAAAAAAAAGTTTCAAATTTAAAACAAAAAATAGTTTACAGTAACGAACATATTATAAAAGACTATAATACAACGGAATAGAAATCATAATTCTGAAATAAGTAAGTTCAACGTTATTGCCCAACTAAAACTCGGATGAAAAATAAAAATTAATAGGTAGTCTAGAATATCTAGAATATATATGAATGTTCAAATATATGTACAATCACATAAATCATTGTATAACATAATATAATTATAAAAAATAAAAGTATTTCAGTATATATATATATATATAGCTATGTGTGGTGTGTACATGTATATTATATGTTAGATAAAGTTAATTTCCTCACTAAATAAAATCTTATAGTTTTAAAGAGAAATAATGCCATCAAATTTTTCAATTTAATTTTTCATTAAAAATAAAAATATAAATTAAATAAAATCTTTTAATTACTATAAACTGTATTTACTCAAAATTAATTTTAAAGATTCTTGAATAAAAAAATCTTTTAACCAAATTTTGAATGTACACCTAAAGTAAAGTATATACTCAATAAAAAAAATTGGGTATATACTTTACTTTAGGTACATTGTCCGATTGCCTTGAAATTTTATATAACAATACCTAGTGACGTCACCTATATTTCATAGAACATAACTTTTGACGGGAAGGTCATTTAAAGGTCAAATTAATTATTTTCCTAACATTTTGTAGTATTTTACTTATATTTTCTCGTCCACGATAGTATACAGCAATCAATTTTTTACAGCATTGCGGAACCTACTATTGTTTTTAATAAATATCTTGTTTCATCTTAATCAGTGCTACCGTTTCTGAGATACTGCAGCTCAAACGGAAAATTTTGGTATAAAAAAAAAATTTCTCTAGACTTTCTAGAAACCACTATAGTTTATAAATTTTCAAAAATACCTTATATTATCTTTATACTGTTAGAAAGATCTCTTCATGTACTTTCCAATGGTATGTAATTAGTATGGTATGGCTTGGTAAAAAGCCCCACTAGAGGTCAGAAATTCGAAATTGAAACAACAATTTTAATAAAAAAAATGTAATTTCATACTTTACATGCTTAAATAACGGAAAATATCTCAAAAATTGTTAGATCTATAAAACCCGTTGTAGTGCCAAAACATAGACCCTTAAGATGGTATACTTAAAATTAGTAAATTGTAACTTAAATTTAACTCATTTCCCATCTTTCTTTCATCGTCCGTAGACTTAGCGTAACTCCGATGATAATACATGATTTTAATGATTCCAATATGTGTCTATAATTATGCCATAAAAACACAATAGCAGTTAAAAAAATTAACAAAATTATTCCTACTATAAATTGTGACAAAATTATAAAATTAATATGTCATAGAAAATTTGAAAAATTCGAAAAAAAAAATGTTATTTTATAAAAATTTTGAAAATTCGAAAAAAAATCTTTTACTGATGCAAAAGAAAATGACATTTACTCAGAAAATATTATAGATGAAGTATAAAAGCGGTATGAGCATTTTTTAGTAGTATATTTAGGTTCTAAATATTTCTCATAATATATTGGCCATCAGATGGAACAATGGGATTTAAATGATATTGGGTTTTTATATTTTTTAAATATTGTTTTTTTTTTTCCGTTCCAAGTATGAAGTATTTTTTCATGCAGATACTTTAAAATTTAATTTTTTTGATTTTTTGGTTTTTTCTCCTTGATATTGACAAAATATGACAATATTTATAGATATTGTTATAATTTATTCAATAAACAAGATAAAATTATTTCTTATTTTAATAATTGTTATTAAAATAAATGCACTTATGATGTGATTATATTAAAAAGGAAATATAGGTACTATATTTAAATAACCATTTCGGTAAATTTGAAAACCTTATATGAGGATATGATGGACAATAAAAACATAAAATTACTGTAATTATTAAGGATTTGAGGAATTTAATAACAATGATATACCCTAATGATTGTTTTAAAAGGACATGTTTCTTATTATGCGCTAATATAACTATTTATACCCGTATGAATGTAATTTGAAGGATATAATAAATTTGCCATTACGTTTGTGACACCTTAAAGGTATAGAACCAGATAATTGGCTCAGAATCGAATTTTGAGTGGATTAAGCCATGTACGTTCGTCCGGACGATAACTTAAGTTTCAAAAAATAAGGGAGCTAGGAGTCTGAATTTTTTTTTACGCAACTTTTGCAAAATTGTTATAGTTTTGCTATTTAAATACAGCATTTTCGGCCAGCAGATTCAATCTGTCAGTTCGACCTGTCAGTAGTTGTATCTGCCATACAACTTCTTTCTTTATACATATATAATAAATAACTCAGTGTATATTGAAGGTAGGTATCTGAAATTTTGTAAAAGATATAAACAAGTTTTATGAAAACAACTTATGCTGCACTTTTCCTCGTTTAATGTTTGATTTTGTCATGCTTGTACCGGTATGATAATGGTAATGCGTTTAATTTGACAGCTAGTTTTTAGATTATAAAATGAAATTATTCTCTAATTTAATTAGAATTTTTTTTATCCGTTTGCTATGCATAAAATTATTTAATATTTATGTATATTATATGACAATAAGATGACTATATTGTATTAGAAAAATATTATATAAACACACATATACATATATAATATGTACATATGCATATTCTGTAAAAACTTTTTATTTTATGTACTTAATTTGTTGAAAGAAAAAATGTTTCTTTTTTCTATTACATAAAAACAAAAATACAAATAATTATTTTAAAATTTTTTTTTTAATGTTCAAAGAAATTATATTTATTTTCTATTAAATTTTCAATTTTAATTTTAATTTTTATTGTTATGATTGTCTCTATTGTCCAATTCTATTGTTAAATTCAAATAACAGATGGTGTTATGTTAAAACTTTTACAAAAGAAATTATAATTATAAAACAGATGACTTGAAAAATATATTTATTAAGAAATTAAATGATAGTGTTGTCATCTTAACTTTCTCGTAAAATTATAATAATATGTAAAAAGCATATGCGTATTATCGGAAATGTGTCATTCTGAATTTTAATGTTCAGAGTAAAAAATTCTAGTTTCCGAAAATAATATTTGACATTTTCGATTTTGATTTTAGTGCTATTCTTTGTGCAAAATTTCGAGAAGAATTTTAGGTATCGAAAAAAAGTATATCTTTAGAAATGTACTCTAAATTTTAATCAAGTAGCATAGAGTTTAATCAAAATTACAAAAGATTAACAAATATGTTGAGTTTGTTGTCAATTAAAATCAAAAATTTTACCAGTTATTTCTTATTTATTTGATATTTAACTTTATTTTAAATTTCGTATGCATTTTTGTTTTAAACTTTCCCAAAAATTTGACCAATAGTTTTACAAGAAAAAAAAACTGAATAAAGCAACAATGCGAAATTTCATGAATATGAGTGAAAATGTTTTATAAGAATACAACTTCGTTTTATTTATCAGATTCATAGATATGCTTCTTAAAATCGTATTTTTTTTTAAATAATTGAACATTGTTTTAAACAATACATCGAGATTTAGAGGTCAAATATTTTTTTGCGACTCCAATACTATTCTTCAATGCTATTATAATATGTGTAAGAGAAAATAAATATATTATATAATAAAAAGTTTCAGTAATTTTTTTTATAATTATTCAGTTTGCTCCGAAAATTCTAGAATTTGGACATTTTTAGAGTGATTAAAAATGAAAATTTTATTAGGGTTACTTTTGCTCTTAAGAAATAATTTAATAATTAATTGAATGCTTTTTTAGGAACTCAAATCTGAAATATCTAGTAACAATATTAATAAAATGTTCTTTTTAGCACATTTCCAAAAAAATTTTGAAAAAATGTGCTTATTAGTTTCACTCTGTCCGTCCGTCCGTCCGTCTGTTTACAAAACTTCTACACCGTTAAAGATAGAGAAAAAAAATTTTAACCATGGTAGTTCTCATAAAAAAAATAATTTTGTGGAACAACTTTTTCATGTAGCCCTTCCCATTACGGAGCTACAGCCCCTCAAACTTTAAAAAAGCCCTATTTTTAAATGCATATATCTTATGTTCTGCTTAAGATTTTTTCAATCTGAAAACGTCATTCGACAGGTATTTCTTTTATCTTTGTAAATTAATATCAAAATTATACAATTTTTTTAAATTTAGTATTTAAATTTACCGTTATGTGAAAACCAAATTTTGCATGATTTTTCTACTTTCATAACTCCGAAAGAACTTTTAGAATTATTATAAGTTTCCTCAGAAAATTTTTTGGTAGCACCCCCTCTTTAAGAGTTATTACGCCTCAAAAATTGAAAATTTGCTATTTTTAGACACCTGTAACTTAGGCACCTGTACACATTTTTCTTCGGCAAGACATGAAAATTAAAAGTTCAATATCATTATTCTGAAAGATGGTGCCAAAAGAAATAACCACATAAGTTTCAGGAGCGCTTACTACATTATGATATTGGGTATAACTTGCATTACTATAATATTATTTCATTTTCTTATTTTTGAAGTGGCATATCAGTAATCGAAAGTTCTCTATATCATGTTGACGACTTTGTTCACCATTATACAACTGTGAATAATAATTTTGTTGAAATGTTGAATCATGTCCTGAAATTCTTTAGCTAAGATATTCTTTTAATTTTTAACCCCCTTTTTCCTTGTATTTTGCGTGCCAGAAGGATAGACTGAGATAGACATAAGAGATAGACTCCTTTTTTTGGGATGTCCCATTTCACGGGCAAAGTAATTTAGTTTTCTTTACTTTATTATTTTTACAATTTTCGTAGTCTTTCCCCTTCTTCTCAGATTTTCTATACTTATTACAAAAACAAAAACAATAAAAATTTATCCTATGTTTAATATAATATTTTATTTTATTATAAATAAAATTTTACAGGAAAAAACAAAAATTAATCTGAATTCTGCATTTTTTTTTTTAATAGGATTTGGATTTGTTAAGTTTATCTGGTATCAGACGTAAATATTAAAAAAAAAATACATAAAGAAAATAAAAAAAGAAATTTATTTGAATTAAATCAAATAAAAAAAATTAATTATGATTTTTGCATTCAAAATATTAAAAAAAATAAAATAAATTAACAATAATAATTAAATAAATAATCCATCATTAAATTCAATTTGATTGTCCTTCAAATATTTGATTGTATTAAACACGACTAACTATTTATTTGAGAGTATTTTTTTCGTTTTATTTCGTTTTATTTTGTTGTTTTAATGCAGGTACAAAATTTATAAAGAGGAAAAGTTTGGAAAAGTTTTTTTCTCTTCTTTCAAATGTTTACATTTTATTTTGAAAGTATTAAATTACATTATGCTTTACAAATTGGATACAGTTGTGAAATATATTTAAAAAAAAAACTTAAAAAATAATTAAATTAATATTAACTCTTTTTTGGGTTGTACAACCAGTGATGCCAACATTTAGTCAGAAGTGCATGTGTAATTGGAGAAATTTTACTTTTCGGGCGGGCTCAGTTTTGAGTTTAAAAGTCAGTTTTATGCATTCGGCCCAATGTCTGCATATACCTAAAGCTGATGATGAAGCTTTAAGTGTACTACTAGATGAGACTATAATTGATATTTCCGAAAATATTTAAAGCTAATTGATAAAGGAAATTGCTGGAGTGAATGTTTAGCGGGAATTTTTGACTTTTTGTATTTTAAACCTTTCCAGCTAATATTAGCTAGGAATCAAAGTTTGATTTGGCAACACTGTCAACAACTATACAGTTTTTTAATGCAAGATTTTATACCAATTAAAACAATTTCTAGACAATTTTAATAAAAAAAGTGGTACAAATTGTTGTTAAGGTTATTAAACCTTATCTTTTGTTTTTTCTTTTCAAGCTTGTTTAAAATTTCTTAATACAGTTTTAAAAATTTAAGGAAGGTTAAAAAAATAAAAATCAGTATGGTTGAAATTTTAGTTTGAAAAAGTAAATGACTTTTCTGTTTATGATGGGTTAATAATAACTATGCCACAAAAAAACTTATATAACTCAAGTAATTGACCTCCAAATGGAAAAATAATTGATATTGTTAACAGAGGAGATGAAATTAGGATGCGCCTATCAATATATTGTTTAATTTTAATTCATCGTTATTTCTTTGATCCATTACTCCTTTATTATAATTTAATCCTATTTGTTTCTAAGAAGGAAGTTTACTTACTGAAGTTTTTGATAATTAGAATTAGCCCAAAATGAAAATAAAATGGAATGGATTATTGAAAATATATGCATCTTCTATATTTCGACAATATCCTAAAGGTACTTATTTGTTTTGTCACTATTAATAGGTTATAGGTTATATATAACATACCTTATCTTTAGGCTCTGGATGACAGAATTATAAAAACTACCATGTACAAGTCTAAATTTATGATTTATAATTAATATTTTGGACATTTTTTTTAAAACTGGAGAATATTTTGGATTGAATTTCGTTGTTTGATAAATAAATTTTTGTTTTCAACTGTAATAATGTATCTTTGTAAAATATAATTTAAGTTTACTATAACTTTAAATGTTATATATGTAGATATGTATATGTAAAAATATTTATTTATTTATTTGTTTATTTAATACCAAATGTAAATATTTACGCGTATTTATTATTTTCATTTAATTACAATTAACAGGACATTTATTTGGTTGAATAAATTTCTAAATAAATACAGAAAAATTATGTAGTTGAGTGGTAATAGTACCAGTAGTATGTAGTAATAGTTATATTGTGGTACAATTATTTATATATATTTATAGATAAGTAAAATATATTATTAGTGTTTAGTATAGTTAAGTTTTTTAATATATAAAATTTAAAATGTAAACAAATAAAATTTAAAAACCAAATAAACCACAATGTAATGCAGTTGCTTTTTGGGGTGAAATCATTTTTGAATTTAGAAATATTTTTGTATCTTTATATATACGTAATATAATTATATTTATTTTTGTATGTAATTATACATACTGTAAGGCTTAAATTAGATTATTTTATAAAATTTTATTTATTCCGATATTGATATAAATTTTTTTTTCTCTTTTTCACACAATAAATTTAGAAAACTTGTATATTAGATTTACTTTCTGATATTTGCAACAATATAAAAATATTAAGTAATATTTAAATTATAGAGAGATTAGAGCTTCTCAGTAAATCGCGTAAGACGTTTTTGGCAAAAGATATAGGCTTACAAAATGAAAGATACAGTACGTTAGTTTGTTATCAATCTAAAAACACAGGTCACGTGAGTGCAGTGGTATCAAAATGGCGTAATCTATTGCTAATTGAGACTTTCACGTAGCATCGTGAAGATCACCACCCTACTTACCTACCTACATTAGTTTGAGTATACACATACAAAATTTTTAATTGATTTGATTTTTAATTTTGACGGATGTAGTCTCGGTGACCTAGTGAGTAAGAGCGTATAAAATACGCTGTAAACACAGAGGGAGTGTGGGTTGGAATCCCACACACGTCGTAAGAGTTATTTCCCCTTACGACATTTACAACCACGCCTGAACATGAAAGACTGTGTAATTTCCTGTCCACATTTATGTGAGAAATGCATTAAAAAAAAAATTTTGATAGATATTGTCATAAATTACAACAAAACTAAAATAATGAAAATATAATTTTTCAAGCGATTTTATGTGTTATGCTAAACAGTTTTAATTTTATATTTCTAAGGTGTAAAGTCCTGACTTCAGTAAACTGGCTTTTTTTCTAAATCACAAGTTAAAATGTTGAATGGATAGTTTCTAAATTAGCGCATATAAAGTAAACACAACTGCAACGGTTGTACCTATATAGGATAATGAATTGAAAGGTCTTACATCAAAAAATTAGATTTTACATTTTATTTTGAGTTGAGTTGAGACAAAACTGTATTATTAATTTAAAAATAGCCCTTCTTTTGTATTACATTTGATCACTTATTAAAAAAAAAAAAAACACATATAAACAAAATTTTCAATGATATCTAACAGATATTTTGTTTGAAACTCAATAAGAAGGAGTTTTGTTCATTTAATGGTTTTTTAAATACAAAATATCCATATTGTAATTGAAATTTTAAACAATGAAACCATTCTGTATATATAATGTGTAGGTAATATATATAGGTAAAATATTTTTATATATATTTGGTTCTAATTTCATGGGAATTTGATTTTTTGAATTGAGTTAATTACAAGGTATACTCATCTTTCAAATAGTATAGGTATTTCTATATAAAACTTATAAATATTATATTGTATCTTATTTTAAATACAGTGTATTTATTAATTTAATAATAAATTACAAATATTTCATTACAGGAATTTTTTTTTATGATGGTTTTTTAATTAAAAATAATTTCAGATTAATATAAACATTGAAATATTGAATATATAGAGAAAAAATATTATTTTGTATATAGGGAAAGTTTAAAAGTTTTTATTCAATTATTGATGGAATTAACTTTTAATAATATTAAAAATTTTTTTTTTTTTTTTTGAAAAATAAAAAAAAAAAAAGAATAATAAACCATAATATTGACCAGGATAAATATTTAATTAGAATTATTTTATAAATTCATAATTATAATTAAAGGGGAAAATGAGAATAACAGAATGAGAATAGACAAAAAAAAAAAAGAAAAGAAAAACCACGATTTAGAATAGGAATAACTGATAATTATTGTATTGATGGGGGGGGGGGGGGGGGGTGGAGGGAGATAAAAACCATTAAAGAGCTCATTTTGTTTTGTTTTGTGGAATATATAATTAAATTTTACTCATTATTTTTATTTTTATTATTTATAATTTTCATTATATAGTTATTGTTAATAATTAAATCCCTATTGTAAAAAATATATTTTTAGATTTTTTTTTGTTTGTAATAAATAAAAGTGAAAAAAGGGAAAAATCTGTGATTCGTTTTTCTTTTTTTTTTTTTTTTATTAAATTTGAATATTATGGTACGTTGATGAGTTATATTTATTTTTTTATTTTGAAATTTTAGTTAATTCTAAAATATTAGTTTTTTTTTTTTTACTTTAAAATAATCGACTATATATCAGTTGTGTATAAAAAGTATGGAGCTGGTTCAATATTGAAATGGTTAAGGCACTATGACCTTTCATGAATCAATTCTGATTGATTTTAACTTTTAATAAACAGATCGAAGCGATAGTTTCAATTTTCTTGGTTACATTTAATTGTAAATTTTTCTCTATACAAAAGACAACAACTGACCGAATAATTTATTTTGCATTTTTCTCTTCTGGCTGAAAATTGGGAGCGGTTCATAAAATTTAGTTTTTACAAAATCTAGTTTTTTTTTTTTTTTTTTGAAAATTCGAGTAAATTAAGTTTTCTTTTACTATTTATTTTATTTGTTTTTGTTTAACATAAGATTTTGAAGATGGATGCTATTTGGTTATAAAATCTTCTTCTTTTTCCGAAAAAATAATGTTTGTCTGTTTGTTTGTCATTTATAGACTTCTAAACTGCTCAGTCAATCAGCATGAAAATTAGTATACAAAAGTTTGGGCTGTGGTGCAAATATTTAAATTTTTCCGCTCTAAAATAAAAATGGTTTGATTGATTAACTTCAAATTTTGTATACGTGTTGCTCTTTGACAGTGAAGTTGACTCTATTAACAGACTTGGAATTTGTTAATCCATATCTTCAATTAAAAACTCAAATATTTTGGGGCGTAGCACCGCACCGGGTATTAGTTAGTAATGTAATGTTTGGGGCGTAGCACCGCATACGCACCGGGTATTAGTTAGTAATGTAATGTGATGCCAGTATTCCGGTTCAACCACTTAAAACTTTTGGAAAAGGGAAAACTTCTATTAATCTTACAAAATAAAAAAAAACAAAAACAAAAGAAAATAAAAAAAATAAAAATAAAGTCATAAACGCGTTTTCTAAAATATCAATAAATCAAAACTATACCGAGCTCTGCATAAAATTGTGCAATTCAATTATTCTACTCCAAAACGTTTTTAAGTTAGATAGAGTGCTTTCAAAAATTTCCCTTCTTGTAAACATAAATCTAGGAGGTACACAATAGATCTACGTTATATATTACTTATATCCTTTAAGTAATAATAAGAATCCATTGTTACGGTAATGAGAAATAACTTTAATTATAAAAAAAAGTTAAATTAAATACCATTTTTAAGATTTAAATATTTTTTTATTATTAAACTTTACAAAAACTTTCAACACAACAAAATAAGAGTTTTCATTTTTAACTCATTTATATTAATTAAACTCAATATAAATGAAAATTGTTTTTGTTCAAAAAAATTTATGCACTGATTTTTTATTTTTTTTGGCTATACATGGTTTTTTTTTTTTTTTTTTGAGTGATAATGTGGAGGAAGATATTAAAGGGATTAAAGGAAAGTTTTCCCTTAAAACAATATTAATAAAATATTCAAATGAAAACATAACAGTTTAATAATAACGCAAAATTATACGTAATATTGTGCAGTAATATCCCATTATAACAATTTTATGTTTTTGGAAATTCCCATTTTCATTCAAATAATTGTTTTTTTTTTATACATATTTTTTTTTGGGTAAAAATATGTTATTTAACAATATTCTTAATTGTTTAATGACTATTTAACACACCACTAAGCCATCATTTCGGCGCGACAAAAATTCATAATTGTCTCACATTTACCAAAAAAGAAAAAAAAAACACAGATCCCCCTCAAAATTGTTTTAAAAATGTTTTAGCACGCCTAAATTCTTTACATTTGGAGTTTAATTTTTCATTTCGTGAAGAAATAAACTGAAGAATTTCAGAGTTTTTTCACCAATAAAATCCACTTCACGACCCAAATAGAAAGTGTTTAGATTAGTTTGGATGGAAAGAGTAAAAAAAAAAACAGAATAAAAACAAAAAAATCGTAGTAGAAATGTGTTAAGAGTTTGGATTGCGACAAAATCTAGCGTCTATATAGTAACCAAAAAAAATTTAGGTTATGTGTATGTAATGAAATTCTGTTGCGTAACATTTAAAAGGACATAAAATATGGAGAAAGAGTGGAAAAGTATTTAATGAATTTTATAAAAATATTAATAATTTAAATTGTCATAATTTCATTTTTGTTTTTTTTTTTCCATTATAATTCTTGCCTTTGCGTTATTGTTTGCATTACGTTGCTGATTTTTCTTCATTTCCGTTCTTTTGTTATGACAAAAGATGACGACAACTTTTCTTAACTCTTTTGTGTTAAATAAAAACAAAATAGAAAACTTGTTGAGTATACTTTTAAACTTCTTTAATAATAATATTGCTGTTTTTATTTTTAATTTATATTGTATAACTTAAGGTGGAGTCCCTATATAGTAGTGGTCTTTGAGTATTTTTTCTGTTGCACGTTGCCAAAGACTAAAAAGAACGTACAAAATATTTAATGAGAAATTAAATTAAACAAAAAAAAAAAAAACAAGAAAAGGTGAAAGAAAATGAAATTAAAAGAAAAGAAAAGTTTTTTTCCTTGTATATTTATTTAATAAATTCAAAATTTTTAAAAATCCTAAAAGGGGATAAATACTTGTAGTTAATAAAGGGTTGGTTATAAGATGAAGTTGAAACTAATATTTTAACAATTTTTAAATATAAAATATGTAAATTATTTTTGGTTTTTTTTTTTTTTTTTTGTGTTTAATAACAAAAAAAATTTAACAAATTGTACAAAATAGTGCTTAATTGTGTTATAACATGGTATTAACTTGTTATTATTATTTATAATTATGTGCGATGCGTTTTAAACACAGTTGATTGTTATATTACATGAGTTTTACTTAAGTATATATTTAATGGAATGAATTGTTCTCCTAGATCTTACAGTACATATAATAAGAAGTAAAGATAAATTAAATTGGATTATAAAATAAGTCTATTTAAAGTTAATTTAAATTTAAAATTAATAAAACTAGAAAAAAAAAAAAGAAATGGGTGTATTAAAATAAAAAAAGTTAATTTTCAAATTAAAATTTTGTAATTTATGCAGACAAATAATAAATTTTTAAAGATTGTTGTAATTATTGAGTGTGAAAGTAATTTGCCTTGACTCAAATTATTTAAAACGTTTGTATTTATGAAGATTAAAATTGATTTTCTTTTCAATTAAACATTTTTTGGGCATTTATGTTATTTTAAATGATTTATATATAACAACTATAATATATTAGATTTTCCAGTAATTATTTGTATTATTATTTATTTATTTCCCAATATTTGCATTCGTTGCGATAAATAACATGAGAATGTTTAAGTAAATATGAATTAAGGTCATGAATATCTGTTATTCTAATTATTTATAAGATTTTATGTACCATTGCGCAGATACACTTTTGAGTAAAAGATAGAATTGAAAAGTATGTATAGGAAACTAATCAAAAATTGAAAATATGTTGGGATTTTTTTTCAAATAATTTGATTTCAACAATTTTACACTTAATTTATAAAATTTTTATTGTTTTTGTTTTTCTCCTTTTGACTCCTATAAGTGATCCATAGGACATCCATTAAGTGATTTATAATTTAACTAAATAGTTACTTAGTAGCTATATATTGTAGAAGACTATAAAAAGCAAATATTTTTATTTCTGCACCATCTATTATTTTATACAAGAAATTGACAGTTTCGTGTGGTTTTTGGTCTGGTAGAATCATCGGTCCGTACTTCTTTCGAAATAAAGCTGGTAACACCGTTACTGTCAATGGATAGCGGTATAGATCGATGATAATCAACTTTTTATGGCCGAAATTGGAAGAAATTGATCTTCACAACATCTGGTTCCAGCAAGACGGGGCTACGTGCCACACAGCACGTGCAACAACCGAATTATTGTGAGAAAAGTTTGGAGATTCAAATATTTCAAGAAATTGTGAAATTGAATGGCCTTCAAGAAGTTGTGATTTAACACCATTAGAAGACTATTTCTTGTGGGGTTATTTGAAGTCATTTTTCTTTAGCAATAAACCAGACTTTCTTCAAGCTTTAGAAGTCAATATTGAACATGCTATTCATGACTACGACTTGATTTAGTGGAAAAAGTGCTCAAAAATTGGGTTCATCGAATTCGTTCCTGCAAAAGAAGTCGTGGAGGTCATTTGAATGACGTTTTATTCAGAACTTAATTGTATCGATTGTACTTCACATTTAATAAAAATGATTTGAATTTCCTTAACAATTAGTGTGTTTTGTTCAAATTAGATAACCCATTATAAATAAAGCCCTTTTGAGGGCTACCAAATACTTATTAGTTAGAATAAATTAAAAAAATTATAAATATTTGTTACGGATAATTGTGGTTAATTACGGTTATTTATCAAACAACCTCAAATTTCGAGTTCAACGTATATAAATAAACAAAAAAGCAATAATAATAGAAAAATCCTTTTGAGGACTATCATATACATTTTGATAAAGTAAATTTTTTTTTTTAAGTCCCTAATATTTGTTATTGATTGCGCGAATTGCAATTGCTTATTAAAACATCTAGAATTTCGAGAGGCGGGCGAATATGCTAGTTATATATTATTTTTAATTAATCTTTATGACCAGATTTTGAACCTTAAATTGTTCAAATGAAATACTGATGTTTTAACAACTACACCATTGGCTGTATATAGACTTAATTATATAATAGATAGATTCAAATTAATACAGTAATATTTCTATATCATTAGTTTTTTAAGTATTTTATTATATATTTTTATATGTATTTTGTTCATATTGCGATAAACCTAATTATACTGTAAATCTTATCCTATAGATTAAAATTATGTCAACATATAAAATTTCAAACTATTGATATGTGATAATTATATTACATATAATTTAATGAACGTTTCAGTTGAATTAACGTTTTCTGGATATACCATCATTTACTTCGATCAAATAACGCTACAAAAAGTTATGAATATAGTTATAGTGTTGACATGTTTATCGAAATTTTTATTTGATGTTTTCATGGTTAATTATCTAATATCTATTTATTAAATTCCATATTACTATTTAGTATAATAATAAGTTTTTTAAATTTATTCTCCATTTTGGAAATAAATAAATTTTTGAAAAGAAATTTTACTTAAGAATTTTTTTTTTTTTTTAATAACTATCGACTTACTTGACTCCAATAACAAAAAAAACAATACATGATTTATTTTTAATATTGAAATTTTAATAAGAATAAGAGTTATTTTCAAGTATCAATTGAAAAATATAAAAAAAAAAAAAATTATAAATATGAAATTTAATTCTCTTATTAACCTTATTTTTTTTTTTTTTTTATAGTAATTCTATTTCAATCATAACTGAAGTATTATTTATTAAGCACTTTAAATTGTTTAAAAATGCGGTCACATTGGTAAAAACTTTTACTTCTTGATATTATAAAAATATATATATATATATATATATATATACATATAAAACTAGTATTGCATAATCCATATATATATATAAAACTATTTTGATATATTTATATATTATATACATAGATTAAAAAATATCATAAACATATAATAATATAATAATGAATATATATGTATGTGTAACTATATGTAATAGATCCTTGTAATAAATATTATAGAACTTTTGTATTTATTTCTTCATACCACATATAAAAAAAAACAAAAAAAAAAAAAGAAAACAAAAGAAAAAACAACAAACAAAATATAATGTTAAAGTTATTTTTTCTTTTCTTTTTTTTTTTTTTCTATATATACACTTGTACATTTTAGATGTCACTGTTATTGTTAGAACACTTCTAAAGTATTTGTTGGTGGCATTAGGGAGCAATAATAATGAAAATAATAGCAATAATAAAAGTGAAAAAAAAAAAAAAAAAAAAAGAATCATAATAAAACAATATTTTCCATTTATATATGGTGCAAAAATTTTTCTTCATCTTTTACGATTTTTCTTATAAATTTCAAGAAATTACAGAAATTGATGTTGTACCTTGCATTTTGTTATGTACGTGCTTAGAGAACTTGAATATGTCAACTGAGAATTTTTTTTTTTTTTTTTTTTTTTTTTAAAGTTTAAGTAGAGAAGAAGTTGAAAACCAAAAAAAAAAAAAAAAAATAAATAAATATGAAAATAAAATATATATAAAAAATTAATAATGAGAACAAGGTAAAAATTATATGTATTATATATGTATATAGCTATATACATATATACTAATAAAACAATATATTATATTTACATACATACAGTGATACTTAAAATAATAGTAGCGTTTTTTATTTTTTAAATGTATCGAATTCAAATTTTTATTTAATTAAATTTTAATGTGAAGCTCTCAGATGGGTTCGTAAAACATGGGGAAATAAAAAAAATTTAAAAGAAACGAGGAAGAGTGCAGTAGAGTAGACTGTGTCAACTCTGGGATACCCGTATGAACGTAATATATCCTGTTTCTATAAAACTTGATCATCTTTTAAAAACATTCAGAGTTTTAGTACCGAACTACAGAGATATATTTATGTAAATTGTGGAGTTGTATGATAGCTACCCGAATCTATTGCGCCTAGCTTCATTAAGTTCCAAGAAATGCAAAAAGCCTGAACCGGCTGCTTTAGACCATTCAAATTTTACAAAAGTTTTTGGCATGCAACTCGACACTTTTTCACTAAATTTCAGATAGCTAGCTTCAATAGACACTGAGTTATTTTCATTTAAAAAGAGAAGTTGTATGGCAACTATCCGAACCTGTCATATCATCACAACAAAATTTTACAGAAGTTGTTGCCATAAAACTCCATCATCATTTGCAAAATTTCAGATACCTAGATTGAATAGACACTGGGTTATTTCCATTTAAAGAAAGAAGTTGTATGGCAGCTACTCGAACCCGGCGGCCGAAAATGCTGGAGTTAAATAGCAAAACTAACAATTTTGTAAAAGTGACGTAAAAAAAATTGCAGCCTCCTAACTCCTTTATTTTTTGAGTTATCGTGCGGACGGACACTGAGTTCTTTCATTTAAAAAGAGATTTTGTATGGCAGCTACCCGAACCCGTCACACCACCACAACCAAATTTTGCAGAAGTTGTTGCCATAAAACTTGATCATCATTCGCAAAATTTCAGATACCTAGATTGAACAGACACTGGGTTATTTCTATTTAAAGAAAGAAGTTGTATGGCAGCTACTCGAACCCGGCGGCCGAAAATGCTGGAGTTAAATAGCAAAACTAACAATTTTGCAAGAGTGACGTAAAAAAAATTTCAGCCTCCTAGCTCCTTTATTTTTTGAGTTATCGTGCGGACGGACACTGAGTTCTTTTCATTTAAAAAGAGATTTTGTATGGCAGCTACCCGAACCCGTGGCACCACCACAACCAAATTTTGTAGAAGTTGTTGCCATAAAACTTGATCATCATTCGCAAAATTTCAGATACCTAGATTGAACAGACACTGGGTTATTTCTATTTAAAGAAAGAAGTTGTATGGCAGCTACCCGAACCCGGGGACAGAAAATGCTGGAGTTAAATAGCAAAACTAACAATTTTACAAAAGTGACGTAAAAAAATTTTCAGCCTCCTAGCTCCTCTATTTTTTGAGTTATCGTGCGGACAGACACTGAGTTCTTTTCATTTAAAAAGAGATTTTGTATGGCAGCTACCCGAACCCGTTGCACCAGCACAACCAAATTTTGTAGAAGTTGTTGCCATAAAACTTGATCATCATTTGCAAAATTTCAGACGCCTAGCTTCAATAGGTTCCAAGAGGTGCAAGAAGTTTGAACCGGCTGCTCTAGACCAAACAAATTTTACAAAAGTTGTTGGCATATAACTCGACACTTCTTTACTAAATTTCAGATTCCTAGCTTCAATAAACACTGAGTTATTCTCATTTAACCGGATAAGTTGTATGGCAGCTACCCGAACCCGCCGCACCACCACAACCAAATTTTACAAAAGTTGTTGCCATAAAACTTGATCATCATTTGCAAAATTTCAGACGCCTAGCTTCATTAGGTTCCAAGAGGTGCAAGAAGTCTGAACCGGCTGCTCTAGACCAACCAAATTTTACAAAAGTTGTTGGCATGTAACTCGACACCTCTTTACTAAATTTCAGATTCCTAGCTTCAATAAACACTGAGTTATTCTCATTTAAACGGAGAAGTTGTATGGCAGCTACCCGAACCCGCTGCACCAGCACAACCAAATTTTACAAAAGTTGTTGCCAAAAAACTTGATCATCATTTGCAAAATTTCAGAAACCTAGCTTGAATAGATACTGAGTTATTTCTATATAAAGATAGAAGTTGTATGGCAGCTACTCGAACCCGCCGACCGAAAATGTTGGATTTAAATAGCAAAACTAACAATTTTGCAAAAGTGACGTAAAAAAAATTTCAGCCCCCTAGCTCCTTTATTTTTTGAGTTATCGTGCGGACGGACGGACGGACGGACGTACATGGCTTAATCGACTCAGAATTCGATTCTGAGCCGATCCATACCTTTGACACTATATCTAGCTCGACTCCTTTAAGGTGTCACAAACGTAATGGCAAATTTATTATACCCTTGAACATAGTTCATACGGGTATAAAAATAAAAGAAATTAACAATTAAATTTTAAATAGATAATTGTCTTATTAAAATTTACAAATATTTTTTTTATTTACAGTTGCTGATTTTGACAAGGAAGACGAAGAAGGAGAATCTATGAGAAGTAAAACTTGACAAAAACTTTAAACTTGACAAAAAGAAAAACATTACAAATTTAATTACATGGCCTTTATATTTTAATTGGATGTCGTCAACCTCACCAGAGTTTTTTTTTTTTTATAAAACTGAATATAGGTGAATTATTAGAATTGATATCTTGAAATTTCATTTGGTGAAATTGAAAAGGAAAGGATTACTAAGAAATCAAGATTCAGGCGAATGATTGAAATTTTACAACTATCGAATAAGACGAAAAAAAAAAGATAGAAAAAGAAAAATTAAACATCTATTTTCTTTATCTTTTTTATTTTCAAGTTTTAAATTATTTTCTTTCTGGTCAAAAACTAAAAAAAAATTAAAAAAAACCGAAAAATATTAAATTTATAACATTTAATTTTACTCAACACTGTATCTATTATTAATACATTTTTGTTCACATAAAATATTATAAAAGTTATTATTTTTAACCACAGGTGGTTAAGAAGACTTTTGAACTTTTCAGACTATAGATGGATATTTTATTCATGTTGATAAGCTTGACAATGTTATATGCTTCTTGTACTAGTTTTATTTTTTCAAGTTAGCTATTAAAAGAAAGGTGAAAAAATGTCATTCCTACTGTGCTGCATAGTATAATAAAAACAAAAAAAAAAGCCAATGTCGAATTATGTTGAATTCTTTAAGAATATGAAATAAATTAAAAGGAATATAATTTTTAATAAGAAGAATTGAAGGATATAATATTATTGTTATTTTATTGTTTTTTTTTTTTTTTTTCATTTTCTTGAAGGTTATATAAATCTTGACAAGTTGACCATTTTATTTATTACTAACTAATATTTTATTCTTATAATTTTGTTGTAATATAATAATGAAATTATTTGTTACATAGAGAAAAGTTTAATGATGTAATAATATAATATCTCATTGTATATATTATGATTATTTATATTCTGGAATTTAATAAAATTAATATAAAGCAAATTTGTATTATGAAATCATACAATAGACCTAGTATTATAAAGAATATAAATAAATAAATAAATTTAAATGTGATTATTTATTAAACACTTTAAAGTTTAAGAGTTTAATTTTAACCTTGACCTGAACTTTAAAGGTTCAGAGCCTAAATTTTTGGATCGCGTAAAACTTACTTTTCTGCACCAGTTCTTCTCAATATCTAAAAAATGTACATTAGGTCGAAAATAGAGTATAATACACACATTTGGACTGCAGCCCCCCTAGCAGCACTGGATTATCTTGACAATGTGCAAAACAGAACTTTTCGTTTTACTAACGATCCCAGTAGTTACCTCAAAGCTTGGTGGTGGAACACTCGAAAGTCACCAAGAGGAACTGCACGTGCTTCCTCAGGGTAGTCTTGAACTTTAACCAACCAAAATGAGACCCTTTTAAAACCAAACTTTAGGACGGAACCTTTAATACAAATGTACAGTTTGGTTTTAGGGTAGGGATGTGGGGAGGATAATTGAGGAAATTGGAATTAGGAAATTTGGATTATGAGGGATAGGTAGGAAAATTTGGAGGGACATTTTGAAGAAAGATGTTAATGTCCTTTTTAAATTTAAGTAAATCGTACACTTATGAATTACCAACTTAAGGGAACACATGCGATGGTATATGGTTCCACAAACGGGACGTGTGCATGATAAACGAATTTCCATATACTATCCATAATTAAATAGTTAATGACTCTACTCAAAGTTTTTCTACAGGAAACAAGAAGTGCAAAGATGACCCACCCTTCTATACGGTTTTCCATCGACTGTCGTAAAAAAATATCTTAATGGTTTATTAAATATTATATTTCTAATAGATATTTTGATTATCAATTTAAGTGTTTTTATAATTGCTTTAGACTGAATTATTTTAGGCTGGGCTTTAGACTGAATTCTTTTAGGCTGCGCTTAAAAATTATTACTCTTGCATTATGAGATAGAAGAACTTTTAGAGTTTCTTAATAAAAAATGTATTAATGTATTATTATGTATTTAGATTTAAAATGCATAATATTTTTAATGATTTAAACTATTTTAATCATATTAAAAGACTAAATAGAACAATAAAAAATTAAGTTAATGTTTTATTGGTTTAATTCATTATTTTTTTCTGGTTTCTCATTCAATTGTTTGATCCATTTACTAATTGATTGTGTTAAAGCATAATAAATTTATAGGAGAGTTTCGAGCGTTTGTCTCAGTTCTATTTTGTGTTTTTTAATATTAATTAAAAATATATTGATTTGATCGGCCTTAGTAGCCGATGGTTCAATAATATTGCACTACATTAATGTATGTAATATTAATATAAATAAATAAATAAATAAAATTTGATATGTTTTTAAATTTTTTTTTATCATTTTCTGTTAATTAATATTTAAATAACAATCTAACTAACATTTAAATAACCATTATAGATTACGAAATTCCAAAAAATAAAATGGCAAGCAATTTAAATCCTGCTTAACAAATTATGGATACTCAAATTTTGTAACCAACTATAAAATCCCTCCTAATTCAGAATCTGATATAGACATATATAGATACATGTTCATGAAAAAGTGTATTACCCTGCTCTTCAATCAACTCTAAAATCCTTCCTAATTATTTTTTTTAACATAGATATTAATAAATGTTTATTAACATCAAAGAATTTAAAATAAGGGGTCTACGGCCCCTAAGTCTTAAGACTTAATAAATTATTGAAACTTTGACTTTGTAACCACCTATAAAATTTCTCGTAATTATTTCTTTGCATGCATATTATGTAGCAAGGAAATACTTAAAATAAGAGAGTTGCTGCCCACAAATTCCTGCTAATTATTTAAATTCTGATTTTGGGGCTGACTGGTATGGTAAGTTTTTTTTCCCTCTATATTAACTGGATTATATTTCCATCCAAAAGTAGGATTTTCAATTTTCTGAATTTTTTTTTAATATTATATAATATAGTCTATGAGAATAAAATATTTATTTATGGAATTTGTTTTGTGGAATTTTTTTTTTAATTATTTTTATACCAGTATGAATATACGTTCAAGAGTATAATAAATTTGACATTACGTTTGTAACACCTTAAAGGAGTCGAGTTAGATGTAGACTCAAATGTATGGATCGCTTTGTACGGCTATGTATGTCATTATTATGATATTAGATATTTATGGAACCTTAAAATATTGGATATAACAAATATATAATATGTCTAAAATTTTAAAAATTATGTGTTTCAATAAATTACTTACCTTTTGCTGGTGTGCTGTAATAAAAGTAGAAACTTGTTTTTTTTGGAAAGGAAATGTTTATACACATTCCACTGGTTTTACTTATCAAACATAATTTTATCAAAAAATTACACCTTTCAAGAGTATTAATCTTAGTCATCAATTTGTTAGCTATAGAAGATGTCTACTTCCTGCTAGATAAGTAATTAAAGTCCACTGTAATCATCTCTTTTTTTTAACGAATAATGTTATTTTAACAATTATCTCTTCTTTATATTCCATTTAAGCGATAAAAAATACATAATCTTTGACTAACTTATAGAAATAATTTAGTTCAATATTTTAATAAACTTTATCTTCTCTCATACAATTAAATTCGCAAAAAAAATTAAAAATTAATTTTAAAAGGAAAATTTCAAATCCTTTAATTTATTTTCAATCAATTTTATTTTATTTTTTTTTTTTAAGTTTAATTTTTGATTTCTTTTTAAAACTGGAAGTTCCGAAATACTATTAGATATTAATAAAATGTACATACATATGTGGATGGTAACATTAGATAATCGGTTCGTTAGTCACTACTTCATTTGAAATAAGGATAAAAAAATCATATTAAAAAAGTACTAAAATAAGATTTTTTCCAACAATATACGAGTATATAATTCAGGGTCGGCTGTTAAAAAAAATTGAAAAAAAAAAAAAAAACTTGAAAAAAAAAAAGAGATAGAAGTGATGTCCCTCATTAGGTTCAGACCGAACCAATGAACTTGAGAGAATATAAAATTTGATTTCATTTTTTTTTTTTAATTTCTTTCTTTTTCTTGCCTTTTTATTCAATTTTCTTTCATATTCAATTCTACGTCTGGTTAATATCCTTGCTCTTGATCTCAATTCTTATATTATAAGAATTTTATCATATATCTAAAGATATTTTAATATTTGTATATAGGATATAATACAGTATGATACTATAGCGTGTGTATAGTATTAGGTCGGTCGAAATGAAAATGAGTAAAAAGTAAAAAAAAAAAAAAAAAAAAATTCGATTTAAAAAGGAAAATTTCAGGACAAGGGAAGAAAATATTTTATTTTTGTCTTTTATTTTATTCTTTTTTATTTTCTTTCTATTTTCAATTTTGTTTTTTTGTCGTTTTTTTTTTTTTTCCATTTTCATTTTTTTTATTTTGTATGTACGAATGAGACGTGATCAGAAAATTTAATAAACTAGAATTAAGATCCTATCCGTCTTTCTAGGGGATTCAGATTCGTAAAGCAAAAAAAAAAAAAAAAAAAAAAGGCATTATTATTATATTTTATTATATATATATTTATAATATATACATTATTGTGTATACATTTGTTATGTAAATATAGGAAACAAAAAGAAATAAAAAAAGAAAAATAAAGAGAATATAAAAATAAGATAAATTTAGAAGCAGAAAATGCGACATCCATACAAAAGTAATTTTTCGCTTAGTTATTTCCTTTGTTATATCAAAAGTAGATAAATAAATATATATATATATATATATATAAATATATATGTATAATATAAAGAATATATTTATTTAGAAAATAATATGTGTTTTATATACAATCAGAATGTGTAAAATTAGGTGTGGCTACTAGGCTGTATATTTCTATTTTTTTTCTACCCCCATCTATAGGCTTTGATTTTGTATCTTTGGGGATTAAATTTTAAAGCCTTAAAATAAAAAAAAATAAAAATTGTAATAAAAATTATGTGTTGAACGTAAAAATATGTGTTGTAAAATATTAAAGTGAAAGTTATCTAGAATTTTAAATTTATTTATTTATTTTTGTTTTCTAAATTTTAGTGATTTAATATTAAAAATTTTTTATTAAAGGGATTTATTTTGATTTTTTTTTATTAATAAAAAACTAAATTTAATTTTTAAAATTTTTGAAATTTGTGAATTATATTTGAATTAAATTTATGTTTTCTTAGGGAAATAAACTTCTAATTCATTTTTAAAATTTTTCTCTATTATCATTTTTTAAATGTTTTTTTTTTTTACGATTTTCTAATATAGGTATATAAATTTTCCTTTATTGTTAAATAACTTTGTTATTATTTTGTTCTAAACATTTTTTGGGAACATTGAATTTTATTCACGTATTTTTGAGTAAAGAATTTTGAATCTCCTTTTTTACAGGAACATTAAGGATTTTTATTTAAAATTTTTTAAAGTTATGAATTTACATTCTCATATTTTTCAAAGACATGGATTTTTATTGCTATTTTTTTTTTGGAAATACATATATATATACTAATTTTAGAACTTTTTGGGGGACAATGATTTTCACACTCTCATATTTCTGTATTTTGCGAAGGCATGAAATTTTATTTTAATTTTTGTAAAAATATGAAATATTATTTTTATAGTTCTCATACTTTCAAATTCATGTATTTTTTAACACAATTAATAAAGCAGTTTTTCGCACTTATATTTTCAGAAGCATGTATTTTGGTTCTCAATTTTTGTTGGAGACATGGATTTTGATTTCTGATTGTTTTAAGTTAAATTATTGTCTATCTTACAATTTAGATAGGTCCTGTGAAAATTTAATCTGTAATTTATTTTTTTCTATTTATATGTTCTAAATATCACTTTCTATTCTCAAATTACGCATCCAAAAATATATTTAAATATAATTTAAATTCTTAAAAATAAAAAAAAATAAATTTATATATTTTCTACTTGTATTTCTTAAAAAATTTTTCTTTCTTGTATTTCTATTTCATGTTATTGAATTTTTATATTCCATTCAAATTCTTAAAAATCCAACAATGCAGAAAATTAAAAGCTCATTTAATAATAGAAGTTGTATTTTTTTATTATTATTTTCTTTTTTATATTCTCTTTTTTTTTTATGTAAATGTTTTTCTTTTTTATAAAAAAAAATTTCTTTTGTTGTAGAGGTTTTTCTTCGAATTTTATTTATTATTTAAGTTTTTTATTCTAGTAAGTTTTAATTTTTTTTTTTTAATTTTAATTTTTATTTAAAACTATCCATTGTATGCATATAATATTGTAGTTTTATAGTTGTAAACATTAATTTTTAAATTAAAATAAAAAACTAAAACTATAAATAAATGAAAAAATAGAAGAAAAAAGATGGAAGAAAATAACAAGAAACAAATTTATTTAAATGCTATCAGAAACATGAATATGTCCTTGAGACAGCATATAATACTCCATTAGAATTATTTGATCCTGCTTCCGTAAAAAAAAAAAAACTGAATAGTTTTTTATTTCTATTTTTTATGGTTTGTTGTTCTTTTGTTTTTCTTTATTTTGTTTTTCATAACAATTGTATTGTACCTTTTACTCAACAATAATAAATAAAATATTTAATTTCTTTAAACGTGGAGGGAGATATTTTGAATGTGTGGAAAAGTTTTTTACTGAGTGGGAAATTCAAGGAATAAAATATAAAAATATTTAGTCAAATAGTTGTATTAAATATAAGAAAGGAAATTTTTTATATATTTTTTAAAAACAATATATTTGAATATTTATTTTAAATGGTTTTTTTGTATACCACTTAGAAAGTAGGAAAAGTTTAAATGATTTTCTTGATAGTTTGGCGGTTTTTTAATGTATGCTATTATCTTCAATATTTGGTTTTTTTAATGGTTAAGGTTATTTTTATAATGAATATAATATTTACGAGACAAATTATGGGATTGTGGGTTTCCATTAATCGCTTCATTACAACATTTTATTATGTTTGTTAAAAATATAATATTTTTATGTTAATAATAATTTTTAAAAAGAATTTTTATAGAATTATTGTATCTTAAGATTGTTATATTTATAGATATTTATATTGAAGGATTACATGTATTTTATTAATTGCTTAATTATTACAGTCCGAGAAAAAAAAATTATTACTTTTGTTCTTGTAAAATAACGATAATAAAATAGAAAGGAGATATATATTAAGAAATAATTTTTTCCAATTAAAGACATTTTCCTTCCTATTTCAAATCGAGGGGCCTCAGTAGCCTAGTGCGTAAGATGGTATAAAATACGCTTCAAACAGCAAGGGAGTGTGAGTTCGAATAGCACACACATCATAAGAGTTATTCCCCCTTGCGACATTTACAGCCAAGCCAGAACAGGGAAGGCTGTGTAATTTCCTGCCCACTTTTATGTGGCAAAGAAATGCATTAAAAAAAAAAATAATGGAATTTTTGTTGTAGCCTCACAAATAAATAGAAGTGAGAAAAACAAAATGAGTCGATATAAAATAAATTAGCAGTTTGATAATATGTGTTTTATTTGTCTTTAATTATTTAATTTTTATTTGATAAAAAAAAATGGTATTTCGCAAACTAATCTTTATCTTCTATTTTAAATTATATATTTGCCTATTTGAATATATTTTGAATTTTAATCGAAATAAAAAGAAAAATAAGAAAAAATTATTATATTAATTATATATACATTATTTTTCTTACTATTATTTATTTTTCTTATTATGAAAAAAAATAATTATGGGAAACTTTAGAGTTGATTACAAAATTAGGGTTTCAATAATATGGTTAGCGGTAGTTTGGGGGCGAAAACCACTACACAATTTTAAGTGCTTTGTTATAAATAATTAAAATATAAATGTAAAAAAAGCAATTGGGAAGGATTTTAGAGCTGCGGTTATAAAATCAAGTTTATGCACTTTTTCCGAAATGTACAAGCAACTCAACCTAGCCGTGACAATGGACGGACAAGCTATATGAAATAAGTCTTTTAATTGAAGAAAATGCATTAACCTCAAAAGAATAAATTGGCTAATTGCGAAAAAAAATGAACTAATTCCAAAAAAAAAATGAACTAATCCCCAAAAAATATGAACTAATCCTCAAAAATATTTTTGGAATTTTGGAGTTTAATTGATATGAAATAATCACCAAATTCTAAAAATGGACTAAACTTAAAAAAATGAGCTAGTTAAATTTTACCTAATATTAGGAATTAGTCCATTTTTGTACTTGGGGGTTAGCGACTTGAGATTTAGTTCATTGAAACTACTAATAATATGTTGTCGTTATACAACTTCAGTTTCCTTTATTATACAAATGACATTTGACATGTCAAAATTGACATTTTGTTTAAAAGTTAATATAAATAAAAAATAATATTGATTTGCATTTAATAATTTTTGGAAAATAAAAATATTTTGATATTTTGATGAAGTTTAGACATAAACTGAAAAAATTCTAGCATATAAATCCTAAATAGGAGTGTTCAGAAATCAATTGAATTTAAAATTTAAATCAGATCAAATCTTAAATATTATTGTTATCGATATGTATATATTAATATATTATGTACATATGTGAATAAAGGCTCTTAGTTTATTTAAATGAAATATATATTAATTTTATATGTAATTTAAAAGTTAAAAATGTTAAAACAATTTTTATATAATATAATGTTGTAAGTGATTTTTTTGTATTATTATATAAAAAATAACTTCTTTTTAAAAAATTAATTATTTTCTTTTCTTTCAAAAGAAAAGTCAACAGTATTTGTTACTTTCTTCATTGCGTATTTTTTTTTTTTGTTCTTTTTAGCTTCTAAATTTTTTTACATTTTCTTTAAAAATTACATTCGACATTGTAACTCTTTTTACAACTTTTTGATATAAATATATATGTATGTATTTGTACAGAGAAGATGTAAAAAAAAATTCTTCTTGATGGTATTATTGTTAAACATCAATACTTGAAAATTTAAAAGAAACTTTTATTTCATATTCGATTTATTTCTTTTTTTTTTTGCCATTTTTCAAAGGAAATTTTTAAACTCTAAAGAAGTAAAAATGTAAGTAAATTTTGATAAAAAAAAAACTGGTTTAATTCTTTGTTTTGTAAATATTTTTCAATAAGAGTTTATGGAGATTTGTTTGTCTGTCTATAATATCAAAATAAAATTTATGTAAATCAAAAAAATTCCCTATAGCGACAATAAAGATGAAAGCTTATTTTAGAGAATTAAATTAAGAACTTATTTTGAATTTTAATAGAAAACAAAATACTAGTAAATAAAAATGAAAAAAGTAACGTTATAAAAAGATCTAAAAGAATTTAACTTTGAATCTATTGAATTAAAACAAAATAACCAAATAGATAGAAATATTTTTATTGCATGTTATTACATATTTACTTAATGGATACTGCATAACTTAAAGGTCCTGGATCTGACATTAACACAACCAGTTTGAGTGCTAATGTTTTGTGATGTGCGTCAATGTTTTATCACTACAATAAAGATTTGGGTGTCCTTGATGTCTTACTCCATTAGGTTTGGATTTAAAGATTCTATTTTCCGGAGCATATTGGTCCATACCTTGCCTTAGCTAGAGAAGTCTTCTGAGTTTAATATTTTTTTTAACTAGGTATTTTTTTTACCTAGATATTGGCATATTATAATTATACGAAAGTTTCTTACTCCTTAAAATATGCAACTTAATTTTAAGTTAACTTCTCTTTTTACTATAGTTTTAAATAGTTTTTAGAATATTTTTCTTGTATTAACTAAAATTACCGACCAATAATTTACTGTTTTGATAATAACGGTAAAAAATTTATATATATATTTTTTTTGTTGAAATAGTTTTAAGTACACCATATATGAACAAATAAGATAAATATTTTGTTATTGCCTTTGTTAAAATTTAAAAAGAAAAATTCTCTTAGATTTTTTTTTTACTTTTTTTGTTATTGTTAAGAAAAAAAAAAAAATAAATAATGATCTCTTCTTAACTGTTCTATTGAAAAGCCATTAAAAATGACACAAAGTATGGAAATATTTTTTACATATAGATTGAAAAGTCAAAAAGGACAAAAATAACGACTATATAATAATATGTATATGAACATATGTGAAATTCAAATAAAACTAAAAAGGGAATATTATGTAATATACTTTTATTTTGCTCTTTTTTTATTCACTTTTTTTTTTTTAGTAAGAAAACATTGTAAAAAACATTATAAAAAAACTTACTTACTTACATTTGTTTACAGTTAAAATAAACTGAACTCTTTTAGGAACAAAAAAAAAAAAATAAATATAAAATATCTTTTGATAAAGTCTAATGTTGTCAAAGGTTATTATTACAATAGCCATTGGATAAATTTATAGTATATGAAATGAGATTTAATAAACAAGGAGCTTCATAGAAATTTACTTAACAGATAATTTTGATTTTTGTATTAATTAGTTTGGTTTAATAAAAAAAACTATAAGATTTGATATTAGAGTTTACATATGGTATTTGGTGCATTCAAAGAAATGGAGTTTATAACTATAAGATATTTAAGAAAATCTTTATAAGTTGCAAACTAACAAGAAATTTGATGAAGTTAACCTAACACTTGAATGAAAAGTGATGTTTAATTTTTTCCCCTTGTTTCTACCCTTGGGATCATAGGATGTCTTCTAGGAATCTCCATCTGACTGTGTGTTGAGTAGTTGTCTTAGCTTCCAATGTATTATTTATTGACGACAGTTCTTGCAATATAGTTACATCTCCAGGTGCTGTTGGGGTGGTATTATCTGTGACTTTCTTGCTGGTTCGATATCAATCTTCCCTTACTATGCAATTTTGTGGCTTTCGAAGTATGTGTCTTATACAAGTTCACTTTTTCTATTTGATTTCTTTCCCAATTGTTTTTGCTGTAGCAAGCTGTGTTGTTGCTGATTGTGTTACGCCAGTATATTAGAAAAATATAATCCTTGGACATTACCTCAAGTAATGTAGTAGTTTCTCTGTGAAATTTTTCGTGATTAACTAGCTTTCGCATTCATATATCAAAGTTCTTTTTACACATGCGTTGAATATTCTCAATTTCGTTCCTCTGGATATTTATAAATTCCTCCATATTGGTTGCATATGACCGAATATTGCTCTGACCTTGTTGTCATTATTATGTTATTTATAATGCATCCCAAGTAGTGGGAGTTTTTTACATATTCAAGTGGTATATTGTTTATCGTTAGGTGGCGTGGGCTTTGGATCTTAATGGTCGTCATGATTTTTCTTTTTTCGATATTTATATCAAGACCTTCGTGCTAATGTGTTTAGTTGTTCTAATTTGGCTTGCATGTAATTGTGTGCGATAGCAGATAACATAGTGTAAATTTTTATCATAGTGTATTTGTCTATTTTAACAGCATAGTGTAAATCTTGTTTAAAATGTTCAATTTAGATGATGTAATTTGAAAAACTATTAAAAAAGTTTACTTCATTGATAAACTTTAATAAAGTCTGTTTCCATCTCAAATTTCAATTATGACATATTTTTTAATTTTTTTTTACAAAATTGAATATTCTGAATTTTTGAAATATGAAATATAAAAGTTATTCTAAATTCTTTGACTCGGGTTCTTTAAGGCATTTATACTTTTCGTTAAGTTTCGTTAAACTTTAGTTGGAAATATAAAAAAATGAAATTTTACATGAGTTTTGTTAACATCTCAAAATACCAAACCATATCTGGACAGTAAATATATTATAATCATTTAACTCATCAGTATGTTGAATAAACTTCTATCAGATCCCTTTTATCATTTTAATAATATATTAAGAATTTTCTTTATTTTAGTGTATTACGAATATGTAACATGAAAGATTTTTTTTTTTTTTTTTGAATATTAAATTTTCAAAAAAGATTTGATTGTAGTAACAGATTTCGGATTTTAGGAATAATTATTATCTCTTAAATAATTTCGTTTCAGTTCTTAGTGAAATATCCGTGTCTCCAAAGTTTGAATCATATTAAAAGTTTATTTTGATTTAAGCTTATTTTACATAATTAATAAATATAAGTGTTTTTATTTGATAAAATATAAAACGTGAATTTTCATTCAAATAAAAAAATATTTTTTCCCAGTAGATGTATATTAATTAATTGATTGATTAGAGATTCGAACATAACATTTAAAAAAATTTTATTTTCAAAGATATAAAGTAAAAATGTTTGGAACCATTCTAGTATTAACAATATTATTATTAATTTTTAACCCATTATGATCTGAGGTACATTTTGGCGTCTTGGGTAAAAGTAATTAAGACGGTGTATTTTTACCAAGCGGAATATTGACTAAAATTGTTATTGATTAAACGATATGTTGAATGAATCGACAACAAATTGACAACGATTTAATAATAAATTATTTATGTATATTAAGTTGTGAAAATCTTTAAAATTTCATGTATAATAACAAATTTTACATATATAATCTATTAATTTTGAAATTTATCATAAATAAAAACTTAAAAGATTATTCAATTTTATCAAGAATTTAAATAAACAAATAAGCCCTTAACAATTTTATAATAATATGAAAAAAAAAAAAGAAATAAAAATAATAATAAAACATCGACAAATTTAATCTTACATTAGTTCATAATTTTTTTTTTAATCTTATATCACTTTATAAAGATTTTCCTTTCAAATTTTCTTTTCTATCACTTTCAATTAAATTCCATTATTTTATTAGGAATCAAATAGAGTTGCCATGTAATACAAAAACAAAAAAAATAATAAAAAAAAATAAACAAAAAAAAAAAACAAAACAGTCCACAAATTTGAGGTTAATGACACTTAATAACTTTTCGAAAATTATCTATGTAATTTGTTTTGACGTCTCATTAAATTCATCTTCTTTTATTTCTAAATATAGGTATTATTTTTAACACACATTCTTAGTAATGATAATATATAATTATATAGGGTGTTTCATAAGTAAATAATCAATGAAAAAGAAAATGATTATAAGGAAACAAAATATGGAAGAATTTTATTCAATTTATAAAATTTTAAATTAATTTTTTTTTATCATTTCAAATTTAATGGATATAATATTAATTCATGACTAAGTTACATATCTTTTAACTTAATACCAGAACGTTTACCTTATATGACTTTTACAGAATTTACAAAAATTAAGAAGAAGATATATCATTTTTCACCTATTGCGTGAATTATTTTGCTCTCATATGAAGAAAGTTTCTGGCTGTCCTATTTCCTTCTTAAATAATCTTTTCAATCTATTGGAGATGGACATAATCGATTTATAGCACTTTATAATAAGCTGCCAATGATTTAATTAGGGAAAAAAACTGATCCAGGGTTTTATAAACTGCCTAAACTGGTTTAAATGTGCATCTGCAATCGCTTTCTACCGACCTACCTACCTATCTTTTAACTCTAACGGAAATAGTTTTTGTTTTAATTTATTTGGTTCTTAGGAAACATTCATATTTTAATTTGAATTGTATTAAAGGCCCCAACCTAAAGTTTAGTTTATGTCGGGGCGTAAGTTTAAAAACGTGGTGGTTTTGGTTAGTCAAAGTCCAATACTATCCAAAAGAATCAAATTCAATTCTTCCGACTTTTGAAGTTTTCCACCGACTGTCGTAAAAAAAAAAAACTGTTTTTCTTGTATTTTATTTTCCTTTTTTATACTTTTAAGAGTTTGTTTGCTAATTGTTTAGCCACATTGTTATGTGTTTATATTTTTATACTATTTTATTTTTCTGAATAATTTTTTAAAGAACTATTTGACAAATTTGTTTTTTTTTGTTGACTTTTACTGTGAATCATTCTGAATGTGAGGTCGTTGCTCCGTATACAGTGCAAATTATTTAAAATGCTTACAATTTTTTTTCGTGGAGCACCCCGTGTATTCACTCTTATGAAATTATAATAATAATTATTATTAAGGTGTATGTTAGTACATATTATATATGTATATATATATCCATTTTCCATATTCAGTAATATTTTCTTATATTGTTGGTGTTGTAATAATATGTTGCTTATCTCATCATTAGCGTATTTTACATACAAATTAAAATAAGATGAAAATTACAAGTGAATATCTTGTTTTATTTTTATATTATTGTTTTTGGTTTGTTTTTTTTTATTATTTAAATCTGATTATCTTCGGATGATTAAATGTTAAACAAGGGATGAATAACATAAAAATTGAATTCATTATACATATCTTTAGATACACACCCTTTCCTTTTATTTTTTGCAATTATAAAAAAAAATAAAATAAAATTGAAAACAAAAAAGGAATAAGACACTTGTTATTTATATGTATGTTATGTATGTTTGACAGTATGTTATTTTATTAAAATCTTAAGATGATTGAAATAAATAAGTGAATTAACATGGTTTGAATGAATTTGTTTTATTTTTATTTTTAAGTAATTCAAAAGAAAACGATTTTATTTTACTTTTATTTGGCCGTCAGTTAATTTGACGTTTAGTTATTTTGTTAACAATTTGCCTTCTTGAAGATTGTTTTGAAAGGAAGTTAAAAGGATTCAAAAGATGGAAGAGAAATATTTTGAGCTTTTCATCAAAAAAACTTTTGGACTGGTTTGGAACTTTGGAACCACAACCTTAATTTAAACTTATTTTCCAACTAGATATTTAATAGATTTTGATTTATTCTCTTTTTCTAGAGTTTAGATTTTTATTTATTTTTCTTAATATTGGTTGGAGTGAATAATTTTAATTGCTACATCTGCTAAAAAAAAAAAAAAATTTAAATTTAAGTTCCTGCCAATTTTCTATTCCTCTAAATTTTCTGATCCTGTAATTTTCATTCATGTAATTTATTTTTTCTAGAGATTAAGAATTTCTTTTCATTGTACGTGCGTCCAATACCAATGGTAGTAATGCTTGCTAAAGTGTTTCACTATAAATGGCATCAAAAGTTAAATCATAAATCCGTTTATCCTCTGTTCTATACATTTTGTTTTTAATAGACCTCAGCAGCACTACATTTTGAAGGGCGTACTGTCATTGCTTACTGTCAATATTATAATATGATGTTACTTATTGTCAATACTATTAACGATGAAAATTTTGTTATTTTGTTTAATTTTTTTTTGTTAGTACGAAAATATTTCTAAGGATATATTAAATTTGCCTTTACGTTTGTGACACTTTAAAGGAGACGAGATGCATATGGTAAAGTTTATATTATATTCTTGCTTAGGACTGAATTCCCAATATCCGCACGATATCCCAAAAAATTATGGAACTAGGATTTGAAATTTTTTAATAGTTTAATTTTACTATAAATATCACCTTTACTATTGAAATTGTTTGAAGTTTAATCGGTGCTTTTGAATAGATATCCTACAGCTCAGAAATTTACATAAATATTTTTTTGGTACTTAATTAAGTAAGGGTCTAAAAATTTTATGAAAGATGATTTAATTTTGGGTAAACAGTAAATAATATTATGTTCGTGCGAGTATCCCAGAGTTGGCACAGTCAATTCTACACTCTTCCTCTCCTTTTCATTTTCTTAAAATTCTTCCCAATACCATTATTGTTGCTTAAGTACTTTAAATTTTTAAGTTCAAATTTTACATTTACCCGTTAAACAAAACCATAATATCTGTCATATGTCTCATAATATATCTTGACATTTTGAATAACAATTTTTTGATATATGTTATATGACGTCGTATCCTTTTACAGAAGTTAATTATATAAAAAAAACGATAGAAAATAAAATTGAAAATATAAAAAAGAAAAAGAAAAAAAGTAAAACTGATGAATTGAATTTAAATTTAATTGTGTAATATTATTTGAATCATTAAATGATTACTGTTCTATTGATCTTTGAATCAGCATTAGTATTTGGTACATATGATACTGATTATTATATATATCGATATATATATATGTATCAGTATTTGTTAAATAAAACGATTATAAAATTATTTGATTGTTTTCTAAAGAATTTTATGTAAAAAATAGAACTAATGAAATAAAATTTTTATTTAAAAAAGCAACAGAAGATAAAAATAAGAAAATAAAGATTCTTGAAGTAGAAAAATATTATGATTTCTTTGTTTAAATTAAATTCAGTGTAAAAGAGATAGAATGAGAAAAAAACTTTTGACTTTTGTTTTGACTAAAGTTCTAAAAATGGTATGGTAATGCCACAGAAGTATTTAAAGCTGTCAGAATTTTAAAATATTCTTGAAAAGTATATGAGTTTGAAAAGTTTTAAATTATATTAAGTGTAATATAAGCAAAAATAAAAAAAATTGTAAAATTTTGATAGATATCTAAAATAATTCCTTAAGGTTTTTAAAAAGTTTTTAGTTGATTTTGCATACGTGCTGTTTATACATTCTATACATTATTTATACATTCTTATATGTTTTTTGGTTTCTTCTGAAGGAAAGAGGAATCGTTAATTTAATGCGGAAGTTTTTAATTTGTTTGATTTTCAAATTAAAGAAAATTTAATCAATAAATATATGAATTTTATTCAAGATATTCTAATTTTTATATAAATATTTTTTGAAAGTGTTTTTTTTTTTTAATATTTCATTAAAGTTGGTTTAGACATTAAAACGGAACCTTTTTTTCATTTGAAATTAATTTTTATCTACTCGTATCTCATGCATACATTATAATTGTCATTTGTACTCTCTGAATAGGGAATTGGAAGGAGAAGAAGAAAAAGACTCGTGTCTATATATATGTAAATGTGTTGTTTATATAATCTGACTAATGGCCTGATGATTAATCCTGCCAATGCTGTAGTGATTAAAGCACCATAGCCTTTCATTCGAAATGTATTGGATTCCAAAACCTGGCTGTGTCATTAATAAAAAAATAATATAGATATTTCTTATAATATATAATTAGTATAGACTTCGTGTCATAAGTTCGAAAGTCATAACTTCGAAAAAAAAACGATATAAGTTCGACAAAAATTTTCAAAAGCTTTCAGTCGAACTTATAATATTATATAATACTCGTTTTTAATATTAATAATATTGTGACGCATCATAAGTTCGAAAAAATTATTAATATTAAAATGAAATAAAATAAAATAATTTTGTCTAAATTTTTAAATCAGCTTTAAACAGCTTTTGCTGTAGCAGCTAATGATAAATAGAACCCTCGGCGCGGCATTGCGGAGCATTGTTCTTTCGTCTCGCGCCTGTGTCCTCGCTTTTATGTATTTTTTTCACATACAAAATATATGCAAATACAAAAATATTAAATAAATAATATACCTGTTCAAAATATTCTATCTGCACAATTAAAAGCTGCTTAAAACACCATTGCTTTCCTTTCCGACACCATTGAATATGTTCCATCTATTAAATATTTGCGATGATCTGCAGGTATATTTTCCGTTATCAGTTTCATAGATTTTTGCGAGTAAAAAATGCAAAAATTGCATTCTTCCATCATTATAAGATACTGACAAAAGTGAGAAAATCAAAGAAGTTAGTGATTTATTGGAACAAGGGAAGATAACAATAATGTTGTTCTTAAATAGAATGGCATATAAAGAAATAAAATAATAAACATTTCTAACAGTTTTGAGGACAATAATGATGATGATGATGATGATGAAATAGGCAATGAATCCGATTCATTATCAACCGAATCTATGACAAAACCGAGTCTTCAACCCAATCTCAGGTTGAAAATGCATGCTGTATTTGTTTCGTAAATCCGACAATGTTGTTTTTTTACCGTGCCGGCTCCTTAAGATCTGCCACGCATGTCAGTTATCTTTACAAGCTGAAGCAATTGCAAAAAACGAAAACAACTATCTTTGACGATAATGCAGAGCACCTGTTGAAGATGTTATTTAAGTGTTCAAATGACAGAAATAAAAATATTATAAATAAACCTATCCTTAAATTTGTTTTTTCACACGTCATTTATTATTCATATTTGAATAAGGTTCAATTTCGGGAATCATTAATTTCACTAAGCCGTTGATTTCTCGGTTGTAGCTATTGTACAAGAGATATGAATATTTCTTTATTTCTAATGCCATCTATTATCTCATACAAGAATTATTTTATTATATAAGTATTACAATATGATACTAATTATAATTTATAAGATATATATACATATTTTTTATTTAATTATATTATACTAATGGCTCCCCGTCATAAGTTCGAAAAAAAAAACAACATAAGTTCGATATATTAAAAATTTGCTGTCAAATTTTCTTGTCACGCGTCATAAGGTGGAAAAAATTATTAATATTAAAAACAACATAAGTTCGATAAAAATTTTCTAATATTAATAATTTTTTCGGTTCTTTCTTTAGTTTTATAATAGTTTTATAATTTATTTTACAAATCTTCAATAAAAATTATTTAATTTATTAATGAATTTAAAAATTCCATTTATAAAATTAAAATTAAAAAAATTTTAGTTTTTTCATTATTCAAATAAAATTAGGAAAAATTTAGGTCAGGAGTAAAATTTCTTTCATATCAAAAAAGTTAACATTAATATTAATTCAATTAACAGTTAAAAAAAAATTTAAAGGATTTTTTTTTTTAATTTACAATATACCTATATATGCCTATTTATATATTATGTATATTATACATGTATATTTAGTTATATAGTCAGCAATTTTCTTTTCACTTTTTATTATTGTGAAAAACTAGAACAGTGTCGGTACAAAAAACTGACTTATATATAAACGATTTTTTTTTTTTCATTATTATTCAAATACACCCTCATAATTGAAAGGTTTTTTGTTATTTTGTTTTATTTTTTTATTTCTAGTTCTTTTGTAATCCTTTTTGTTTTGTTTTAAAATGCGGGGCCCTCTTATGTATTGTAACAAAAGTCCACAATAGGATGCCTTTATTCATTATTATATGGAACCACAAAGATTATTTGTTACAGATTTGTATGTATTAAGTTTTTACAGACATTTTTTAAAAAAGGTTATTTTACATTTAAAACAAATAATGTAACAAAAAAACAAAATAAAATAAAAATACATTACAATTACCGCTTTAATTAAATTTCGCGATATCCTTTTAATTAAAAACAACATTGACAAAAGAAAAAAGAAAATAAACTGAAGAGTGAGTGAATAGGAAAGAAATGTTATAGGTGAAAGAAAAAACTTTAAAACTTCAATTTTTATGAGTACTTTTTGTTTGTTGAGTGAGATTTTTTTATTTTTCTTTTATATCTGTTTTACATTTTTTTTTTGTCCCTTAAAGTGCTAAAACTTAAAGTATAAATTAAATACTGAGAACTTCTTATAGTTCGTTAAAAAAGTATAATTACAATTTTGTTATTTGTTATGAAAATGATAATTGGTCAGGATAGCAAGTTGAATATTAAATTAAAATATTAAAATATAGGGGGACTAAGAATATTTTTCTAAAATATTTTAGGATAGTTGTTTAATCTTTTATACTTTGATAGTCATTACCTTTATATTTTCATTTCCATTTCATTTCAATTTCACATTTACTCATTTTTGTTTAACTTAGATCTGCAAGAAATAAGATTCGAAGGTTACGAAAGCCATGTACAGCACAGATAGCTTTTTCCATAATTTTCAAAAATTTTTTAATTTTTGGTCATTGTAATTTTTAAAATTTTTGAAAAAAAGCTGGAAATTAATTTTGTAGAAATGTTTTTATTGATTGATTGATTTATATTATTGATTAATATAAAAGTACTTGCAGACATTTAACAGAGTGATTTGACCGAAAGGAATTAGGTAATATGCAAATGGGATAGGATTCTAACAAATGGAAAATTTTTTTTTCTTCCCCATTTATTTAATTTTTTTTCAAACAATAGGAGGAGTATTAAGAGAATATTAAAATAATATCAGGAAGATATTAAGAACATGTAATATTAAGAAGAATACGTATTGCAGACAAATCTGGGACTGTAAACTAGAATTACATTAAATTAAAGTTAAGTAGTAATAACTAGAAAATAAAAAATCATTTCGATAAAAAAAAATATAAAAACCAAAATAAAAACATGGAAATTATAACTTAATTTTCATTAGATCAAAATGTTTAAGACTAACGGTAATCATTCCAATACTTATTAGTTTTTGTTGTCGAATATTATGGTATAAGGAGGTTTTCTTCGGTAATATCAACAAATTTGAAATAATAATGAATGTTATTTTACTCCTTTGTCACAAATTTAATATTAAAAGAAAACAATTGTTTATTTTTTGGATCAGTATTACCCTAAGGGAGAGAAAAAGTTGAAGTAATCTTTATAAAAAGATCAAGGATGTAATTATCCTTTGATGTAAATTTAATTCATTGAATACTTTTAAATAGTAAAAGAGTCCTATTGTTTGCCTGAATTGAAAAAGTTTAAAATCAACAAAGAAATCAATTGATTATAAAGAAAAAAAAAGTTTTAAAATTATTTTAAAGTAATTAGTATTTGTAATATAAATAAATATATATTCAATAAAAACTATTTAAGGGAATACAGTAGTTAATTTATAATAATGCTTACCTTACAAATTTTATTTTATTCGTATCTTTTGTAGCTACTATAATAGAAGAAATTTGCTGGATTCACATTCTTTTGTTTATAAAGGATAGATTTTGTTAAATCATTTGTAATACATTCATATTTAAAACTGAATAGATTTAGGTACTTAATATGTGGTTTAAGACATTGTTTTTTCAGAACATTTTTGAAAAATAGATTTGAAAAATTTGCTTGTTAATTTCACTTTGTCCGTTCGTTCGTCCTTATTTTTAAAAAACTTTTGCATCGTTTGAGGCAGAACAATGAAATTTTAATCATGAATAGTTCTTTTAAAAACATTATTTTGATGGAACAAGTTTTACATGTAACCCCACCCGTTGCGAAACTACTACACGCCTCAAAATTTGCCATATTTTGAAATGGGTATATCTTAGGATTTTTTAGGATTAGTATGGTTAACATTTTTTCAATATAAAAATCTCCGACGACTCGAAATGATTCTTTTAACCTTTATAAATCAAAATTAAAATCACTTTTTTAATTAAACATACATTTTTTTAAAAATTAGTATTGAAATTTAACGTTATGTAGAGACAAAATTATCCAAAATTTCACTTCCTCATAACTACAGCATGCTTTTAGTTAGAACGTTAAAATTTAAATAAAATAAAGATCTTTTAGAATTAGCATAAGTTACTTCAAAAAATATTTTTTTACCTCCTTCTGTTTAAAAGCTATTTGTCATTAAAATTTTGCTATTTTTAGACACCTTAGGCATCTTTAAAAATTTTTGCGAAATAAAACGCAAAAATTAAAGCCTCAACATTATAATCTTATACATGTATTAATAGTTTTTCTTAATTATATTGTGTACATTTAAAATTGAAAAAAGTATCTCTTGCTTTTTCTCACAATTTTTTCTTTTTATAAAATTCTAAGAAGAGTTACTAATTTTGGCAATATTCTAAATTTTTTTATTGTTTTTTGATCTTTAAAAACCTATGGTTTCTATTCTGTCTTATTTTTTTTTTATTTTTATTGGGGTTAGATAGAAATTATTGAAAGACGCTAAAGAGGAGCGTTAAAAGCACGATTCATTTATTAATATTTGTGGCTTTAACCAATTAAACAATACGTTTCGTTTTGCCCCTGCAATAGTAGGTTAGGAGATTTTTAGTACTATTGAAATGTTTGTGGAAAGGAAGATATTGCTATGTAAAAACCAGTTTCTGCAATCTAGTTTAATATCATTTTAAAAATTTAAAATTTTTAATCTTTAATTTAATTAAAACAAGTCAATATTGATCAAAATCGATTTTTAATTTAAATCAAGTATAGTATGTGTGTATAACATTATGTTGTGAGAATTGAAGGATTATCCTACTTTGCGGTGAAAGTTACCATGGAAAAAGAATATTTTTAATATGTTCTTTTTAAAAGTAATTTCCTTTATATGAAAAACATATTATATATTTATTTTATTGAAACATAATTCTGACAGTTAAAATACAAATGTCATCACAACTATCAATGTTTATTAGTCATAACTTATAAATATTAAAATAAAAAAAAAAAATAAAAACTCATTAATTTGTTACATTGAATTTATTTTTCTATTTTTGTAAACCGGTAGTAGTTGTCATAATTTTAAATAAATTAAATTAAATTTCTGTTCTTTTTTTGTTTTAAGTTTTAATATCATATTATTCAACAATTGTACACTAAATGATAAATGACAAGTGGTAGACGTAACTGATATTCTTCACTGTGAAAAATTTACATTGGTATGTATCTGGTATACATTGGTATACATTGGTATATTATGTATATATTAATATATTTTTTGACAAATGTAATTTTTTTTATATGTAGGTATATAATATAAAGTATATCTCATAAAAAATTCCGGTTGCGTTTTATTTTTATTTTTATTTTTTTGTTGAAAAGGAAATTTGATTCTTCGGAAAAATTTTCAATGTGATGATACGGAAGTGGAATGATAAAAAGAAACTTTGAAAGATTTAAAATTTATATATTTTACCTCACATTTATAGATAATTTAAGAAATAAATTTAACTTGATTTTATTAAAGGTTTTTTTTTTTTACTTATTAATGTTATTAAATTTTTTAAAACAATACAAGATTGTGCAAAAGATGAAAAAAAAGAAGACTTATTGATTGTTTATTACAAAACAAAACAAACAATTCGTCGCAGATTATCGTTTATTATTTAAATTTTAATATTATATATTGAAGGGATATTTAATAAAAAATGGAAAAAATGGCTGCGATGGCAAAAGAAAATGTAACAGTGAACCATTACACTGTATTTCTGGCCAAGAAGCCAACATAGACAAAACATAAATTGCTCAGAACGTCATAAACATTTTAAAAAGAAACAATAAATTAATAATAAAAAGAGTCTTGATAATTTTTAATTATTTTATTTCAAGAATTCTGTTATCATAGTACTCTTAGTTTGAACTTCAAATCAGTATTTTTACATCCATACGGATGATAGACAAGAGTATATTGAAATGATATAGTTAGAGACATAAAATTAATCGATTTTTTTTATCATGAAATCAGTTAGTCATTAGATTAAATAAAAATATTTTTAAAAAATTTTATTTTTTTGGTTCCCTATTGTTTTTTTTTAAGATCCTATTAAAATTTGTAACTAACAACTAAACAACACCATGAAGAACAAACATTTTTATGTCCAAAAAATCTGGATTATTCAGTACAATCAGAAAAATATTTGAGTTAAATCAAAAAAAAAGAGAAGAAGTAAAGATGGAGTACAGATTGCGCGAAAAACTTTTTATAACAACACTACAAGTTTAAAAAAAGTACTAGTTTAAACAAGTTTTAAGTATACTCTGAACGTTTAATATTAAATGGTTGTCTAGCGTAGTTGGCTAGGCCTTGATTAATAATCTTTAGGTAGTAATAAATTTCAATATTCGTTGGAAGAGTTATATATTTTTTTTGTTATACAAACATGTACATAATACGTATTTTGTTTTTTTTTTTAGTTCATTCCCCTGTACGATAAATGTGATAAAGAAATTACACAGCTTTTTATTTTCAGGCGTCGCTATAAAAATTTGTGAAGAGGAAATTATTCTATGACGTGTGTGGCATTCGAAACCACACTTCTTTGGTGTTTATAACATATTTTAATACAATCTTACCCGCTAGTCAACCGAGGCCCTATATACGAATTATTATTTATAGAAACATTAAATTAAATTTAAAATCATTTTTATGATTTTCACTATTTTATGTCATATGTATAAACGTGTGTTTTTTATTTTTTATAATACTTGTATCAACGATAATTCACGAAGTCTTGTAACTCTCCCAAAATTTTTTGAGCAATTTGGTGACGTTTTTATGTTGACATTGGACAACGTCTTCGTATAGTTGTCATACAAATTTCTTAACCCAGATTACATTTATTCTTTTGCTAATAAAACTAAATAAAGAAAACTAGGAAATTTTTGGGCAAACCTATATCAGCTATATTTTACCTCAATTTTTTTATTTCGGTTTATTTTAAATATTAATTTGTTAAGAAGCGGCCTTGGTGGCCTAAGTGGAGAAGAGCGTATGAAATATGTTATAAACACCGAGGGAGTGTGGTTTCGAATCCTACACACATCGTAAGAATAATTTCTCCTTGCGACATTTACAGCGACGTCTGAAAAGGATGTGTAATTTTCTTGTCACATTTATGTGGCAGAAGAATAAACTAAAAAAATTATTTTAATAAATATTAAAATACTAATTTCCTTTAAAAAAAGAAACCGATTATCTGTAATCCTGACAAGTATATTTTTAACAATCAAAATCTTTAGTATAGGATTAAAGTTAATGTTTGAATTTTATAATTGGAATTGATACAGCAAACTTTAATAAGAAATGAAAATATTTACAAAAGTTTAAAGGTGATTTAAATTTAAAAAAAAATTTTTGAAATTAATTTTTACTTTTTTTTTTTATACTGTGGTTACACACAACAATTGAAAAGAAAATTAACACATGTGAGCATTAAACTTTAAATTCAATTGAATGATCCAATTAATTGAACCTGAAAAATCTTTCATATAGATTTATTATACATATGTATATATATATATATATAAACATATTTTTTTTGTTAACATGATGGGTTTTATTAATTTTACAGGGTATATATGAAAGAAAACTGCGTTATGTTCAGTTTGATGTTTTTAATATTTTCGGCTTGAAATTTTTTAAAAAGCTGTTAAAAATCGCAGGTATTTTTTATTTGAATTTATACATTTTTTTTTTTTTGTTTTTTTGTTGTTCATTAAAAATATTTCACTGCAGTGAAAGTAATTAAATTTAAAAAATACACCAAATAAAAGTTGCATAGCATGATACAATATTAACAATGGCAACAAAAATAAATGGGAGTAAAGTAAAATAAACAAACCAAAATTTGTTATTAGAACACGAAACTTCAACATAGTTGCAAATAATTAATGAAAATATTTACAATAAATTGTTGGAAATTTCAAAAAAAAAAAGAAAAAGAAAACGAATAAAAATGTAAAGTACGTACAAACAAAATGTTAAATTTTTACACTAAAATTAAAAGCAAAATGTATTAAAGGTTTGTGTCAAGGCTTACAATGAAACTTTTCATACACAAGTGATTGGTAAATTTCGTTCTTGTGGAAATAGAATTAAAAAAGTTTTGTTGATCCCAGCTGTGTAGTTGAATATATTAAACTAATGTTTATAAATTTTATAATTTATCAATTGGTAATTAGAATTTTATAAGGCTAAAGGATTTCGTCAATGTTTAAGATTATATAAGCAATCATTTTGTTTATTAACTTCCTGTACTACAAATTACCAATATTTCTATTATATTTCGTTCTTATTAGCAAAAGAAACAGATTCTCTCAAAAAATAAATTTCATCTGAACCTTTTTAATTTTACAATCTCAGTTTTAAGAAAGATTTGATGATTTGATTGGTGAATTATGTTATTGCAGTGTGATTGCACGGGCTTAATACGCTTTAGTTATGGTCGCCTCGAATTAAATTTCTAGATTTCAGCAAGATTTTCTAGCATAAGATCAAGGATATATTAAAATTTGTTCCATAATTCAATATTAACTGCTAATAATTCCTAATGATTAATAGCTAATATAAAAGAGAAATCATAAATCAAATACCAAAATCACTGATTGGATCAAATTAAGAAGTAGATCTGTCAGAATGGACTTAGGATATACGTCAAAACTCTTTATTAGTAAATTTTTTTTTCAATTAAAATACAATTAAATTTATAATTCTTTTGTTTTTACTTTTTTCTGTTATATCCAAATTCTGTACTTCACATTTTGTTTTTTTTTTAAATATTTGCGCTATAGGATATGCAATAAATTGATATTTTATATTTGATATTTTTTGCTTATGTTAAAAATGAATTTAATTTTAAATTTTAATGAAATAAATTTCATATTTATGAAATCTGATTTTAGAGATTATAACTAAATAACTATTAAAAAATATGAATATTAAAGTTTTGCAGTGCAAAATAAAAATGATTTTGTGAGTTTTCTTCCTTTTTTTATAACGATAACCGCAAAGTGAATTATATTGGATTTCCACTAAACCAAAATTGAAAACCGTATATTTTATTTGAAATGACAAATTAACTTTATTAATAGTATTTTTATTTTTATTATATATCCAAAAAATTATATATGTATATTATATATATATGTATATGAAAATGATTATGAGTATTTCATTTATTATTATTATTATATCAATTGATATTTTATTATTATTAATAACTTTGAAAGTCACGTACAAAATGGTTATTACTTTGGTGTTTATTTTTTTTCTTTTTTTATAGCTTTTCCCTTTACTTTTTGAAACAAAGTACTCTTTTAGGCATCAGTCGTATAATAATAATTATTATGTACATATATGAATGTTTTCAAATCAACTTTTGTAATAATAATATTTTTATACCACCTTCTAATGATACCGATTCCCATTCTAAAAACCAATTTTAATCCATTCCATTAAAAAAAGTTATGATAAAATATTAGTTTGATATTTTTATTCTTCTCAACTATAGGATTAAATAAAACCGCATTTTCATTACAATCATAATCGAACTGAACGTACCGAATATATAATGGGTAAGGTTATAATGATTTTAACAATTATACTTACGCGGTTAAAAAAAGAATGCAATTAAGCGGGTAAGTGAGAATGTGAGAGTGAGAAAGGTAAATACGTGGGAGCTTAAGTGGATCCTTAAAAAAAAGTTTAGGAATATAAATTTATTTAATCAAATCGTATTACGAATGTTAATAGTATTATATTTTCGATATTGTTAAGGAAAAAACTAAGCACACCTTTTTATATTACACTTTTTTGGTTTTAAAAATAACATTTTTATAAGCTGGAGATTGGTAAGCGATACTTTAAGATGTTTTGTGTGTTTTTTAAGTTTTTGATTGTATTTTGATTTCTCTTTCTGAATGACTGTGAAGTTAGATCACTAAGTTCTGTATGGTATAGTTCGATTTACGGAAATTCGTTTGTAGTACGAACATCGTGAATGTGAAACCATCTCTTACCGCATTTGTTCTCTAGAATTGGCGAGGATTATATACACAATGTCCAAATATTCAAAGTGATCATTAAAAACTTCCTGCCTGTCAATTTGAAATACATTTTTATTCCTTAAACTTAGCTTCCCTACAGGAAGTACGAGTACTAAAGGTGATATAGGCTATTATTTCGTAAAAAATAGAAGATGTGTGTAGTGGATTGAGGTCCCACACACTCATAGATGACTCGTGTTCCTTCAACTTCTTTATAGTGTCTTTCAATGATTCCCAACTACCCTCGCAAAACAAAGAAGATATCAAAGTGTAAATAAATTATATGTGATAATTGATCTAAAAGAATAGTCATATAAAATATTATATTTTTAGAATATAACATATCAGATTATTAACATAATAAATTGAATCTATGGTGTTGTAGCATATTACAAATATTATATGTTATAATTAATATTTCTTACCACATATATTACATAGTTGTAACAACTAACATCTGTAAATCTTCTGTTTGAAAAACTTTAAAAACATGTGTCTTAATAACTTCAAATTTAGAAAATAGGATTCAAGAACTTAAAGTATGCAATCTGAAAACAAAAGAAAATGTACTGCTGTTATTTTGCACACAACTGTATTCCGATTATTTAAATATTGAACTATGGTAGACGAATAATTCAAAATTAAAAAAAAAATTACATAATACGAAAGAAAAATATTTATTTTTTTTTAGTTCCAAGTCATTTTTTAATGGTTAAATTTTTTTTTTTTAATATTAAATATAAAAAATTTATTTATTTTTTTAAATTATTATTTAGGGAAAAAATGATTGTATTAGTTTTATTGCATTTATTTGTATAAATGGGTGTAATATAATTACAAAAAAAAAAATTTTTAGTTTTATCCTTAAAATATGCAATTGTATATATCTGCATTTTTTTATATGAAATCAAGGAAAAATCCCATCCATACACATTCAGAACACTTAGCTATTCATAAAATTTCTAAGGACATTAAGTTGTGATAGAAAAAGATTACATAATCTGCAAAAACCCCAAAATAGAATATATCAATTTTTATTAAGATATTCTTATCTAAAAATAACAAACTATGTGTTTACTTTAAATAAGTCAATAGATAAATCAAGGAAGTCTGAGAATACTACACGTAAATTAAACAACTAACCTTAATAAAGCCTTTTAAACTTAGAATATATAATTGGCATCGCATCTACTAATGACGCAAGGTATAATTTGCACCATAAAAATTGACGCAAAGTGATTTTCTCGGTTAAAGATAAGAATAGAAGCAATTAAAGCTATTTACAAAGTTACTTGCAAAAACTACCTCAAGATTTTTATGAAATATAACTAGAAAACTAATCAACGGAACAAAGAAAAGGCCAAACAAAGTTTAAATTAAAAGAAGAAAATTGTTAAATTATATGAAATTGGAAAAAATACAATTCAATTTTTGTACTAGCTGCCAGAGCTATTGGCTATCAGCTATAAGCTATCATTATAAAACTAGCAGTAACAAAAAACATTAAAACTATTGACTATCCACGATGGATTATTAAACAAAAAGCGTTAATAAAAATTTAACCAGAGAAAAATACAAAATAAATAAAGAAAATATTTGAAAATTAATTAATTTAGGATTGAACTTGTATCCAATTATACATTTTAAAATTAGACTTGTAAAATTTTCCACACTATTCTTATAATAAAATGCATAAAATATTTTATAGAAACTTTCAACAGACAATCAATTTCATCAAAAAATACAAGTTTACAATTTTAAAATAGACTAGAAACCAATTCAAAATTATGAACCACAATTTTATAATACTAACCAATATTCATTTTGTGGTTTTGTTCTAACTTTGGGATCAATTTTTGAAAGAATATAAAAAAAAAAAATAAATGATTACATATTATTTTTCTTTTTGTTGGGTTAAGGATAATGACATGGTCAAATTTGATTTAGCGGAAACACACTAAATACTTTATCGCATTTTCATAGAATTGTTATGAGTTATTTTAGAAAAAAAATGATACTTTATACCTTAAAAAACTTTAAAAGATTTTTAAAGTTATTTTTTAAACACAAAAAAAAAAAAAAAGAACTAATTCTAATGGAAACTATTAATGTAAAAAACCGCAATGAAGCATAATCTGACTTTTTATTCCTAAAATAATAGTTGGATTTTTTTTACTAATTTGTTTTTAAGTTCTTTTTGTTTTTAATTTTTTTCTTACAAAAAAAAATCAAAATTACTGAATTTGGTTAAATATATATATATATATATATATATATATATATATATATTGAGTCACCGCCATATTAAAATTAAACTTTTGCAATGTTACTACCACTAATATTCGTGGTAATCACCTATTCGAGTTAAATATGGTCCGAAGTTTTATTTTTTTTTAATTATATTTTGGTTTTGGCATTTCTAAAAATATTTCATGAACAGATCCTAAAGCAAAATCTAACAGTTAAAGCTTATATATAATAACAAAAATAAATTTCCTCAGGCGGAAAATTACTTTCAGAGTAAACGAAAGAATGGAATGGGAATTTTATGACGCGGAAATAACCTCTAAATGTAATATAGGAAACATCCTCTAAATATAACATTGGAATACGGAAATGGAGAGTTTAGAGGTGAATGAATAAAAAAAAAAAATATAGGAACACGGAAATTTGAGGTGATTTTTTTTTTCTGGTGTCCGCATTATAGAAGTAAACATGCAATTTAATTTTTTTTTTTTTTTTGTTTATTATATTTGAGAAAAAGACTTGTATAATTACAGAATTTTAATATAATAGAAGTTTTCATTTTATTTTCAAATTCTTTTAATTTTGTAAAATTTTTTTTTTTTTTATATAAATGTTACTGATTTGTTTTTGGGTTACAAAGTTAATTTAAAAGAAACAAAAAACAAAAAAAAACATTATGAAGTGAATTTTAATTAAAAGATTTAAGCAATGAGGAAAATTACACAATTACAATTAATGTATATAAAGCTTTGGGACGTCTAGTTGGCCCAGCGGCGTAAAATAAAAAATTTATAAATTTTGATTCTTTTGTTTAGTTTTTATGTAAGTTTGAATTGGTAAATGTGTATTTTTTTTTTTGAATTATTTCAATTATTTCAGTTTTATGATTTTAAAAATAATTTAAGTATTTTATATTTTTAACCGATCAGGTTCGATGACTTTTCGTCGTTGACTTTTCGTCAAATCTCAAGAAAAAAATCTTTAATTTGGAATACATTTAATATTTATAAAAATTATATTTATCAGTTCTTCTTAGTCTAGATTATTTACATTATTTAAATAATCTCATTATTACCTACATTGAACATTATCGATTTCAGTATTAAAAGGATGCTTAAAGCATTTAATGATAATAATAGAAGCAAAAAATTAATGTCGCCTGAAAGTATGCAAATAATCGAATTATTATTAAATTTTTTTTCTTTTTTATTGGAAGAAAAAGGGCCTCATTGTCCTAGTGGTTAAGCAAGTGACTTACTAACATAGATAGTGCTGATTTAAACCCTGCATAAGTAGAAAGTTTTTTTTAATTGAAACTTCTTTTCTTATAGTAAATAAGATATTAAATATATTGGAGGAAGCGCGGCTTCAAATTCTGCCCTGATGGAAGATTTTGATTGCAAAGAAAATTACTGAAAAATAGTTTTTCTTAACAAATTGTTGTTGTGATAAAGTATAGTAAAAAATATATAATATAAACAAAATAAATAATAATACTGTAAATCAATATTAATATTCGACCAATAATGTCTTTTAGTAGCTGATAGTTCGATAGTTTAGTAATACATATTACATTAACTCATGTGATACATAATATTAATATAAATAAATAAACAATTTATAAAAAAAGATATAATTTTTACAAAAACTCAATTAACTGCGCATGGTTTTATTTTCAAAAAGAGTTAAAATTTATGAATGAATATTTAAAATGAAATGAAACAACTGGAAAATGAAAAAAACTCACCACATTTTCTTTATGTGTGTTGAAAAATATGTAAAAAGAGTTATAAAAAAAAAAAAATGCAATGAAATGCAATTCATATTTTGTTTCATATGTTTCTATTGGATTTTTTTCCACCTGTCGATTTTGGATTAAAATCAAAATTATAAAAAATAATAAAAAGGAAAATTTAACAAATGAATATTTAATTTTTAATCATTTAATAGAAACTTTATTGTAAAAAAAATGGTTTAATTATGTTATTAATTATCAATCAGAAAATCAATAACTGTTTTTTTTTTAAAGAGAAAATAAAACACCTATGGATTTTAATTTATTAAGTGTGGTTTTAAAAAAAAAAATAAATGTTTCGATAATAGGACGAATACATAAAACAGAGCTTGAGCTTCAATATCACTTTTTCAGATGAAATTTGAGTTCAAGCTCAGTTTTATGCATTCGACCCATTGTTTTGTGAAATTTTAAATATAATAAAGTTTTAAATTAATGTCATTTTTGCTAGTGCATTATTAAAATGTTCGATTAGATTTTTATTTATTTTCTTATTTAAAACAATATCATTCACATCAAAATTGGAATGGTGGTTCCTTTCTTGACTTGGTTGAAATGGTTCCTTTCTTGACTAAATTGACTAAAGAAACGTTTTCAAAGAACATTTATTTTTAAAGAAAAAACAAATCCTTCGAAACCGGTCTATAATTTTCCATATATAAAGAAGCATGTTGAATAATATTTAAATGTTTAATATAATTTGGGCATTTTTAACTATAAAGCTCCGGCTATTTCGACAAGTTTAGATTTGATTTTATTACTGAAGCATTCCTTTTCCTTAAAAAAAGAAAATAGATTTTTAACAGATCAGTATTTTAAAGGGCACTTCTCAAATATGTATCTCAAGTTAAAAATACACTGATATAATAAAAGTATAATAAAATATATGACTCCCATTATTAAAATTAGCGTTTGAAGTAGAATGTTTGTGAAATATTTCAAAGTTAACTTTTAATTTCGTATAAATATTTTATTTTTTTATACCCAACACCTAAAGTATAGGGTATATTAACTTTGGTATGGAGTTTGCACCAAAGCACCAAAAGGAAGCGAGTTAGATATGGACATGTATATTATATTATGAATCAGGATCATCTCCTGAGTCGAATTAACGATGTCAGTCCGTCCGTTCGCACGATAACTCAAAAACTAGTAAAGCTATCTTGATGAAATTTATATAGTAGGTTACTAATTACGAAAGGAAGGCTAAGTTCGAATCTGGACAAAATCGTTCCATGGGTTCGGATTTTGGAAGCTACCGAATGATTCCGGAGCAAACGAGATTATCTCCAAAACCAACAAAGATAGAATCTTTGAATTTGGTACAGTGGTGTTCTTTCGTGTTTTATTTGTGTTTCTAAAATTTGGGAGGATTTGGTTCATGGATTCGGACCTTGGAAACTTCCGAACGAGCCCCAGAGCAAACGAGTATATCTCCACAACCAACAAAGATAGAACCTTTATTTTTAGTACAAGGGTGTTCTGTTATGTTTCCTTTGTTTAAGAATTTGAACCATGAGTTCGTATTTTGGAAACTTCCGCATCAGCACAAGAGCAAACGAGCATATCTCCAAAACCAACAAAAGTAGAACCTTTAAATTTAGTACAATGGTGTTCTGGCATGTTTTCTTTATGTGCCTGAGATGGATTTGATGAATTGGTACCGGTCAGGTACCCGAATTGTCTGAGTGGCAATTCGGGTATCTGACACTCGCCTTCCAAGAACTAACAAGCATATCTACGAAATTAATAAAGATAGAAACTTGAAATTTTTTACAAGGGTGTCAAGGGTGCATATCCCAAGAGGATGCCTCTTTTACGTTCCTGAAATTCGAGTTGAATAAGATAGAAAAGGGAAGAAGTTCAAGCAGCTGCCAAAAAACTTATGGTTTTTTAATTTAATTGGATTTATTCAGGTGTAGGGTATTAATAAGTCGGTTACATCGACTTACTGATGCAACCGACTTACTGTTACATTTACTTGTTTTTGATTGTGTTTAATGTAATGAATTTTTCTATAATTTTTTAAGTTTTTGGTTCTAATTGGAAGCTTTAAAAAGAATTATAATCCGAACTTTGACAATAACTTCAGATAAATTTTTGTTATATTTTTCCTGATTTCTTTATTTTAAATTTATAAAAATTTTTTTTAATTCAGTCTTCCCATTTTTTTTAAGACATTTAACATAATACAGTATATAAGGAATTTAGGTCTAAAAAGTAAGTTTCTTATGTATAGGATATTGTATTATGTTAAATTTTAACATTGTATAATATAATTGAACCAAAAGGTTAATATTTATAGTATATGATTCATATAAACATATTTTACGTCTTTGTAAATTATTGAATTAAAATTGAAATGCCTCAGTTTATAAAATTTTTAAATTTAATATAGAAAACAAGAAATATGCATTCCATTTCAAATTCCTAAAATTACGTAAAATCTAAATTGTTAAATCTGAAAATAAAATTCTAAATTTTAGTTTTTAAAAAAATATTTTGTTAAATGAAATATTCTAAACAAAAAAATTCCAATTCAAGTAACATAACAAAAAACCAAACAAAATAAAAAAACTACTATAGTTTTTAGAAATGCTAATCCTGATTTTACAATCCTTGAAAATATTAAAAACGGAAATGCAATAAATATTTTTTTTTTCTCCAGAATGTAAAAATTAAGAAATGCATAAAAATGGAAAATATTTATTTTGTATTATACAGTATAGAATACATATTACACTTGCGTGCCCACAATCATCATTATCACCATATCTATCTAGTTACCTTAAATAGTATACCTATAGTTATATTTCACATCAAAAATAAAAATTGATTGTTAAAGTGAGCAACAAAATTTTTCTTTTGGCTTGGTTTCAGCCTTGAACAGTTTTATTTTATTTGAGGTACAGGGTCGACTTTTTGTTTTTTTTTTTTTTAAATATTAGAAGGAGCCTCGGTGGCCTAGTGGGTAAGAGCGTTTAAAATACGCTGTAAACACCGAAGTAGTGTGGGTTCGAATTCCACACACTTGGTAAGAGTAATTCCCCCTTACGACATGTACAGCCACCCCTGAACAGGAAAGGCTAAAATGTTGAAAAAACTTTCATTTATAATACACGTGGTATTATTTTTGTTATGAAAATATCAACAACCTAGTAATAATGAATTAAATGTAGGTTCATTTATACTCATTTACCTAGAGAAAAAGATTTTCGGTTCATGGAAAATTGAAACAAAAAAAAAATTCATGATTACATTATTTTAAATAAATTGAATATAGTGTTCTGCACTTATTCACGTTTAATACAAAATGAAATGGTGTTGCACCATTCAAAAAATTATCCATGCAATAAGAAAAAGAATATTCATGAATTTCCATTTCATTTGTTTGCTGGTTTTTTAATTTTATTGTTTTGTTTTTCATCATTTTATAAAATTTATTTGAATTTTTGCTTAAGGGAATGCAAATATCCTGCCCAATTTTTTTCTTTTTTTTGGGTCTTCAAAGTCCTTTCCTGCTGCTCCTGTAGATCAGAAATAATAACAAAAACACCAACAATCAAAAATGAACATGTATGTATAGATTAAAAAAAAATGAATGAAGTTGATGAAAAAAAGAAAAAATGAAAAAGTACAGAAAAGAATTCAATAAAAAAACGTTTGTTTATATTTTCATATATACGAGTGAATGCTTTAACGTACATTGATGGTAAAGTTATTTGAGATATTTTGTTGATAAATACATATTAGAGAACCCAAGAATTTGGGACGGAAAGAGAACCCGAGATTTGGTAGCACTTTTCGGTATATAAAAAATGAGTTCATTCCACATTATTTTTGGATTTACTTGAATTTTAAAAATGGTTAGACTTCCTGATTGTTGTATAATGTCCTCCCGAAACCTCAGATTAGGATGAACATTTGATTTCTTCAATAATATCAAATAGCTTTGATTTTTGCTAGCATTAAACTCGTATCAATTATTTATACCCGAATTATCAGATTTGGCTAGCTTATAGTTGACCGTGTTGATCGTGTGGCATTTATGGTAAAGGTAGCATTGACGGTAAATGTGGCATTTTATTTGTTAGCACTAAAGAATGCTGCCGTCAGCAAAACTATCGATTGAAATGAAGATTGAACACAGATGATCGTTGATGATAATAATAAAAATAGTTGAAAGACCGCATTTTTGTGAAAGCATAGTATTATTCAGAACAATCGCGAGAATTGCTTAGAGATCAACATAGCAACAACTTGGTTGATCGTTAAAAGTAAAAGACTGTAAAAGACATTCCAATTTGAGGTTCCTTAAAGTAATTAAAAGGTTTCTAAAAGTAAGCACGTAGTACTGAAAAGGTTAAAAATAAAAAATATTTATATTATAAAAAAACTTAAAATTATAAAAAATATATTGTGATTTGTTCAAATTTCTGTAGTTGTATTGAATTAAGCTAAAAATAAAAATATAGGTATATTGTCTTTTTAGGGTTAAAAATATTGCCATCACTGTAGGTGAACATATTCAGTATAGTACAAATTGTGTATTGGAATATATTTACATTTTTGGTATGAATAAGTTTTGAACTTCGGAACAAATGTAAAAAAAAAATAAAATGAATAATAAAAATTTGTAAAACAAATAATCGAACTAAAAAGCATATGTAAAAAAAAAAGAATCTTTGTCATTAAGTTTTCTTTTGATTTGTTTTGTTGTTTTTAACTTGTCGTGTCCTTAAGGCAGGATACCGAAATATATATTATAGTAAATATATGTAATTTGTTTGTTTGTTGGTTTTTTTATTTACATTTAAATTTTAACTTTTTTTTTTTTTTTAATTTCTTGGACATTAAATCTGTACTGGACATTTTATTTTTGTTAAATGAATTAAAAGTTATTTTAAGGAACAAAGGCAAACAATTAAAGAAAGAACAAAAAAAAAAAACGCCTGATAATATGCAAGTTTTCTTATAAATGCTTTGCTTACTTAACATTTTGTTTTTAAATTGTAGTCGAATGGTTGAACAGATGATGTATTACCGAAGGAGTTAAGTGCAGGTTGAATTTGAATGAAAGGAGTTAATTCAAGAAGATCAGAAGAACTTGTGACTTGTTTTATCAGAAAACAAATAAACAAATCTTCTATAGTAGTGCTAAATTATATTAATGCTGGTTACAGATTTGAAAATTTAGCAGGATCTTACATTATTAGTAAATCAGGTTTTTATAGTATTATTAAATAAACAAATCAATTTTTTTTTTTTTTGAATTATTAATTTGTATCTATGAAATTAATCTAAATGTTGGTTTTCTAATAATGCTACTATTACAACTCAAGAAATGGAACTTTCTACAAGTAGAGTAAAGGAATTTGGATTTATAAAAAGATACAAATTTTCTCTTTCATGCTTGATTTAATTTATCCTTTCCCTTTTTTTTTGATTCAACATTTCATTGAGCAGTGGGCAGTGTTTTACATGATTATTATTATTATAGGACAATTATAAAATTTTAAAGTATGCACTTAATAAGTTGATGCTGCTTCGACAAAATTAATATTAAGTTTTGTTTTATTTTTTTTTTTGCTTTAATAAAAATAAAATATATACATTCCAAAAAAAAAAAAACATTGAAATATAATTTAGATAAATTCGAACTGCTCTACTAGTATTTTTGATTTGTTTTTATACATTGTTGTACTTATATTAAAGATTGCTTTAATTGTTTTTCCTAAGGGATCCATAACAAAAAAAAGAAAATGTATACAAAATTAAATTTTTCTCCATAATATCAGGGTAAATTTTTTAAATAATGATGAAATATGAATTAAAAAGGATCTCATGAAACAACTAAATATAGATTTTGTTTTTTTTTTTGAAATTTAATCATAAACAAAGATAAGTTTGTAGATATTCCTTAAATTTTCTCCTTCCTTATTGTTTTGTTTAAAGCTTTAAACTTTTTCTCAAAAAAAAAAAAAGAAAAAATAAAATAATGATAAATTATTTTTGTTCTTATTTCAATCCTTCTTCTATCATTCCCATTCCATTACTATATTACGGGAAACAATCAATAACATTTCTAATAATAGCCTTTTATAGAATAATTGTTTCCTTTTTTAAGAATTTTTTGCACGTTTTTAACAAATATTTCATCACTTCCATTTCCATTTCTATTTTATAAAAATCATTTTATATATTATTTTATTATTAAACTGAGAAAAACCTTTTCAATAAATGATTTTAGTTAGCCATAAAGTATTTATAGAAGTGAAAGTCCAAAAAAAAACAAAAAAAAAAAAAAAAACATATAAAGTAACATATTTATTTAAACCACTGTAAACAGAAAAAAAAATAAAAATATTTTTCTTGGGAAAACTCTAAATATAACCCCATCTCCTTTTAATATGTTAAGATTTCAATTTATTTCTTAAATTTTTTTTTCCAACTCTAGACTTCTTTTATTTTGTATATTTTCTAATATGTTGCTTTTTTTTTTTTTTTGGCAAACATCTAAAAAATAAAAAGAACAGAAAAGTGAAAAAAAAAAAATCTGACCAATTTCAATCATAAAATATAAAATAATCAATGAAGGGGTCATGAAAACAATTTTCACAGTTATAAGAAACTTTAGTTTTTGTTCATTTTTGTGATCGTTTCTTAAAATTTTTAACTGTTCATAGTATAAAAATATATGAAAAATGTGATTATTATTTTCAATTTCCTTTTTTGTTTTTGTTTCTATATAGTTTTTTTTTTTTTTTTTTTTTTTTTGTGGAAAGATATTGCGAAGACATTCTTTCTTCATTTCCTTTTTTGGAAATTTCAAAAGAAAATTTTGTCTGAATTGATACAAACAAGAAAAAAACATTGAAAAATACAAGATGCCGTCTTGTTTAACAAACCTTCTAGACAGGATACCAATCACATCATCTATTATTATTAAAAGCATAAAACAAAAAGTTTGTTAAAAAGAGTTTAGGTTAAGTGTTAACGTTTTGGTGGATTCCTTTTTTTTTTTTTGTTTTGTATTTATCTTTAGAATTTAAGTATTTTTGAAATATTTTTTTTTTAAATATTAGTTGGGAAAATAAAACGCTTGTAATTCCATATAACAAAAAATTTTTGGTTTAAAATTTAATTTTTTTTAGGATTTTGAACTTTGAAAAAGTTATTTAAATGGTAACAAAAATTAAAAAAACTGTATGAAACCATATTCTTTTATAGAAAAAATGCCTGCCGTTCAAATGCCTGCAAAAATGTTCAAACGCCTCAAAACAACAACAAAATGTTCATTATTACAAGACCTTATTAAATGTCGCATACTATCTATAATTAAAATAATATTTTGAACTATACCTCTAACAAAACGACAACACTTTTTAGATAAATGTTTGTTGTATTAGGCAAAAAAAAAAAAAAAAACAACAACAATAAATGTATAAAACTTTCAAATATAAACGTGCAAGAAATATTTTCAGGTCTTTGAAATTGTTTTGTTACAAGTTAATTTTTTTTTTTTTTTTTGTTTTTTTTTTGCATTCATATAAATTTTTGGTACCAGCTGTGCAGCCTCACTGTTAAAATAAAAGTCTGACTACAATCGATTGTTTGATTCCTTTTTGTTTAGATGAAACTATCCTTTGCAGTTTTATACTGCATTTCAATACTTTTTTGTTTTTTAGAAAACTTCTTAATATTTTCTATTTGAAAATTTTAGCTTTTCTAGTTAAGAAAATCTGAAAGAAGCAAAAAAAAAAAAAGAAAAAATAATGGTTATTTTTTTGTATGAAAGTCACGTTTTCAATATTTTCTGGATTCGTACATGTGTTCAAAGAAACATATACACACCGACAATCATTTTTTTGTTTTTTTGAAGGAATATTAAAGAAAAACAAAGTCCTGTATGGAAAATTTTAAAGGGTATATTTTATTAAAATATTTAAATTGTGTTTGTGAATGTTTATAAATATATTATATAAATAGAATTGTAAAAAAAAAAAAAAAATCATTCTGATTGTAAATAAGAAATTGGAAATTTATTAATAATCATAAACGTTACAAGAAATAAAAACAAGAACATCAGGAAATTTAAGAAAAATTGCAAAGGATTCAGGAAATTATCAATATTTATTTGGTAAAAAACTTAAGATTCATTCATATTGTAATATTTAAGATTGAATAATATAACAATTATGTTTTAATTTGATATTTTTATTTGTTTTTCGATGTTCGAATTTTGTGGTTTGTACTTATACTTAAATTATAGAAAAACAATATAATCTCATTCCATTTGAACAATTTCCATTGAAACAATAGAAAAAATAATTGGAAGAAAAATTCTATATTTATTTTTATAATTTATTTTAATATTTATTTGAAAGTTTTTTATTAATCTAAAGTTTTTTTCTAAAATTATCTATTGATTTCGAGTATATTATTAATTTATATTAATCTATATTAATTAGGTCGGGTACGATATCTCGGTTTTTAAAATCTTGTAAATCAAAATCTCGTTTTTTCATAATCTCGTTATTCAACATCTCTTTTTTCTTAGTTTATTTTTTTAAATTGTATTTGGGCCGCCCCAAATTAGATTTTGAATAACGACCTTTAAAAAATATAATTTACTTTCGTTAAAAAATTTCTTTTTTTTCGAAATTTCGTGATTCATATATGATATATTTTGATGTATGTTTGTTTTTTCAAATATATACTAATTTATTTATTAAAAGAAATTAATAAATAAAATTAATTATAAAATAATATTAAATTATTGTTTACATATTTGCAATATATTTATGATCTTGAATATTATTACGCTATACGTGAACAGACCTAAAATAAACAAATATCCCAATGAACTGTCATTGTGGTAAAAACACGTGCATTTATTGTTATTGTTATTGAAAGTGTGAAATCATATCAAATGTAAAATATTGTAATTGTTTAAGTGTTAAAAAATAACTCATATAATATATTGTAACTGGTAAAGTGATAATCGAAATTTGGTAATTTTTTATAAAATATTTTGGAAATAAAGATTTATTTTGATACCTTAAAAAAACGAGATTTTGCGAGATTTTTGTAACAAAAAGATTTTGAAATAACGAGATTTTGATTTACAAAATTTTAAAAAAACGAGATTTTGATTTTCGAAATTTAAAAAAAAAAAGAGATTTTGATTTACGAGATTTTGAAAACCGAGATAACGCACCGCACCTAATAAATCTTACTAGTTTGGATTGTGTCAGTATCCCTTTCATATTATTGTAAAAACAGACTAAGCCACAGATGATTCCCTATAATTTGGTTTACATGTTGAATGTACGTGTTGATTATCTTAAATCTGTATAGATTCACAAAATAGTTAAGAATTTATTATTATTAAAGAATATTTGGTTCATTTTACAGATCATCTACAAAATCTAATTTCTTAATTCTCTTTTAAAGAATAATCAATCATAATTTGTTACCATAAATATTTTTATTGGAGAGTAATGGCATTGGAGTTTTAATTTATTTTAAAATAAAGAAACTATGCTTGAATTGTAAGCTGTGAACTATAGCTTTCATATCAACTAAATGTTTTTTTAAACATATTACTCGGTTTATGTACCGAGATGGATTTATAAACTCTGGGAAGCAGAGCTAAGGTAAGGTCTGGGAAGCAGAGGTAAATTACGATAATCAGTGCACATGCGAGTGCCCATATGATGTTGACTGGTAAAATATTGAAAAGTTTTTAAACTAAGATATAGACTTGTTTTTGAGAATTCTTTAACAAGAAGAAGGAAGGAAGGAAGGAGGAGGAAGAATTTTGGAGTGAAACAATTATAAGCCGCAGATACATTGGTTTCAAAACTAATCTGAAAATGTTATCTTTTGTAAAACCAATTGGTGTTTATTTAACCGTTATTTGCTTCACTGTTGTTTTAATACATTTTTTTACTTGTTCTCGAAGTTAACTTTAAAATCAAACATTGACCTATGTCAAAAAATTTCAAATATAAAAAAGGACATAAATTCTAGATTATGTCAATTATAAAATATAGCAAAAAAAAAAAGAGGTATATCTTTGTTATTTAACTTTTATATCATAATATTGTCTCTCTTTTAATAATTAATGAAAATCATTATTTTTCTTTTCTAAAAAATTTAAAACATTCACTTTTTAGTTTTTTATTATGATTCCAAATAAATATTTTTTTTTTGCATTTTTTTTCAAATACAATCAGTCGAAAACAAAAATCTCATTTTAAAATTTTAATAATAATTATTAAAAAACTTTTAAATTAGATTTCCCTTAAGCTAATCACACCCTCAAATATTCTGATGAAATAAAACATATGAAATGGAATTAATTTTGTTAAAATTTTAATTAAATGAAAAATTTCGTTTTTAAGATTGAAAATAAAAATAATTTTTGGTTTTAATGTTTTTTTTTTTTTTTTTTTGGAAATGACAATTTAAAGAATATAAAATAAAAATAAAGAATGTTATTTGAATTAAGAAAAAAAAAAAATTAGATTAAAAGGAAAAATTAGACAATAATTACTCTAAAAAAAACAACCAAAGTAACAAAATATTTTCAAATAATCATTTTTAGGTTTTGTTTTAATGATAATTTCTTTAACCACGATATTTAATAGGTATTCTCAATGATAAAAGTTCATAGGACAAAATGGCATAAAACCGTATAAATTATTATTAGAATTTTTAAAAAAGTTTTTATATTAGTGTTATTTGCATCGTAGTCCTTACAGTAAAATCTCAATGTACGCTTTTTACGCTTTGACAAGTTATACGCTTTTGACATTAAACATAAATATGGAAGCTAACTAAATGAAAAAGCATAAAACGCATGAAATACCGAAAGTTAGTCAACTTTCATTTTTTTTGTGATTTTGACATTTGAAAAAACCAAAAATTCAAAAAAATTTAAAAAAAAAAACATTGTTTTGACGTTTCATTTAATTTAATTTTTTTTGCTACAAAATTGGTGTTTTTTGTTTTTTTTTTTTAAATTTAAACTTATTAGAAAGTTTAAAGTTTAAATTGAAGTTAAATTTTTTGCCATTTCTCTTTGTTTACAATTTTTAAATTGTTGTTAAAAAGTTTCATTACGTTTTAAAAGTATCAAAAGTGCTAAATGCGCGAAAAGCATAGAAACAAAATAATAAAACTGTCAAAGTGAAGTATGCATACATTAAGTTTTCACTTTTAAATTTAAAACATGATACAGTATTCGGAAGGAAGATACTAAAATTTGTTATTTTTTTTTTAAATTTTCATATTTCAACTCACTCCTAATATTTTTTAATTTCAATAAGGGTACGTTCACATGAGGTGCATGCATCCGGATGCAAATATTTGATTGATTGAAAATATACATCGTATTAATGACATATTCTCCCTTTCGCTCATTTTACATGCAAAATTTTTTGCATCCTCTATAAGAAGCATACAAGATGCAAATTTGATTTAACGTCAAATATAGACGTATAATAAAACGTTTTAAACGTAAAATATTTTGAAATATTTTGAAAATAGATATAATAAAAAGGAAAAAAATTGCAATTTTATATGTGTATTAATAAATTATATTTAGTTTATATTAATTAAAATTTTTTCTTATATAAAATAATTTTCTCTGGTTTAACCATTTTGTATATTTTGTAAAAAAAAACTTTTGTCATCAAATGTCAAAACAATATACTCATACTAGCCTAGGTACTTTCAAATAAAACTTTCAAAATAAAAATGTCGCCCATTGGCATCTCGTGAACGAGTGGATGCATAATTGATGCAAAATATTGGTTAATATTACCGAAGAGTACACGAAATGTAACCGAAATAATTTTTGCATCTGGATGCATGCATCCCATGTCAACTTACTTTAAGTCCGTATGATCAGTAATTAATTCAAAAATCGATAACGATCTAATTTTTATTATATATTTTCTGTTTCAGTTGGTTTTACTTTACTTTATCTTCTGTTATATTAAATGATTACTTTATTTATACATATAATGATTCACTTATATTGTATTTATAAATGCGTATATATATGTATGTGCTTGCTTAAAATTTAAAATATTTTTTCTAAAAATCCAGACAAAAAAGTAATTATAGAGAATTAGTTAAAAAATTTTTCATTTAAAAAAAAAAATCACAGATAGCATACAGTGAATTTTAGTTTTATTTGGTTTATTTATTTTTTTTTTTTTTTATATATATATATATATAAAAAAATACCCTGAATCCTTAATGCAATATAAAAATAATAATAATAACAAATTAAATAAAAGAAAAAAGGACAACGACAATTTAAAACTTAACTGAATATTTAAAAACATTAAAGCTTTTAATTGTATGTGTGTATGAGAGTGTGTATACATTTAAATACAAAATAAGAACAAAAATCCTAGAGAAGAAAAACAAAAATTGAAAAAACAAAAAAATCATTATAAAGAGAAAGGAAAAAACTTTTACACAAAATTTTTATTATTTTTTTTTTCGAATTGGCTAAATAAGAATTTAGTGGAAAAGTTTTAAGGCGAAAAATAAATTTTTTTCCTTTTACTCACTTCTTATATTTTATTTTCTTTTCTTTTTAATTTTAAGTTTTTCATTTTTCTGTTTGTTTTTTTTTTAACAGTAATGTACAACTAACATTTTTTAAAAGAGAATCCAAAATAAGGTTAGGTATACGAATTTTTTAATTTTTTTGGTATCTTTTTTTATTTTTGGAATGTTTTTTTGTTTTTTTTTTTTTTTGTTTTGTTTAAATATATTAAATGATGGTAGTGTTGATGATGACTCAGTTAAGTTTGGGAGTTAATTAAATTGTTTAAAAAGTTTTTTTCCGTTTTCTCAGTGCCATTCTAAAAATTTTACGTTTAGTTTGACGGCAGGACTATTTTTAAATGGAATGAAATGACAATTATTATAAAAATTGAAAAAAATAAAAATAAAAGTTTGTTTTTTTATTTTATTTAGCCAATTAGATTAATGTGAAAGATTAAATCTTTAACAAACAACAAAAAAAAAACAAAATAAAAAATAATATAAATTAAAAGTATTAAAAAAATCAGGATATATTTGTACATAACCTCAATGAACCCAAATATTCTGAACATCTTACATTAACTGCGGTGCGGTCTATAAAAGGAAGTTAAAGTACATATTCTGTGAAAGATACTAGTGTTAATTTTGAATTTTCAAAAATTTTTTTCCTTTTCGAATGCACAAATACAACAAAAAAAACACAAAATGAAAATGAAAATGAAAATGGAAGGAGAAAGAATTAAAAATATTTAAATCGAAAGTAAGTTTTTAAATTTTGTGGTGTATTTAATTTGGGGATGGAGAAGTCTATTAACATTTTTAAAGATTTTATGTGAATGATGGGGTAAAAATATTTAAAATGTTTTTAAAAAATGTCGATTGATAACAAAAAGAAAAAAAAAAAAGAAAAATAAAACGAAAAATTATTTGCAAATTACTTAACTTTTCAGATATGTAAAAATTTTTGAAACATTTTCTTAAAATTATATGTAAGTATTTGCTTTTAGAGAGATTTATGATTTTAAAAATTTTATAATTAAGAACTTCGTTTAATTATTTAAAAGTTTTATAATATTCAAACTGAAAATTAAAAGATTGAAATATGAATGTAAAGAGTATAAATGTTTTTGGAAAAGTTATTAGTAAAAAAAAAATTTCACCCTAAAGGAAAATTCAATTAATATTGTATAAAAAATTATATTATTTTAAAAGTTCATTGGTTTTAAACTTCTATAACTTGTTGATTTTTTAGATAGTTTTACTGTAAGGATCAAAATAATTACAAAGTAAATTTAAAAATTTGTTTGTACGATTTTATCTATATAATAAAAATTACAATAGTAATTATGATGAAAATTTATTGCATATTTTTAAGATACGTTAACCTTTAAAAACTATAAAAATATATTTCCATGGAATTCTGGAAAATGAGTCAAAAAACGAAAATTTGAAAATGATTTGTATAAAATTTTTTTTACGATTTTCTTAGGATCTAATATTTAGATAACGTCAGTATTAGTTCTTCATCTGCTTTCTAGGATTGCCAATTTAGCCATTTTATGGTTCAATTTAGCCAAGTGCTTTCCCTTTTAAATTGTGTTTTTAAAATCGATTTAAGTCCGTTCTTGAGACATCAAAATTTATATTGTAATACTCGATTTTCCCGATGACTAACGCATTCTACTTTTTTGTAATTTTGACAAAAAAGTAGAAAAACAACAAGCGTAACAACAAGTTGTAACAAAAAGCGTATAATTATATTTTAGTCTATATTTTATCTGACTCATGGCGTAGTGGTTAAGTCGCCAACCTTTCAATCGAAGGGTCTTGGGTTCAAACCCCGGTCAGCTCATAAATAAAAAATATGTAGTACTTTTATATCGTAATAATGTATATCGTATAATTAATATTAGTAATAATAACAATAATAACATTAATAATAATAATAATAATAATAATAATAATAATGGTAATAATAATAGCTGCTACAGTAGAGCCATCTTTGGTTATATCATGCAAGTAAGGTGTTATATACTGCTGCACGTTGTAATCCACTGATGGCGCTGACTCTGTGGTAAAATAATAATAATATTAATAAGAATATTAATACCTATAATAACAGCCGCTACAGTGACAGTGGGGGTTGCCTTCAATAATTACCTCATGTAGTAATATATATATTACTACTACATGTTGTAACTGTTGTGACGACTTTAGTCACTGTTAGCAAAATAATAATAATAGGCAGATTCATTGTTTTCTTACAGTCCCACTCCCAATTCAATGTTTCCATATCCATTTTCCTATCCTTTCCTATCCCTATACTCCCTAGCCCAATATACTGCGTTCGCAGGTAAGAGTTTCATCCCACTATATTGGCTAAAAGGGGGAGGTGGGTTTAGTCAGTAAGAATATGACACTACCAAGAAGTAATTCTTGGTGTCTTTAGAAGATTCCCACCTCCCTTAGGAAAAGAAAAGAAATAAAAGAAAGAAATTCGTAGTAAATCGTATAATGTTGAAAATTATAAAACTAACAAAAATGTACGATCACGATGACGAACAGTATTTTGCGAGAACATAAATTACATTCCTCTTTTAAGTATTTGTTGTTGGAACATCAAAATATTTGTGAAATATTGCTCCATAAAGGTGTTTAAAATATGCAAATATTTGTAGAATAGAGTTAATGATACCTAGGCTAAATTGATAAATGAAAATTTATAATTTTTTTTTAATTTTCCCAACAACTAACATGGAATTCCTCATTAACAAAATTTATCCAATTGTTGTTGTTCTTTAAACATATTGTAAGGTCCAAATAAGGTAATTTGGCAAAAATGAAATAGTAGGTACTTTAAATATGATCTTCTGCTACTACTATTATGGTGAAATTTTAGTTTTCAATAACTGTAGGACTGAATGTTACTTCTATGTAATTACTTTATTTCTTCAAGCAAATGTGCAATTTAAAGTCATCTAAAAATTTTTTAATTCATTAAATCTAAAAAATTCTGAATAAATCAAATTTTCACCATATTAAATTACTGCATAAATAATTTCCACCTAAATTTATAAACATGAATTTACATAAAATCTATTTTTACATAATGATACATTAAATCAAATTTTTCTTTTAATTTAAAGACAATTTATGGCTTTTGTTTTTTTTTTTTTTTGAAGTTTATTTTCATCTTGGAAATCACAGAAACTACTAAAATATTTTTCCTTTTTTTTCTTCTTATCATTTGAACCTGAATATAAAATCTTTAAGTAGAAGACAACAAAAATTATACAGTACAGTAAATTCTGAACAACAACAAAACAACATAAATCGAAATTTTCAACAAATGCAACCCTCTTTCTGCAAAAAAAAAAAATTACTCTAATGCTATAAATATAACGAATATTTAGATGGAATTGATGAGTTAAGATGTCTACGTCGTAAACTTTTAAAAAACAAAAAAAAAAAAGAGAAAGACAACAAAATAAATAATATAAAAATATAATTTTATTTTTTGCCTTTAAGAATCAAATTATTGAAGCCTCCAACTTGAAAATATCTATAAGAAATCTTAATATTCATGTAGGTTAAAAAAACGTAAACAAAAACAAAAAATATATAAACAGACAGTAATAACAATAGGTATACCTTCGATTTTTTTTTATGGAAAAATTATTATCCCATAAAAAGAATATCCTGATTTTTTTTTTTTTTTATCAACTCGTCAAAACTCTCTTAAAAAACCTCCATTCGAATAAAATCCTTACATCATTTTCTTGTTAACTATTTATTTCTACTCGTAAATTCACCTTTACCGTATCGATCTAAAATTTTTTTTTTTTTAGGCCTAAAAAATCATTCATTGATAAGAAATTCGTATATTGGAAAAAAAAAAAAAAACAAAAAACAAAATCAAAATGATGGTTTATTTGTAAAAAAATATATATATGTATATATGTAGGTATGCAATAAAAAAATTATTTTAAGATTTATACAGGAAAAAAAAAAATAATGGCGAAGGAATTCTGAATTTGTTATGCTTTCGATAAGGTTTTTGATAACAACAAACAAAGGTAAAACAAAAAAAAAAAAAGTTTGTGAAAATAAGAAGATAGAAGTCTGAATCTTAAAGAGGGGATTTTTTTATTTTTTTTATTTTTTTTGCGGATCAGGAAAAAGAAACAAAAATATCATATATAGACCTTAACTTAAGAAAATATTTATGAATTTATATGAAAACAATAACAAAAACAAAGAATGAAATTCTAATAAAATTTATTAGTATGTGTTAGGATTGCCTGATTATTTTTAACTATAAGAATAACAAGGATATCTAAATAAAATAATTGATTGTTGAAAAATTTAAAAAATTTAAAATCAGTAATTTGATGAAGCAACATTTGAATTTTTATAAGGTAATAGACTCGGTAATTGTCAACCTTTGAAAAAATACTCATATTTTAATATTTTTATATTACAAGCTCCCATTTGGATTATGTTCTTCGCAAATGATGCTGTTGTTAATAAGTATGGCGTTAGCGTAAAAGCACATAAGTAATTTTGTGTAACTTTTCAGGAGAGAATTTTTTTTTTTTTATCATTTGAATGTTCTTAATGAAAAGAATATTTATTTTGGATGATATTATGGTTTGCGATAAGCTATAATTGACTTAGGTGTTATTGTACAAAATAAGTCTTGACTGCTTATATGCTTTTACCCTGACGATGTAGTTAATGTTTTTAATTTTATGATTTTAATAATTTTTCAAAGAACTATTTTATCCTTACACGTTTTAATTCATTTAATGTTTAATTTTAAAACTTTTTTTTATTACTTAATTACAATAATTAATAATTGAATCCATAATTCATTAAATAGTTCTTAAATTGATAAGGATTTTAAGACGAAAATTAGTATTTTGCAGTAATTGGAATCCAGTGTAGTTTTTAATTTTAAGTCATTGCAATAATCAATTTTTTATGTTATGAAGTTTGTAAGGAAGAAACAAATATTAAGAGTAATTAGAGTAATAAGTTGTAAAATGTAAAAATTAGTTTACAGATAAAAAAGAATTTCCTAGAGGTTTAAAATTTTAAATTGAACTCATTAAAATAAAATAGTTAAAGATATACTTAGGATATTATACTCATGTTCGTTTGTAAAAAAAAAATTTTAATTTCTAAACACTTCAGGCCCTATTGCGACACCAAAAGCATAATTTTTTTAAGACTGCTTTTAATGTTTTAAGACTTATTAAGCGGAATGTTAAATAAGTGTATTATAAATGGTTATTAACTTTGATAAATTAAATAATTTTATTTGTATTTAATGTAGAATAATACTCTACACATTTTCCATCATATGGCAATCCTAATATTTATTCACAAATATATATATTTTTATTTAGACTGTTTAAAAGTATGTGCATATGATATAATAAAAAATAAAAAACAATTTTTTCGTTCTGTAAACATAATGATAATAAAATCAGACAGATAAAAAAAAAAAAAAACATAAATACAGGTAAAAGTGAGGGGAATATAATTTTCAAAAAAGGAATTATTTATCTTTTTTTTTTTTTGGCTTCTTTTACTCTCCGAGCTTCCAATTTTATTTTTTCCATATAAAAATTATATATATACATATAACTTTGAATCTATGAAAAACCTCAATAAACAACAACAATAGCATCATAAGTTTAAAAAAAAAACAAAGTAAATAAAAATAGAACAACTGTAGTAAAAAAAAAAAAACCCCTGAACTGAACACAAAATGTCAATTTATCCGCTATGAAGAATGATGTTTCACAAATCGATTTACTGTTGTTATTTTTCGATTCAATTTTTTTTTTTTTCATTTTTATTATTGTTATTTTTATATGTTATATGTAGAATTTATGTTTTTTATGATTGGTTTTAAAGATTTTGACTGTATTTTCTTGTTGTTGTTGGTTTTTTTTTTTTATTTTTCGAAAATAGGATTCATTTATGATAAATATCTTCCCTGTTTTTCATTTTTTCCTTGTTAATTTTTTTTTTCTATTAATATCTAAAATACGATTTACGATTATGAGTTTTGATAGAATGAAAATACGTGAGTTTTTTTTTTTTTTGTTTGTTGCTTGGTGAATATAATCGAAATCGAAAGAAAATCGTTTTTTTTTACAGATGATTTTCTTATTTTGTTCTTGAAAATTAAATTTATAGAAAAAAAAATATTAGTAAAAAATCAATTGAAACTTGTCTTTAAAGTGTCTTCAAAGGTTTTTAAATCATTTTATAAAATGTTATCGTAAATTATATGTGATATATAATATGGAAAATATGTTATAGATGTTTAAAATTTAAATAAAAAAATAAATTCAAAAAAATATAAAGCAAAGTATTCGTTTTCTCGCAATTTCTGCTAAAATGAAATATTATTATATTATTTAATCTGAGCTCTGTGTTCTATCTGAGATTTACGGACAAATAGAATAACAATAGATTAAAGCTACGCTCCTATTATAAATTTTTAAATCAGTTTACATTCTTCACTTTATCTTTCTCTTTAGAAAAATTCTAGCCTTTTAATTTTAATCTTGATAATTAATCTGAGTTAGTTCATTAATGGCATATTTGCAATGTTATAAATAGTTTTTTTGAATTTTAATATTTGACTTTAATAAACATTCATTTTAGTTAATCGTATAACGATAGTGTTGTAAAACAAGTTTTTAAACTTGTAAAGTTCAAGCACTTCCCACCATTTTAAAAGATGACTTTACTTTAAAAGATGGTGTAAAATTTTAAAAGTTTATTTTGTTGACTTTGCTTTTAAAAAAAATACTCTCACATTCTCAAATACTCGTTAAAAAATCAAATTAAGAAGATTAGAGAGAAAAAAGGAACAAGAGAAAATATTGAACAAAAATTTTCAAAAATTTTAAGAGAAAAATACAAAACAATTTTAAGCTATGATTCTTGACTTTTCAAGGTTTTTGTATTTTTTTTATTTTTTTTTGCTTTTAAAAAAACTATGTTCAATCTTGTTTTGTTATTGTATTATATTTCTGTCCTTTTCTAAATAGCAAAAGTTGAAAAAGTTGTAAATAACAAAATGGTAAAAATGCATTTATCAAATTACTGAAAAATGTCACTGTCGTCGTTGTTGTCGTCGTCGTCGACATGGAACGTAGAGGGAAAATAATGGGAAAAAAAATGAAAGGAAAATTGTATTTTTACAATTTTACAATTGAAAAATATTTGATTAATGGTTATTTTCTAGAATAAAACTCTTCTTAAAAGTTACAACAATAACATTGGTTAATAGAAAACAGTATAACAGTAATAGCAATAATGAAAAAAAAAAAAACTTTTTTTTTTTTGAAAGTTTTAAAATTAAAAATTATAACCGGCAGTCGTCTTTTTCGTATTTGATACTTTTTTTTCCAAAAATTTACAAAAAGAATTTTTTTTTTTTGTTAAATATACAACAATTCTTGTATATATATTTTATACTTGTAATGTATATATTCATAATATATATATAATGGATACTCATAAATCATTAATTCAGTTGAAAAGTGAAACTGAACTGTCAGAAAAAATGTTTTAACTTTGTCAAAAAGTATATTTTTGTAATTACTTTTTACAAATGAAATTTTTTTTCATTCATTTCAGTGTTAAAATTTTCATTTTGTTAATGTAAAAAATATTGTGATGTACATAATGAAAAAAAAAAAACGAAGACAAAAAAAAAACAGTTTAAATTTATTTAATAATATTTTTACTTTAATTTTCCATTCCATTTTCTTAATATTTATTATCCTTTGAATTAATATGAATTTTGTAATTTTTATCTTAGAATACTGCAACAATTTATTTTAATAATAAAATTTTTTTTTTTTTCGTTTAACTCAATTAATTTATATATATACGTGTACGTAAGTTTTACCTATATAGAACCTATTTAAATCATTGATTATTTTTCTCCTTACAAAATGTAAGTAAGTAAAGTTTTTTCACCTCTGTTTTTATTTTCTTTTCTAAGATAAATATCTCTTTTGGTTTCTTTTTTTTTGTTTTTTCTTTTTAAATTTGTATTACATTCGATTAAAAAGTGAAATTCTCTTATGAATAAAATAAAAATTTACTATACGAGTATATTGGGTAGTTAAAATATATGTATTTAAATACATACATACATATATTTGCTTAATAATATAATGGAAATAAGGGGCAATTCTATTTTTCTTCTTATGGTAAAATAACAGTAAAATTAAAAATACAAACGTATTACTTTTTGCTACAAAAAAACAAAATGCAAAAAAAAAAAAAAAATCAGTCCAAGTAAAAAGCAAGAAGAATTTTTTTTTGACAGGTAATTTTGGCATAAAAACTTCTAAGTTAGTTGGGTTATAGTCTTGTTTTTAGATTTCATTGAAAAAAATTCTGACAGAATTGTTTATGTGTATATAATATTTGAAAATTTACTTACCTTATTTTTGTATTTTGTTTTTTTTTTTGTTTTATTTTAATTCGAAATAACCTGCAGAGACACGTGGAATTGTGGATGGTATTATAAAATTCATTTTGTATAATGTTTAAAAAATATATTTTGTTTGAAGTTTAATTTTGGGATTTTATTGTGAAACTCTAAATAAAAATATCTTAAATCTTTATTTTGACTTGTTGTGTTTTTTCAATAATCAATATTTAAAGCTTAGATTTATAATATTTAAAGAGTATTAATAAATTCATGTAATTGTTAAATTCTGTTCTGACAGATGCTTCGTTTTAGTAATTAGTATTTAGTAAATTTTGAAGGTCAACCTAATATGTAGTATAAAAGGCTTAAAATATTTCTATAGCCAATCATTTTTCTTAAAATAAGTAATAAAGTCAAATTGAAATAAAGTAAAAATGAACTCTTAAAATTCAAAATGATCTTTCAAATCAAAAGAAAAACTGAAGATCTTTTAAGAAACGGTGATTGAAATTAATAAAAAGTTTAATTTCTTGAAGGAATTAAATTACTACTAAAAATTTTTTAAATATACATTTGAAAAAAAAAAAGAATTCTCATAAATAATTCAATATAAAAAACTATTTTTTTTAAATGTATGTTTTAAATATCTTAGAAATGTGCGTTACAACTATGTTGTGTTTTTTTGTTTTTTTCCTTTCCTTTTCTTTATTATTTAACTTTGTCTTAAGCGTAGAGCTTAAGATATCTTTTTCTTATTATATTTTATTTTTTTTCTTTTTATACAATACAATCACATTTATCTAAACCTATAAAATAACTACTTAGATAAATAGCATTTCGTGATAAGAAGGTATTAAGCTTAAAAGGACGAATGATATATGCGAAAATTGTAAACAAGAAATACAAGAAGTATTAGCTGATGTCTGATACAATTTTTTTTTTCGTTTTCCTTTAAATTTTTAAAAGTAAAAGTATGGTTATACTGTGAGAGTTAATAGGAATATTGTAAAATTTATCTTTATAACTGACTAAAGTATTGGTATTAAAGAGTTTGTTCCAAGAGGTGTGAAAATTAAGATCCTTACTGTGTCAAAAAATACAAAAAAAATTATTATAAAGTAATTTTTTCCTTAAAAAGTATGCATCAAAATTTAAATATGTAGTTAATTGGAGGATTGAATTATAAAAACCATTCTTTTTAGAACTACTGCATATCATTTTGATAGAATATTTTGAAGTTTTGTAAAAAGATTTAGATTTTTTCATTTCGTATCTGCTTTTTTATGCACAAAACGTTTTCTTCAAAAACAATAAAACAAAATATATATAACATATTACATGATAACAGTTTAGGTGGTGGTATACTATCATTGTCAGGATATCCAGGATATTGGCTGGATAAAAAGAATAAGGTATTAGAACACGTTTTATTTTTTTAAAAATGGGAATAAAAACTCCTCTGTCACTTTAGTTACAATCAGAATAAAAATAGTAACAACAGCAACAACAGAAATAAGAACGACAACAACAACAACAAATGGAATCTCTTCGTTTATCGTTATATCCCTCTAGCGTAGAACATCTGTAAATAAAAGTTAATTAGGATGACAGTACTTTTGAAGGATTATCGGTTAAAAAAAAATAATATATGAAATTACATTTATTTTCTTTAAAAAACTATTTTATTTTCTTTCTCTTTCTTTCTTTTAGTAAATTCAAGTAATTTTGCAAGGTGTCTGTTAGTTAGTTATGTAAAACTGTTAAACTATAAAAGTTACAAGAAATTTATTGTTCAAAATAAAATATTACAAATGACATTGCAGATGGTACAAGTGAAAGTTTTTTTTTTGTTTTATGGCATTTAACTTGAAAATGTGAAAATGTTTATTAAGAAAATAATAAAAGTTTTTTTTTTTAATTGAAATTCATTAAATTTCAACTACATGTGTTCTGTTTTGTAAAATATAAAGATCAATATTGATCGATTAAAAATTAAAAAGTTCAATTGAAAAAAATTAAAGTTAAACTTTCAGTATGCTGTAAACTTTTATTTTAATAATTAGTAATTATTACAATAACATATAAAACATTATATTGAATCACCAATCAACTCAAATTAACAGAGCAGTAAAATTAAAGATTAGAAGATTCAACTTTTGAAGGAATTACAAATAAAAGAAAGAATTAGGTAAATATTATATGAAACTTTAAAGATTAATTTTATTTTAAAGATTATGAGTTTTACTTTGCCTGTGCGCTCGTTCATATGAATGTTGCTTAGTTTTTTCATCGTTTCTTTCTATGTTAAAAAAAACTTCTACGTAATTTGAGACAATGTAATTAAATTTAAGCCATAGAAAGATTTCAAAAAAAATTATATTGCAGAATTGTACAGTATTTTCAACAGAAATGTAAAAATTCTACAATATTTTTTTTGCAGAAATGTAAAAATTCCACAAAACAAAAAAAAAAAAACTTTTTTAATAACTTTCACTCATTACTGAGCTGTTCTCAATGAAAGATTTCAGTTTTCACATTTAAAACATATAATAATAATATGTGAAAATTTCTTAAATATAAAATGCAAATATAAAAACTCAAACATGACATTTTTATATTCGAAAAATGGCTTTTTTTATAACTACATACATATAGAGTTTGCTTTAAAGGAACATAGTTATATATTGAATTTTTCAATTTTCCTTATTGCTTATGAATTTAATCTAGAATAGTTAAATTAATATCATATTAATTAAATTAAATCTTAATTTAGAATTAAATTTCCATAATATCAGTTACAGAAAAGTGAGCAGTTTCTTCTTTTTTGTTAACTCTCCATTTGCTCGACATGGTGAACAGAATAATACCCCGAATCGGTTTTATTTCCGTTTCGATGCGGAATTTAAGCCGAAATCGCGAATTTTATGAATTCGACCTTATTGCCGCTTTGAAAAGGAAATAAAGCCGAAAATGAAAAAGAAATAAAGTCGAATGTCGATTCGTTTTAATTGAACGCAAACGGTCGCGCTGTGGGACACGCATACCATTTCCATGGTTCATAATGCATTCTTAATTAATAAAGGATGCATAATGCATTATTTTGGAAGGATTTTATTGTTAGTAAATTGTGTATTTGGTTAAAAAATTAAGGTTTACCTTTTCCCCAGAATATTTATATATATGTATATGTGAGATTAGGAATTAGGAAGGATTTTAGAGGTGAATTTATATATCTGGTATATTCAGGTGAAAGCGTATAACCCTGATTTTGTATACAATTCTAAAACCTAGAAAAGAGAATAACCCGTTTTTGAATCCACCTCTAAAGTTCCTCCTAAATCAGAATCTCACTTAAATACATATATGTATAAATAAATATTTTGGAAAAAGATTATAACTTTGATTTCGTAACTAAAATCCCGGCTAATTATTTTTTAAATGTATACATATCTACTTCAACCGAAATCCCTCATATTATGATCATCGGCAATATCAAAAGAAAAAACGAAATATTTGAAAAATTGAAATAAAACCGATTATCCATGTTTCCTTCTAAAAATCCGTGATTTCGACTTTATTTCCGTTTGCGTCGGGAATTATTTCTGGTTACCGCTCGACATCCCAGTGAGTGACTGAATTTTAGCAATTATTTTTAGAAAATTATTTGAAAAACATTTATTTGAAGAAAGTAAGCTTCAGTTTCATTATCTTATGTTTATAACCGTATGAACTATGTTCAAGGGTATAATAAATTTACAATTACGTTTGTGACACCTAAAAGGAATCGAGCTAGATATAGTGTCAAAGGTATGGATCGGCTCAGAATCGAATTCTGAGTCGATTAAGCCATGTACGTCGGTCCGTCGGTCCGCACGATAACTCAAAAAATAAAGGAGCTAGGAGGCTGAAATTTGTTTTACGTCACTTTTGCAAAATTGTTCGTTTTGCTATTTAAATCCAACATTTTCGGTCGGCGGGTTCGAGTAGCTGCCAAACAACTTCTTTCTTTATATAGAAATAACTCAGTATCTATTCAAGTTAGGTTTCTGAAATTTTGCAAATGATGATCAAGTTTTATGGCAACAACTTCTATAAAACTTGATTGTGGTGATGCGGCGGATTCGGATAGATGCCATACAACTTCTTCGTTTAAATGAGAATAACTCAGTGTTTATTGAAGCTAGGAATCTGAATTTTAGTAAAGAGATGTCGAGTTACATACCAACAATTTTTGCAAAATTTGGTTGGTCTAGAAGAGTCGGATCAGGCTTTTTGCACCTCTTGGAACTTAATGAAGCTAGGCGCAATTGATTCGGGTAGCTGTCATACAACTCCACAATTTACATAAATATCTCTGTAGTTAACGTCGGTACTAAAACATCTGAATGTTTTTAAAAGATGATCAAGTTTTATAGAAACAGGATATATTACGTTCATACGGCTATCCCAGAGTTGACACAGTCTACTCTACTGCACTTTTCCTCGTTTTTACTGAAACTATATCAGATATTAAATATATATAACATATTTTATGCTATTTATCTGCAAAACTGTTAAATTTTAAGAAAAATAGAATAGAATCTTTTTACTAAATAAATTATTTTTGAATAATAAAAATCACAACTCAGAATGTTAAAATCAGTGCAAAAAAAAAAAAAAAAAATTAACCAAATAACAATAATATCTACCATTTATTTCTTTTATTTATCCTGCTCACTCTATAGCTTTTCTTTTATTTTTTAAATTTTTGTTATTTTTAAACTTAAAATGTTTCTGATAGGAATGGGATCAGAAAAAAAAAACAAAAATCATAACAGGATATACTTAACAACTAAAATGTTATTATCACATCACATAAATAGAAAAGAAAAAAAAAAAAAACATAATATTTTAAAAGTGATGAAAAAAGATAGATAGAAAGAATAATCGTTATAGTAACATAAAAAGGATATCCATGTCAGCAGATGTTTCCGTTCTCAATGAAAGATTTCAGTTTTCAGATTTAAAACATATAATAATAACAAAAACAATTTTGTGTTTTTTTTCCTTAAGTTGCTTTTTAACATTTAAATGTTTGTTTGTTTGTTTGAATGTGTTTAATAATATTTGAAACAATTCACTTCACAACACTCTCTTTCTCCTTCTAATCTTGATCGACCGGGAAAAAAATAAAGCATATACTGTTTTTAAATGTTGACATAAATGCCAAAGAATATCATCTTATTCTGAAATGAAATAAAAAGCAGCAAAAATTGGGGAGGTGGAACAGAAAACAAGTATGAATAATTCTGTATCCTATATGTATATATATTTTCTTTTGAAATAAAGTGACCAGTGGATTGTGAATTTTATTTGAAAAAATGAGGTACACACATTCTAATTTGTAATTTTCTTTTAATTTAATAATAACAAAAAAAAAAAAATATTTTCACAGTGAAATTGTTTTGTACTGCGAAAAGGCTCTTCATAATGCCATTTATACAAAAATTCCGTTTATAATCCCTCTTTTAGTTTATTTTCTTCATTAATCATTCATTATTTAATTTTTTCATAATGTAAATTCAAAAAGTTATCAAAAATATATTATATCTTGTATCTTAAGTGTTTTTATTTATTTATTTTGTTTTCCCCACCCTATACAATGTGATGAGGAAATAAATCAACCTTTCCTTTTCAGGTACAGTTATGCACTAGTATTAAATTTTAATTATATTATTCATTTTATTTACGTTATATTATTGTATTTGTATATTTAATTTCAACTTGCTCTAGGTTTGAACTCGAGACGTTTTGTCTGGAAACCATTGGCTTACGTACTGTACCATTGGTCAAATGATTTATTATCTAACATCTTGGAAAAAGAGAATGTACTGTTTTAACTCAAATCACAAGTTACAAAAATTACCAAAATGAAATCGGGATTTTAAGTTATGATGGGAATTTAAAAAAACTAGATTTTCAGTTAACGAAATTTTTAAAAAATGGAATTTGAAGAAAAGGGATTTTTAAACAATATTTTGAAGAAACGACATTATGTGAAATTGACTTTTGTAGCGTTCTTGGTTGTTCTAGGCGTGTTAGCATTTCTTTGTTGTATTTTCTGAGATTTTTAATTAGAAAAATTTTTATGTATACCATAATACAATTCCAAACAGAAAATTATCAAGGAAGTAAAATTAATTAGTAATTTTATTTTATTTTCAGAAAAAAAATTACAAAAAATTGTGTTAAATGGTCACCTAATTAAAAAATAATTTCATTTTAAATTTTTTAGAATTTTTATTCCATGTATTTGATGTTTTTTCTTTCCTTTTTATTATTTAATATATCCTGATGATTCCTTTTTAACTCCTTTAATATATTTTAAACAATTTTTTTTTTCTTTTATCCTTCTATTTCCTGTTAGTTTGAGTTCTTAATTTTGCTTATAGCATTGGAATTTATCATTGAAAATATTTAGTTGAATACTGTCATTCCAACTAAAATGCCAAATTGTTTTTGTTTTTTTCTTTTTCCTACTGTTGAATACTTAATGGTAGTAAATGTCGTTAAAAACGTTAGATATTTTGTTTAAGATTCATTCCATCTTCTAAGATTTTTATTCTGATCTCGGAAAATCGAATTCAATGCATTTAGTATTTAATATTTAAGAACAAAAATGGTAAGGAGATGTTTAATTTTAGGATTTCTTTTTATATTTTTAAAGTTCTCTATCAAAGTATTAACATTAGGGTGTCCCATTTAAAAGAAAATTCGTAAAGTTCGTAAAAGTGACAATCGATAGTAAAAACTAAAAAAATATAACATTATCTGATTTTAACTTACAAACCATCTCGGAATTCCAAAAACTTGTGATACATCTTGTTTATTATATAAAATGCATTGAATAATTTTTAAATAAAATTTTTGCAGAAATACTTGAAAATTACTTAAGATAAAACTTAAGAACAAAAAAAAAAAAAAAATATATTTTTAAACGAAATTTTAAACCAGGACATTAAGGATTTAATGTAAACCAATAAAAACAATAACAAAAATGAAAATAGAAAAATGAAAAAAAAAAAAAAAACAAAACATGTCGCTGCAATAGTTTTCCAGTATACAAAATTCAAAATATGTATAAAGAAGAATTAACATTTAAGCCCATTGTGATGAAAATCAAAAGATAGGTATGGGGATGATATCATTGAAATAAGAGAAACATTATTTTATTTGTGGAGCGTAAGGGAGACAAAACAAAAAACAAAAAAACAAAATTACAAGTAAAACAATAAACAAAAATTCTTTTACAAGACTATAGAAAAACTTTTTAACACTCATCAATGTTCATTTTATTCATTTCTTTGTTTAAGAAAGTTTTACAGTAATTCCATCACTTTCTCTTCTATTTTGTGGTATGATAATCCTTATATCGAATGTTGAATAAAATGAATAAGAAGATATATCTATTTTATGTGATTCATTTTTTTTTTTTTTGTTATTTTTTCAAAAAAAAAAAAAAAAACAAAAAAAATTTAACACTCTCACACAAATTCATTTATGTTACATTTCTGAAGGATAATAAACAGGATATAAGTTTATAACACACTAACACAAGAGTATGACAATTTATAATATTTGAGAGAAGAAGTGTAGAAATGTGTAATATTCGGTTGGGTGGTAAATTTAATGGAATGAGAATGATTATTTGATAAAATTATCATGAAAATTTTCTTGTAATAGACAAAAAGAAAACTTTTTTTTCTATTATTGTTCTTTTTTTTTTTTTTTTTTTGTTATGCTTAAGTTGACAACCGGTAATGAATAATTCAATAGAAATCAGCTAAATTTTATAATATAAGATTTAAAAGAAAACTATACACAGTGTTAAATTTATCTAAGATTATATGGTTTTAGTTTAGTTTTGTTTTTTTTTTTTTTTTTTAAATTAGTATTTATTTAATATTATCTGTTTTTTTTTTTTTATTTAGTTATATTATAATGATAGTTAGTATATTTTGATTAAACACAATTTGTTACTAAAACTTTTCTAATAGTGTTGCTTATTTCTTCGTTTTTTTTTTTTTTTGGTTTTTGTTAAAAAAGAAATAGAAAATTAGATAATTATTCAATTCAGCTAATTAAATTTCAAAAAAATTTTATTACGTAAATCAGTTTTAGTTAAATATAATGAAATTTCGAATATTTAAGGTCTGCTGAATTAAATTTTATTCAGTTAAGATTAAAATAAAAAAAAATTAATAAGATAAAACAAAGTATTAGATTTGATTTAGATTTATTTATTTTATTTACCTAAATTCTTTTCATACAGTCGAAAGTATAAATTATATGAAATAGTAATAAATATTTTCTTAGATTACCTTTATGCCTTCAATTTCGAGTCAAAATTAACAAAAACAAATAAATGATTTTATTTTTTAAATAATAATGTTAAACAGCTTAAGAGAAATAAATAATATTAAAAGTACTAAGGGCTAATTTTTTAACACTAACTTCGGATCAAAATTCGAAACAGATAAAAAATTCAAGAGTAAAGAAATCAATAATAATTTTTTTTTTTTTTGCAGAAGTTCTTATAAATACAAGGAATATTAGGGAGAGGTACGAATGCTCGTTTCTCAAAATCTCGTTTTATCAAAATCTCGTTTCTTAAAATCTCGTTTTATCAAAATCTTGTTTTATCAAAATCTCGTTTTTTAAAGTCTCGTTTTTTCAAAAATCTCGGTAAATCTGTTTTTTTTTTCAGAAAATACAGAAAACATAAAAAATTGTAATTTTTAATTTTTATCGAAGAATATTTTATTTTTTTCATCCAAATTAAACAAATTTTATAAAATAAAAACATTTTCTGTACATAAAAAAATAAAATAAAACAGTTAAAAGAATTGTTATAAATGAGTACATAATATGAGTTATTGAATGTTAAAATTAAAAAAAAATATATATACATATATACAAAAAAGTATAGTATATAATTAATATAATATAATATAATTAAAAGTATATAATATTATTTTTGTTATTATTTTATTTAATCAGAGTTATACGCTTTTTCCAGAATATGTACTTATGTAAATGTATATGCGATATTTTGAAGTAGGAGAGATTTTAGAGTTGGTTACAAAATCAGGGTTTCAATAATATGTTTAGCGGGGGTTTGGGGGCGGCAGCCCCCACTATTTTAAGTTAATTGTTGTTAAAATATATATATAAAAAAAATAACTTAAAGGGATTTTAGAGTTGGATTTAAAATCAGGATTGCTCCCTTTTCCAGAATATTTATATATGTGTATGTGCGAGATTTTGAAGTAGGAGAGATTTTAGAGTTGGTTACAAAATCAGGGTTTCAATAATATGTTTAGCGGGGGTTTGGGGGCGGCAGCCCCCACTATTTTAAGTTAATTGTTGTTAAAATATATATATAAAAAAAATAACTTAAAGGGATTTTAGAGTTGGATTTAAAATCAGGATTGCTCCCTTTTCCAGAATATTTATATATGTGTATGTGCGAGATTTTGAAGTAGGAGAGATTTTAGAGTTGGTTACAAAATCAGGGTTTCAATAATTTGTTTAGCGGGGGTTTGGGGGCGGCAGCCCCCACTATTTTAAGTTAATTGTTGCTAAAATATATATATAAAAAAAATAATTTAAAGGGATTTTAGAGTTGGATTTAAAATCAGGACTGTTCCCTTTTCCAGAATATTTATAAATAAGTATGCATATATAAATATATGTGTATATCTAATATCATATATATATACATATATATTACCATATTATTTGTATGTACTATTTTGAATGAAATGTTGAATCTTTTTTGTTAAATTTTTTTTCTACAATTTTTACAATCAATATTTTTTCAATAAATCGACAAACATTTGAAATAAAAAAATGAAAATGTAAGATAAAATTGTTAAAAATAAAGATTACCTATGATAAAAAAAAAAAAAAAAACGAGATTTTAAGAAACGAGATTTTGATAAAACGAGATTTTGATAAAACGAGATTTTAAGAAACGAGATTTTAAAAAACGAGATTTTAATAAAACGAGATTTTGAGGAACGAGATTTCGTACCCAACCCGGAATATTATTCTATTTATGGGACGTAGAAAAGACAAAATTTAATTTTAAGTTGATTTTGAATCAAAAATCCAAAAAATCTAAGCAGTCCCCGCTAAACCAATTATTGAAACCCTGATTTTGAATCCAACCCAAAAATTCCTCGGAATTATTTTTTTCCTACGCATATTTAAAACAAAAGTATTTCATATAGTGGTGGCTGCTGCCCCAAACCGCGCTAAATCAATTATTGAAACCCTGGTTTTGAATCAAACTCTAAAACCCCTCCTATTACTCTACCTATATTATATACCTAAATTTAATTCTTTTTTAAAAAAAAGCGATTTTAAAAAAGGAGATTTTGATAAAATGAGATTTTAAGGAACGAGATTTTACAAAAGGAGATTTTGATAAAACGATTATTTAAGATACAATCATTCGTAGCGTTCCCATACATTTTCTGGAAAAAGAGAATACCCTTATTTTGAATCCAACACTTAAACTCCAAACAAAGCAATTATAACAATAGAGGTTGTCGCCCCAAAACCCCGACTTATTATTGAAACTGTTATATTTTTTAAGTACACATTTCGTGAATAATAAAAACTAAATTGTGTAACTACCTTTAAAATATACTATATTTTTTTTAAACGTTCAAACCCGACATTTTTTGCTTTCAATATTTTTTTTTCTCGACATTTGTTTTTTGAAGAACCGGTTTTTCACATTATTTTTTTCAACATTTTATTTTTCAACATTTTTCCCTATTCGACATTTTTTTTGCGGCAAAAGGACCAGCTCCCAAAAATAACACAACATAAAGGAAAGTAAAGGAAAGTAAAAGAAGTTGTTAAACAATATTTGAATTACACTAAATCAGCGTAATTGAGCACAATCTTGTCTAACCAAAAATTCAAAGGATTATAGGAGCATATTATGTCCAACTAATAATAACTATTTAATTTTAAATAAGTCATTTTAATTTAATTTGGTATCTTTCATTCAGCAATAATTCTATAATACTATACAGAAAATTGTAAAAAAATTATAAATAAAGAAATAATAGGGAGAAGATGTCCAGTGTTGACAAGCTCTCTTAAAATACAAAAAAAAGAAAACGTTAAGAACAATTTTATTTGAAATATCAAATTTTTATCACATTTTACTAATTTATTCATTTTGTTTCTTTTCATATATGAATGGAAAAATTAACTTATTAATTACATTATGACTCTTTATGCTTTCGTCTGTCTGTTTGTTCGTATTTGTCCTTTTGAAAAATTTTCAAAGCTAAAATAATAAAAATTGTAGATCAACCATTTTTCGTTTTTACATGTGTCAACAGTTTTCTTTTAATTGTATAGGGTTTGCTTAATATTGTGTTTCTTGATTTTTTCAAAATTTTCTTTACAGAAAAAAATTCAAAAAAAAAAAAAAAATTGCATTGCATTTTTATGAACTATGTTCAAGGGTATAATAAATTTGCCATTACGTTTGTGACACCTTAAAGGAGTCGAGCTAGATATAGTGTCAAAGGTATGGATCGGCTCAGAATCGAATTCTGAGTCGATTAAGCCATGTACGTCCGTCCGCACGATAACTCAAAAAATAAAGGAGCTAGGAGGCTGAAATTTTTTTTACGGCACTTTTGCAAAATTGTTAGTTTTGTTATTTAAATCCAACATTTTCGGTCGGCGGGTTCAAGTAGCTGCCATACAACTTCTATCTTTAATAGAAATAACTCAGTATCTATTCAAGCTAGGTTTCTGAAATTTTGCAAATGATGATCAAGTTTTATGGCAACAACTTCTGTAAAATTTGGTTGTGGTGGTGCGGCGGGTTCGGGTAGCTGCCATACAACTTATCCGTTTAAATGAGAATAACTCAGTGTCTATTGAAGCTAGGAACCTGAAATTTAGTAAAGAGGTGTCGAGTTATAGGCCAACAACTTTTGTAAAATTTGGTTGGTCTAGAGCAGCCGGTTCAGGCTTCTTGCACCTCTTGGAACTTAATGAAGCTAGGCGCAATAGATTCAGGTAGCTGTCATACAACTCCACAATTTACATAAATATATCTCTGTAGTTCGGTACTAAAACATCTGAATGTTTTTAAAAGATGATCAAGTTTTATAGAAACAGGATATATTACGTTCATACGGGTATCCCAGAGTTGACACAGTCTACTCTACTGCACTCTTCCTCATTTTTTTGTAAAACAGTAACAACTCTAAAATGCTTTTTATTTTGTCTGAATAATCTTAGATAGGATTAAAGGTGAATGTTCTTTCTAAACTATTATAAATAGTTTTATTTGTAATATATTGTTAACTTAATATATAAGATACCAAGTATGTAATGGTTTATTATTAATTCAAAAAGCAAAACTATCATTTAACTATATTTATACACTATAATAATCGTATCGTACCTTTACAAAATCGTAACGAAAAATCCAACAAAACAAATATAATAAAAAATTAAAACAAAAAAAAAAAAAAAAAATGAATGGAAATATATTTTAGTTTTCTATTTTTAGATTTCTATATTCTATAATATTAATATTCTATAGTATTTCTATAGTAAATCATTATTAATGATGACAATTTTTGGATTACTTAGCATGACCGTTGAGTATTAATCAAAAATAAAAAAATGAGCATTAACACATACAAATAAACAGCATAATTCTATACTTAGTAAATTACATTCAAAAATGAATGAAAATGTTTAGAAAAATTCTACAAAATTTCGAAATTTTTCATCTTTTTCTCTTTCTTTTTAGCAGTTTTTAATTCTAATTTCGACCCAAATATTGAAAATTATGGCACATATTTTAATAAACCCCTAAAATATAAATATAATCTGAAAATTTTAAGAAAAGATTTTATTCTATTAATATTATAAATATTATAAAAAAAGTTTTCTGTTAAGTGGTCTTGTCTTATCGATGGTGTGCCATCTATTAATAAATTTTATAAAAATTTATTTGTCTATTAAACAAAAAAAAATGAGAAAATGAAAAAAAAAACCAAAAGCTAAAAAGTTTATATTTACTATGAATTAATCATAGTTTTATTTTATAGTTTCGTGTAAATAATTTAATCAAAAGTTGAGACGCTATATATTTTGTTTTTTGTTTTGTTTTTTTTTTTTTTTTTTTTTTCATAGTTAGTTGTATTTCTTTGCCATTGAAGTCTCTTGACAGTTGTCTAAATGACCTGGTATAATAAATTTAAATATTGATTAAATTTTTGTTTTTTATTTTAATTAAGTGAGCTTTTTTTTTCGTGTTTTTGTTTTAAGATAAACTTGAAATTTTAAAGTTTTAAATCAACAGTTTGTCATTGAATTTTTGGAATAAAATTCATATTTCATTGAAAAAAGGAAATATTAAAATATAATAATATATTCTTAGTTTTAATGTTGTTGTAAAAGGTGGTGTAGTAACGCAATGTTCGCTTTTTTTTTTAAGCGTCGCTTTAAATGTCGCGTTGTGTGGCGTCATCGATTGAAAGCATTAGCTTGGTTGTCATTTTAAAAAATTGCAAAATAACAAACGTGTTTCAAAATTTAATTTGGTATTTTAATAATTTTGCTTTACAAATTAAAATAAAAATAAAAAAAAAATAGATAGAGAAAAATTATAGAATTTATGATTTTATTTTTTATATTTGATATGAAGTATATAACGAATAGAACGGAAATTTTTTTAATTTGTTAATTAATCTTTTTTCCGTTGTTTGCAATGTTTGATTTTATTTATTATATTCAATAATATGTTTAAAGTGTAATCAACATGAGTAAACATCTTTGACATCTTTTAAGTACATATATTCTATTAAAAATGTCAAAGCGACGTGCAAGGATGTCCGGGTAATGGATGATAATTTTAAGTTTGTTTTTAAATTAAAATTGGGCAAATTTATTAATAAAAATATGTGAGTTAATAATACAGAATAATAACATAATAATTTAATATCATTTTTGTATTATTTTACATTTCGACGAGCTTTAAAAGTGTAACATTTACATTTCACTATTTATTTTTTTAGTGTCAGGAATATGACACTAAATGAACAGGAATAAAATTTTAGCGGATAGGAATAAATTTTGAAAAGTTGTTTTTCTCTTTTTCTCAACGATTAATATGCTAGTTGATAACTATTCAATCTATTTGTGTCGTTTTATGTTACACTAATTGCTCGAAAAAAATTTTTAATATTTTACCATTTCCTTATCAAGTTTGATAACTTCACTCTAACCAACCTCTTTCAGAATTGTCTTAATTTTCTTTAAAGTATATATTTATATCGGAGTACTAACATTGTTATATTCATTTTTGAGATATAATCTATCTATAAAATTATCATCTAGCAATGATAGCATCAATATAGTCTATTTAATAACGTAGTTTTTTTTAAGTTGAAGAAATTTTATTTCAAGTTAGTCATGTGTTCTTTATATTAGCTGTTCAATAGAACTGTACTGACTTACAAACAACTGAATTGTTATATTCATATATTCATGATTTAAAACCAATAAATAAGAAAAAGATTTGACTTATTATGAAATCAGTTTAGATCATTTTTAATTGAAACAATTCCAAATAATTTATTTAATACTTTTAAGTTACACCTTTAAATTCTTTTAAAAAAAAAAATTTTAAATCTTTTATTTTTGTTTTATTATATATATATATATATATATATATATAAATATATATATAAAAGTACAAAACACTTATTTAAAGTATGAAGAAAGAAATAAAATCATTCCCTATATAATCGTGCGTCACAGCAGCAGCTTTAGTTTTTTGTTTTGTTTTTTTTTTTTATTTAACGGTTTAAGCTATTTTTTGGTTTGTTCTTTTTTTTTTTTTTGTTTTTGTGAAAAGAATTTCAAAAATTTTCTTTGGCAAATCTTATTACATTGCTGTAAATGCGAGACAATTTAAGAAGGATTTATCTTGATTTACATTCCACGATTAAATTTTTTTTTGTTGTTCTTTTTTTTCTTCTTTTGCATCGTTTTCTAATTTTTGTTTTATTCTTTTGTCTTAACGTATATGTTAAATTTTTTGTCATTGTATACTCGTAAGAAGAATTTCAAGAAGGATCTATAATAGAGAAAGAAATGTAATGGGGTTGGAGAAATATAATAAAAAAAAAAAACAAAAAAAGAAACAAGAAAATGAAAAAGAAAAAAACTGATTATATTCATAAAACCATATGCGTCTGGGTACTTTCAGTTAATACAAAATGAAAATATCGTTAAAGATTATGGTTGCATAAAACTGGTAAAATTGTATATGGTGGTTGATAATAATAGAGGCACTGTTAACAGATGGAAATTTTCTTAAGTATCTATTATATGAATTGTATGAAATTTTCTATTCTCTTTTGTCGCCCTTCATGCATAAAACTAAGGATTTCTTAGCTGTTATTTGAATAATTTTTAGAAGTTTTTTTTATATAATAGAAAAAAAATAAAAATCAAAACTAAAATGAATTTTAATTTTTGTCGTATAGTTTTTGTCCTTCGCAATAAGATTTGAAACAATAAGATTTAAAGTTTAGATAAGACGATAATATACGGTAAATTTGAATTTGAATACAATTCAAATAAAAAAGAAAATTTAAATATGTTTTGGTATAGTCTGCGTTTTTTTTTTTTTTGGAAAATGTAAGAATTAAAAGAAAAGAAATTTAATATAAGGTGTAAGTATTAAAAAAATTTTTAGTAAATTTTTTAATTAGATATTTTTGTTTGTCGAAATAAAGTAGATGAAAATACAGATTCTTTTCTAAAAAATATATATGGAGAAGAAAAATTGAGAAAAATTATGGGTTAAGTACTGTTTATTGTTTGTTTCTTGTATGTTTAACAGTTTTCATGAGAGAATTAGATGATAGGATCGAAAATTCTAGATAAAAGAAGCTACAAAATATAACAATTGATAGATTTTTGTAAATGTTTGAGTTTGATGTTGGGTGTTAATTTAATTGTAAAGAAAAGTTAACTTAAGTAAAATTTTGTTAATAGGAAATTAAAATACAACTTGGAATAAGTAACTTTGTATAACACGTGAAAATTATTTGTAATAAGTTAATACTTAATTACATTTTAATATAAAAAATTTTTTTAAAATTATTCATTAATATAAAATTAAAAATATATTGATTAGATTTCCATTTTTAATCAGTTAAAAAAGTTAAATCATAATTTTTGAATATTAATTAAAAAAAAAAACAGAATTTCGGAAAAATAAAACAATATTAATAACAAACTTCTTTAGAGTTAAATTATTCATTAATACATATATATATATATATATATATATATATTTAAATAATCCGCACTATTATCCGGGAAACTATAATTGGGGTTGTGGTTTATAACATTCTATAATATTATATTCTTTTATAAAGAAAACTATAAATATATGTACGTATATATATATATATATATATATATTTTTTTTTTTTAATGTAATATTAATATAATAATAATATTATCATAGTTTTGAAATCAAAATTTATTGTAACTAAATAGCTTCATAATTTTAAATAGATGTCATACTGCTAACCACACAATTTATTCATTTATCATAGACATTTATATGAGTTCATTCTAAAAACTGTACACGCACACTCATATACTGTATCAAAACTTATAAAACAAAAAAAAAGGGGATTTTCCTCCTCCCAACAAAAAAAAAAAAAAAATTTTGTATAATTTTTTTTATAGAAATTATGAATTTTGTTTTTCAATTTTATTTTATTATTTGGTTGGTTATTTGGTAACTGAAATATATAACAAATATAAATTGCCGCAAGTGTTAATTATAGATTTGACAGATGGTATTAGACAATAAATTATAAAAATGACAGTATAAATGAACTAAAAATGGTCATAAAATGTTTTAAAATGTTTTTGTTTTTGTTTTATTTTTAATTTGTTAGTTTTGGTTTGGTTTTTTTTGGTTTATTTCTAGTTTTTTCTTTCGGTTAAAATTATGAAAAATATGAAAATGGTTATTGTGTTTGGTTTAAATAACAATTCTAAGAATTTGAAGAGATTAAAGAGAGGCTTTACAACATTCATTACAGTTCGGAAACTGATATTTTTGTAAGACTTAATTTTAAAAGTTCAAATCTAAATTTTGAGTTGAGAGTAATTTGAAATATAGTTTCAATCGAGAATTTATACAGTGTAGAAATATTTTAAGTTGTTTTAAGAGCAAAAGGTCTTCCATAAATTAAATAGAGTTTGAAATCTTTTTTCTTTACTAATTTTATTACTAAAAATATTAAATTTAATAATTATTATTATTAATTAATAAATTTATGTATTGTAATATTACATAGGAAAATACAATATAACGGTTACTAAGGTCATTATATCTTAAATACCATTATTAATTCATACAGTTATATTATTTATTTTATGAATATTATATTATATATTTCGTCGAGAGGCAGACATTCCTTAAAAATCCTTGTAACCTGTGGAAGATTAAAACATTATGGATTGACAGGTCCGTGCTTAATTACATTGTCAAGAATCACTCTATCGCACTGAAATCGTTCAATTTTTTTAAAATTTCAACATTGCATACTTATTGGATTCAAATTGAAATTTAATCTCTGAATATCGAACCAGCTAAAAAAAGAATACTTTTTATTTTAAACTATTAAGAAGCGTAGATGTTATTAAGTTTTTTAAATGCTTCTATAAATATTAAAAACCCCCAAAATAGTAATGCAATTTCAATGTGACATATACTAGAAATATTAAATCGTTATTTTATATTATATACATATATTGGAACTTTATAAAATCAGCAAAATCATAAATAATTAGAAAAAGAAAAGTCAAAAACCCTAAAAACGAATAAAAATAGAAAAAAAAAAAAAAAACATTGAAAAGAAAATAAAACCAACATTTTGTGGTGTCCAGTCAAAAAGTAATAAATAGTTTCAGATAATTTTTAATACAATTGTACGCATTCTTTTAGATATACCTACAAATATTTATACATGCATTTTGATTGTAAAACATTACAAAAACAAAAAAAAATCTAAAGAATGTAAAAAATTTGTGGAAAGATGGTTTTTCAGGTTCAATTCTCTTATTGTTGTTGTTGTTGTTGTTGTCGACGTTCAACCAATTGTACTGGTTGGGTAACTCTTAGGTTTACTTATACTATTCGATTCTTCTTGGCAATATTTCACCAATGTGAAATATTACTAAAATGAATTTATTTGAACTTAAACGAGCCAGCAATACTTTATTCTGTGTTATTTTAGTGAGATATGGCAGAAGATATTGTTGGTTTCCACTTATGTGTAGATTTTTCTGTTTTTTTTTTGTTTTTTTTTTTTTGTAGTTGGAAAGATCCGACTGGTATCAAAAAGATACGATGAGAATATAATTTATTTTATTTGAATATAATGGTAAAACGAAGAACAATCAGATATGATTTAGTGAGACCACATTTTATTTTATTTTTAAATTTTTTATTTTGCATTCACAATCCTTAGCTTTTGTTATTCTTTTTTAAGGACAATAGTATTTTTACGAGTATCAGATGATGATGATTCAATGTGGTTGGTTATCGTATTTTTTTCCTTTTTTTTTCAGTAAATTATTTTTTATTCATATTTTTTTTTTTGGTTTTGTGTTTTTTACTTTAAAGTTTGGCATTTAAAGGTGAATACCTTTAAATTTCAATATGAAAGTTAGATGTTAAAAGTTTTTAATTGACAATTTTTTGTAATAAAAAAACGGTCTATATTTTAAGAATAGAAATTAAATTGCATTATCAATATGCACATATACAGAAAAATTATTTTGCAAAGTTTAGCCATAGATTGCCTATTACATTGAATTGAAAATATAAACAATAATAGTTAAGCATAGTATCTTGTAAGTCGGAATCATCGAAAGATACTATAGAAGAGTGAAACAAGTACGAGACCTGTATTAATGTATGATACTTAAATTCACTAAACATAATCTCCTTTTTTATGACCAAACAATATATATATGTTATATTATGTTCTTTAATATATTAATGTAGTGCTTGGTACTATGAATCAGTAACCAGGAATTGATTTTGTGTTCTAAATAATTTACTTGATTATAACTTATAAAATTAAAATTTCTTTAAAAATGAAGTTAATAACTTTTAAATATTTTTGGGGCCAAATATTTAACACTAACCCCTTTTTATGCTTCCGCAATCACAATTTGTATAAATTTAATAAAATTTGTGGTTTTTATATTATATTTTTTTGTTGCTTTTCTTTTTTTTTTTGGAAAATTATTAAAATTGTTTTTTAAAAAACCTCTTCATTTAGTAGGTCGTGTTTGTGTTTTTTTAAAAAATATTTTTAAGGGTGATTTTCATAATTAAATTTTTGTTATTAAATTTAAGAGTCATTTATTAAAAAAAAAATAATAATCAAAATTTAAACCATATAATGAATTTTTTTTCCGAAAATAATTTTGTTAAAAACCTTATATATATAAAGAAAAATTTATGTTAAATCAAAAATTACAAAAATAACATCAAAAATTCCCTTCTTTTTATGTAATTTTTAAAAAAAAAATAATAAATATTATATTATTAAAATTCCCACTCAATTTAAATTATTTTCGTTTTTTTTTTTTTATAAAATTTTCAATTTTTTTTCTTTTTAAACAAGAAAATGAACCACATCAAGTATTCAACATAATATTTATAATAAATTTTACATAAATTCTCATAAATACGGTTGTAATAACTTTCAATTTTTTCATTATTTTTTTTTTGCTCTTTTCCTTTTTTTCATAACAGTGAATTGAATCAAGTTCGTTGCCCTACTTCCGTCCGTATATACATCTATTCGTTTTTTCTACTATAATATGCTCTTTTCATTTAATTTTTTTTTGGCAAATTTTCCACATCTTCAATTTTATAATTTTCATCTCTTTCCTTTCCATTCAAAACGCATCTTCCTTTTTATCATTTAAAATTAGACTGTTTTTCTTTCCTTTTCTATTTAAATTTTTATTCTGATTATTTTTCCTGGCAAATTTTTAACTAGAATTATTTAGAAGTTTTTTTTTTTTTTTTTGTTGTGAAGAGTGAAAGTATATGTTGTGGGTTTCGTCGAGAGAGGGTGATATGATAAGGAATAAAAAATGCAAGGAATAAAAATAGCTTTTAGGCATCTAATATCAAAACAAAAATGAAATCATTCTTCTTTATCCTTAGGAAAACGAAAAAAAAACAATGAAGTTTAAATTTGAAGAAGATGTCAAAAAATGTGTCTATAATAATGATATGGTAGACACCGCATCATCATCGCTTTAGGTGTTTTTATACCCGTATGAACTATGTTCAATGATATAATAAATTTGCCATTACGTTTGTGACACTTTAAAGGAGTCAAATTAGATATAGTGTCAAAGGTATGGATCGGCTCAGAATCAAATTCTGAGTTGATTAAGCCATGTACGTCCGTCCGTCCATCCGCATGATAACTCAAAAAATAAAAGAGCTAGAAAGTTGAACTATTTCTACGTCACTTTTGCAAAATTGTTAGTTTTGTTATTTAAATCCAGCATTTTCAGCCGCCGGGTTCGAGTAGCTGCCATAGAACTTCTTTCTTTAAATGGAAATAACTCAGTGTCTATACAAGCTATGGGTATCTAAAATTTTGCAAATGATGATCAAGTTTTATGGCAATAACTTTTGTAAAATTTGGTTGTGATGGTGCGACAGGTTCGGGTAGCTGCCATACAACTTCTCTTTTTAAATGAAAATAACTCAGTGTCTACTGAAGCTAGGAACCTGAAATTTAGTGAAAAGTTATCGAGTTACATGTCAACAATTTTTCTAAAATTTTGTTGGTCTATAGTAGCCTGTTCAGGCTTCTTGCACCTCTTGGAACTTAATGAAGCTAGGCGCCTGAAATCTTACAAATGATGATAAAGTTTTATTACCACAACTTCTGTAAAATTTGGTTGTGATTGTGCAATAGATTCGGGTTGTTGTCATACAACTCTACAATTTATATAAATATATCTCTGTAGGTAACGTCGGTACTAAAACATCTGAAAATTTTTAAAAGATGATCAAATTTTATAGAAACAGAATATATTACGTTCATACGGGTATCTCAGAGTTGACACAGTCTACTCTACTGCACTCTGCCTCGTTTTTTTTATAAATTTTTTTTAGATAAATGAGTAATGAAAAATTTTTTTTTTAAAGAATTCTTATAATAATCCTTCATAAAGTTTATTGCTATCTGTATAACAATAATAAGATATTTAACATTCATTATAGGATACTGATTATTGCATATGTGTTTTTAATATAACAGCTATATATGGTTTAATATATGTATTAGTGTCAAGTTTATGTTTTAAACAAATTTCTTTTTTAACATGGGTGTATGTTAAAATCGTCAGTTTTGAACATTTTTTGTTGGTTGAAGTTTTATATATTTAACTTTTACGAACTTTTTCAATGCTTTTGACATAATGAACCATGATAATTATAATTTTATTATAAAAATATTATAATTTTTTTTTTTGGAAGAAATTTGAAGGAGTTTTTTGAATATCTTAAGATGTATGTACATTATGTATGTACAATAAATTTAAAAATATGCTTAAAAGTAATATGTATTGATATTTATTTAGATGTTAATTTTAAAAAAAAAATTATGATTTTAGGAATGGTGTTAAATTTTGAAATTAAAATAAAAATTAAAAAGGAATAAAAATATGTTTGATAATTGAAATGATTTTATTAAGAGAACTTAAATTTGAAAATGTTTTTTAGCTTTGGAAAAATTTATAATTAATATATGAATGAAAGAAATATTAATGTATATATACTTAAGTCATTATTTCTAGAATAAATTTTCATCAATATGTACATTGTATGTTACTGCCCACTATAAATAAAAGAAAAATGTTATAAAGCAAATTTATGAAATTGAAAATGATTAAAAAAGTAAAGTAATAATATGTAAAATGAAAAATTTTTAAAAGATACGCACACATTTTATAACTGACCACTTTTGTATAAGAAATTGTATGAAAAATTAAAAGACGCTCTTTTAAATTTTAAGGAAATCTAATATTATTATTATAAGTCTTAATTTTTGTTTCTGACTTTAAACAAATTTAAATAATCAGCGTTCTAAATAGGAAATTTTCGAATTTTAACCCGTAATAACTGTTAAACGGAGGACAATACAAAAAATTTTCTAAGATAACTAATATTATTCTTCTTATTAATTTTGCAAAGCTTCGTTTTCACATAACGATAATTACAAATACAAAATTGTAAAAAAAGTTGTAAATAATTAAAACTTCCTTTTGACTTTTGTAGATTGAAAAACTATTCAACAGAATTTGAGATATAAACATTTGAAAATGGGGTTTTTTTTTCAAATTTTGTGGGCAGTAGTTGTTCTTAATTGTTATTTTGTGGTAAAAAAGTTATTTAATCAAAATGTTTTTTTTTATTAAAGATAACCATAGTTAAAATCCCAATACTCTATCTTTATGTCATGCAAGTAAGGTGTTATATACTGCTGCACGTTGTAATCCACGGATGGCCCGGACTCTGTAGTAAAATAATAATAATATTAATAAGAACACTAATCCCAATAGTAACAGCCGCTACAGTGACAGTGGGGGTTGCCTTCAATAATTACCTCATGTAGTAAGGTGTTATATACTACGTTGTAACTGTTATATACATAACTATATAACATATTATAAACATATTATATACTTATATACTATGTTGTAACTGTTGCAACGGCCTATAGTCACTGTTAGCTAAATAGTAATAATAATAGGCGGATTCATTGTTTCCTTACAGTCCCACTCCCAATTCAATGTTTCCGTATCCATTTCCTATCCTTTCCTATCCCTACTCCCTAGGCAATATATTGCGTTCGCAGGTAAGGGTTTCATCCCACTATATTGGCTAAAGGAGGAGGTGGGTTTAGTCAGTAAGAATCTGACACAACGATGGGAGAAATTCTTGGTGTCTTTGGAAGATTTCCACCTCAATTAGGAAAAAAAAAAAACTCTATCTTAAGCGGTATAGAAGTTGTGTAACAGACGAACGAATTCATATTATGTTGGAATGGACGGAGAAAAACTAATAACTAATTTTTTTTTTAATTTTTGGAAAATGTGCTAAAAAATAAGCGCAAAAATGTTATTTTACTATATGGTATTCAGATGTAAGAATACCGGATTATGCGTTCTATATTATGTACAAATATATAACTACATTTTAGTTTTCAATAATTGATTTAAATTTAAAATAATTTTCAAAGTTAAATGTTTTGCAATTTTTTTCAGTTTCATTTAAAGCCACTTGTTGTATAAAAAACATTTTCATCTAAATAGTTAAAAAGATATTTTTTAACAGTAAAAACAAAAAAAAAGGTTTAAGGACAAATTTCTACTTTGTCTAAATATGACTATAGAAAAATCCAATATTTAAAACTTATCTACATGTTTTTTATCGATCCTTTTTTTTTTTAAATTTGTTTCCAATATAAAAAATGGTTGTGTAGTCCTTATCTTTAAAGTCAATAACTACAGATTTTGGAATTAAAAAAAAAAAAGTATAAATTAGAATAAAAAATTAAAGGATTATAATTTTGTATCTGTTTTGGATTTTTTTTTTGTTTTTTGTAACTATTTTTGATTTTCTATTAGATTGATTTCAGTATAGTAAACGTGAAAGATAATAAACTTTTTAGAACATATTAAACGAACTTGAAATATCACATATAATCAAACAACATATTATATACTTTTGTAAATATATTTTCTATCATTATAATTATGATAATCATCATCATAAAAATCATATCAATCATTATCATTTTATTTTTAATAATATGTATAGTTTATTTTTGCTATGTATATGTAATATGTATTACTTTAAAATGATGATTATTTAGTTCCGTATCACTTAATTCAATTTTCTATCAAAATTTCAATTCGAATTTAATGCCTCGTTAACTAGTTGACGAAAAAGGATTAAAAAAGGATGTAAAATATATGTTTGTTTGTTTATATTTATTCATTTATTAATTTACTTGTCTATTTTTTGTTTTTGTTCTGATACAACCTCATGTTATAAATGTATGTATGAATATACTCGTACATGGATATAATATATGTATATTTATAAGTGAAATTTGTTTACATACAGAGTATCTTATTTGACAATGTTTGTAGTATTTAAAGCTCTACTGAAAATTTAAAAAATATTCTACATATAAAAGTTTCCCTCTAAGTGCTAAGTTCTTTACTGTGCAAAAAATTTCGAAAAACCAGGCTCTGAAAATTTGGTTGACTCTTTAAAAAGGTTGACCATTAAAGTGATATTCCTCGTTTTGTTGTATCCATCCTTAATTTTTTATTTTATAACCGTTGGAATTAAAAAATGATCAAAGAAATATAAGATTTTTAGGAAGCAATAAATGGGTTTCAACTGGAATCTTATTAAGAAAAATTTTATATTCAACAAGATACGATATAAATTCTATTTTCGTGATGAACAGAAATGTCACAAAACAAAAAAAAATTATGTTTGAAACTTATAAAACATCCTGTACTTATAACTGTTATATAAAAAATCAAAAAAAAAAAAAAAAATTAAAGTTTTTTATTTTTTTAAATGCCCTGTAGGAAAATAAAAGACCAATAAAACAATAAAAAGAAATATTTAAAATAAAAATTAGGAGCAGAAGAAGGAAGATATTGTAACAACAAATAAATTATAATGAAAGAAAGAGAGAAAAAAAAAAAAGGAATTTACTGATAGGGTATTTATATTGTTTTGAAATAGATATACCCATATGCATATATCCATTTAATCCTTCTAAACTTAAAAAAGTTTATTTTTTTTTTTTTTGTGTTGGTCTTGTACTATGAAGTGTTTAAAGTCTCTTTAAATAATGGAAAACGTAGATATTTTAAATTTTATTAGTTTTAGTTTTGCATTTTAGTTTATTTGTTTCACTTGTTCCTTTACTTTCATTTCCACTTGTTTTATTTTAAATAATTTTTAATATTTAAAAAGTTTTGTTTTGAAATTTTAAAGTGTTAATTGTAATTTTTTGTCCAATCAATAAATTCACTTTTATTAAATGGGTTCTTTTATGTTTTTATGTAATAAATTTTAAAAATAAATCAAAATAAAAAAAATACATGTTACTAGTTTAATCCTTAAAAAATTGTAAAATTATTTGCACATTATTTTTTATATTAAAATTTCATAAAGAAATTTCGGAAATTATTAAATTTATTTTATAGAATTAATTAAAATGTGATTAAAAAACGTTTTATTAATTTTATAATTTTGACATAAAAGGTTTTTTTAAAAACAAACTAATATAATTTTATTTAAAATTTCCTATAAGTATGCAAATGTTTTTAAGGGTTCGTAGAAGATATTGCGAAACATTTTGAATATTTTAAAAGTATTTTTAATTTCTAAAAGTTTAAAATATTTCAATTCAGTTCGTCTAAAAATGGTAATGGTGTTAAAATAGGGTTCAAAAAATCCGTTCAACTTATAGTACCAGAATAAGTTATCAAGAGAACCGAACAAGAACCGAATTAATGGAATTAGGTTACAGAATCACTTTATTTATATAGAAATATATAATTCCTATTTTTTGTTTTTTAATATTTAAACAAATGTATAAAATTCAGAACAGAAAGTTTTAATTTTTCTCTAATGATGTAAAAAATATATAAAATTTCCATTTGTTAATTGGGATGTTCAGTTAAATTTTAATGAAGGCTTTAATTCCAGAGCGTTTATTAATTAGAAGATAAGAAAAAACATTTATGTTTAAGTATAGACAATAAGATTTATTAAATAATTTTACGTATTCTTAAAGTAAATTAAAAAAAAAAAAAAATCATAAAATTGAATTTCAATGAAATTTTTAAATCCTTTCCAAAAAAAAATTTTCTAAAAATATTCTGTATTTTATGTTTCGGAAATTCGAGATAATTATTTTAAACACCTTTAAAATTTTTACTTTTTTTTTTATTTATTATTTTTCTTCCTCTCTCTCTCTCTCTCTCTCTCCCTTTCTTTCAAATTGACATAATAAATCTACAGAGGTAATGAAAATAAAATTCATTAAAATTCATGTACCCATTTCACTTTAAATATTATTTTACATACATCTATACACAAAATGAAAAAAATTAATTTTAATAAGTCCTAAGGATTTGACAAGATTAACAAACCCATCATTAAAGTTGGATGATAAGAAAATTCTTTGAAAAATAAAAACTTTTTAACAAAAGAAAAAGAATTTCAATATATACTGCGCGACTAGGAATGATGAAAGATGATAATATGTACGTTGTCGATGTTATTTCGCCTAATAAAGTTTTTGATGAAATAAAGTAAGGAATAAAAATCTTAAAAGGATAGTATTTACTTCAATTTAATTTTTTTTTTATTAAAGTATCCTTTTTCGAAAATTTTTAATTTGTTTTTTTTTTTATCGCTATTTTTTGTGTTCTCTATTTCTTTCGTTTGAAAAATTCAGTTCGTACAAGAATTATATAGGGTTTAGTAATTTTTTTTCTAAAACTTTTTAGTCTAATCTAATAAATTAGAAAAAGTTATATCGTTGAAAAGAATTAAAATTTCATGATTAAAAATATTTCAAGGCGGCGGTAATTTAATCTAACTCACATGGTTTTATTTTAAATATTTGTAGTTGAGTGTTAAATATTTTTAGTTGGACGCCTACAGAAAATTATTTACCTCAATACAGCTTTTATTATATTACTTCGAATGAAAAGTACGAAAAAAAATTACGTAAGAAAATGATGAATAAAGAAAAGGGGGGAATGAAGCTTACAACGAAAAATTTGTTTACATTTGTTTTCGAAATATCTAATTTTTGATATGAAACAATTTGACGTTGTGTTTTAAGCTGTTGTTGTTCTTGTAGAGAATCCAGATTATAGATCAAACAAATTTAGAAGAACTTATCGTTTTTATATAAATTAATAGTCATTCTTAGACAAGTAATAATATTAATGCTTCACTACCTTTCTACCTTTACCAGCAAACCCAAAAAAAAAAAAAACAAAAAGAGATAGCAAATATTTTCTCAAAGTACTGCTTTAGATTTCAAATAATGAAAATGATATCCTTAGTAATTACATTTTAATCCTAGCAACTTACTTTTCCATTTATTTTTTATTTTTCTTGTTATTTCTTTTAATATTTTGCGCAAATATTTACAAAAAATTCACAAATAGAAAGAGTAAGGTAGACAAACAAAAAAAGAAGAGACTAAAAGAGTAAAATAAAATATTGTAATAGAATATTTTTCACTTTCTAATGTAAATTTTCTTCGAAAGCAAAAAAAAAAACAGAAAAACAAATTTTTTTTTTGTAGAATATGAAATAATTTTAATGAGGGTGAAAATTATTTAAGTAGCAATAAGGATTTTCAATTTTTATTTTATGTTCTTAGAAAAAAATTAATATTTTTCAATTGAAAAAGATAAAAAGTAGGTATTTTTAAAGGAAAAAGAGACAAAATATATAAAGTTTTGTTGAATTATTGGGTCGAAAAATAAAATATTTGAAAATCAATTAAAAAAATAAAAAACCAAAAAAAAAAATTAAATTTTCGTTGGTATTTCGTTGCTAAAAAACAACACGATTCTTGTTTTGTTTTAAAATTATTTTTGGTTAATAAAAGGAAGATGAAATATGATGTAACTTAATGAAAAAAAGATTACTTTAGATTAGTTTAGTTTAATTTAAGGATAATTGTTTAATTAAAAATAAAATTCGTTAATTTTTTTTGAGATAATAACCAGGGTAAAGTTACATAATGACGTCATTATGTACTTTATACTTTATAATGTACTTTATAATTATATTATATTATACTGTAACAGTACTTTATAATGTCGGGGTTTCAAATATATGTGTCGGGAACGTGTCATATGGCTGTATTTCAATTGTCCGTAGGATCATTTGCCTGTACTTCTTGCTATTTGCCTGTATTATCACTTGCCTGTATTTCAGTTGCCTATAGTATCGTTTATTTGCGCGATTCTAAATTACTAGCGATTTCAGAGTTGTATTCATAATCAGTGCTGTACACTTTTACTATATATGTGAGAATCTGAAGTAGGAGCCACTTTAGTGAATCCAAAATTAAAGTTATACGCCTTTTACAGAATTTTTTTTTATGCATTTCTCTGGGGGAATAACTCTTACGACGTGTGTGGGATTCGAACCCTCACTCCTGCAATGTTTACAGCGTATTTTATACCCACTAAGCCACCGAGTCCGCTAAGAATATTTATGTAATGTATTTTTGTATATTATGAAATACAGGTAAATGACATAAAGGTAAATGAAATACAGGCTTTGGATTGTAACCCATTTATGTCATTATGGGTACAAACCCCATTCCAATTTGGAAAAAGAATAGTTTTTTGAATTTTTTTAGATAACGGTAAATGATAAAGAACTCGTTTTTCTTTTAAATTGGAGATAAAAAATTCTCTATATTTAAGAAAAAATATTTTTTTTTTTAAATAATAAAACACTTCAATAAAAAATCGGTTTTAAAGAATTTGAACATGGTTTTGATATTTTACAATTATTTAAATATAGGTTTGTGAAAATTGAATTTTTTTTTAATTTTGTAGAGCAGTAAACAGAAATTGTTTTGAAAAAGATGAAAAATAAGAAAAATGTTGAAAATTGGTTTTAAGATAGGGGGAATTTTAAAGGCCACTAAATGTCGTTTGCGCCTATATATATATTCAAAATCAAAGCGGCATAAGTACTGTTTCGTGATGAGATCATTTCGTAGCTCCACTCGTTTTATTTGAAAGCTTCTTTTATATTTAGTGATAAGATTCGTCTTTATTATATGAAGTTAAATATACATAATAGAAATATATTAGACAGCCAGTTCCATTAATTGAGCCTCTTATTTCTCGTAAACTTTCTGAACTTTATTAGAGCTAAAGTTGTACTTGTAAAACAACTTTAAATCTAATTATTTGTAGTAGTAAAAAATTTTAAATAAACAGTTTAATGGTTAAGTTGGTCAAATTACTTGTACAATTCTCGGGTTCTGGTTATAAAATAAATATTAATTGAAAAGAATCGATAAAAATTATAGACAAGAATTAATTTTTTATCCTTTTATATTTATAATTTCCAAAACTGTTTCCAAAAATATCTAATTAATATTTGAAAAGTTTACTTAATAAAATTATTCAATTTTAAAATTTTAATCATTGATTTAAAAAAAAAAAAATAAAAATTCAATGTTCAAAAGTTTCATTTAATTTAATTAATTCCTAATTTTCAATATAAATTTTTAATCTCCAATTTTAACGCTGTTGCTTAAGCTATGGTTGTTCAATTGCTCTAAGGGACTATTTAAAAAAATTTTAACATTTGAAAAACTTTAATTTTGGAAAATTAATTGTTTAATGTAGCAAAAATTTTCACTGTAATATTTGGAAAATTTTTCAAGTAATTAAAGTATATTAAACGGTAATATTAAAAATAATTTTTTATTTTTAAATAAAAGTATGACTATAAAATAAATTTTTAAATTTTAATACATTTTTATTAAAAATAAATACTATTGATTATTAAATTGATATAAACTTTAAATAGGTTAAATTTAAAATCGTTCATGAGATATCAGTATAAATTTTAACTTAAATTCTATAATTGTTTTTAACATTTTCATTTTTCATTAATTTTTTTTAATATTTTATTTTATTACTATAAGAGAACTTTTTAACAATTGCACAGTTTATTGGATATTTTTCCTAAGATTTAATCTAGGAAATGTTTTTCATTAAATTAACATTTTTATTAACAAAAAAGAACTGTACTAATACTCTCAAATTAACTGTTACATGTTTGTCGAACATATGATACATGATGACTTTAATGACAATTTAGCAAAGCCACAACTAATTTATGAACTAAAGACTTGAAATGTATCAGATCTTTCGACAATTTTGAAAGAACCGTAACAATTGAAGGATTAAACATGCTAATTCTTAAAAATATACTCCTTACTTTTATGTTAACTAAAGAATCAATGACAAAAGCGGGACAATTAAAAAATTCCACTTTCAATTTGTTTTGGGCACTTTTATTACCTATATGAATAAAAATTGAATAAAAAATGAAAATTATAATCAACCGAAATATTGTTACATTTATCCAACTTGTTACAAAACTCCGATTCTGAATATCTGAATTTATATGACTAAGTATTTATGGTCATTCATTTACATGAATAGTATTTTTGGTCTCTAATCTTATACGTAATAGAGACCATAAATACTATTCGCGATAACATACTACGTTACCATGCCTAAATATCAAATCTTTTAATGAATTTAATATTTAGTAAGAACAAAAGTATTTTTTTTTTTTTTTTTTTTTTTTTTTTTTTTTTGTTTTATAAACCTATAAAAAAATTTACAAAAAAACGGTTTGACATTCCTTACGTAACTAACTTAATTTACTAAACTTTAAATTTTTGTTCTTTTAATTCATATTTTCGGTCCTTTCTTATTATTTTATATTTGTTTATACAGTGTTGTTTTTTTTTTTGTGTATTCTAATCTTTTTTATTTTTAATTTTTGTAAAACAAAAAACATAGCCTTAAAAAACCAAAATTATATCTTAAGAGAAAACTTAACCTAATGCACTTAAAACTAAAAAATAAAACTTAACTACTTCTAACCTAAAACTTAAAACTACTTTGTACCTACTATATTCTATTACTTCAACCACCAGAAATCAACTTTGTATCTTTTGTCTTTGTTCGGCACAAACATATCACAAAAGTATGACCTAATGGTGGTATGGTTTTTAACCAAAAAAAAATTTTTTTTTGAAAAAAGATGAAAAAAAATTCATTTTTTTCTTTTCAAAAAAAACTTCATTATAGGAAGTGGTTATACGGAAGAAATTTTTTCCCATTAGTCTTATACTTCGCAGATGATTTTGATAAAATTTTATACAAATTTGTTGAAAAGAAGAATGCATGTATATATGCATGTTGTCGGATATAATCATTATAAAATGAATACATTTTCATGGATTTTACGTAATATCGCATTCTACAGTTTTCTTTCGGAGCATCTTATTTAATTATATGTTAACTGAGCTCTTTTCCATCTCAAATTTTTATTTTATTTGATAGATTTGAGTGCCCGCATATACAGTGATTGATAAACAAACAAAACAGTTGATTAAAAACAAAATAAAAACACCAACTCTTTATTAAAAATAAATAAAATACATGAACAGTAGTTATTTTTACTTTCGGTTATTAATACATTCATATTATATAAAGGGTGTTATATATATATACATATAATAATATCAAATTCAATATGCCTTAGGGAACTCATATATTTTTTAACACCAAGTCTTTGGTATACCACAATGCATCACTTCAAAAATTTCATAATACTTTATACTTTTTAAATATATATATATATATATATATATGTTTATTTGAATGGAATCATTGTCCTTAAGGGAAAATAAAAACCATATAAAATTTACATATATATATATATATATAAACCAATACATATAAACCTTTTTCAAATATTTTTAATAATGTTTCAACTATATATAATAATGGTATTCAGGTATATAATATATTATATATTATGTATTATTGAAAACATATTGTTTTAATATATATTTATTGTTATTTTTTTTTAATTTTTTTTTTTGTTTTTGTTTTTTTTTTTATTTATTTTTCAACTCATTCCAATTTATTTTATCAACCTATCATGATTGAAATTTATCTGATTCGAATTAAATAAATAATCCAGTCCGGCTGGAACCTCAATTAAAGAGATTAATATTTGTTGGTTCATTTATTTTCAATTCTACAACAGTAAAAACCATTACTAGGCACTACCTATTGATATATATATATATATTCTGTGTACCTATTATGTGTACCTATATAAAATACATAAATTGTGAATGTATATGAATGTAGGAAAAAAAAAAAAGGTTTCAATATGATAAGTAGCGGAGATTTCATATATGTACTATCAAATTTCGGAATTTTTTCAGTCCCTTATAACACATTTTTAAAGTGTGGAAAAAAATAAGAAAAAGAAAAAAATAAAACAAAAATTAATAATATTAAGGTTCATTAGATCCGATCACGTTTCAAGGTATATATTTAAAATCCCATCATATTATTTTGATATATTCCATATTGATAGGTTTATTGTTATTACAAACGCATAAAATATAAAAAAAAATGCTGATAAAAATTTACTTTTATTATTCATTTGTATAAAAAAAAAACAAAAAAAAAAACAATTACTAGGAAAGAAAGAGAAAAAAATAAATAAATTCATATTATAATAAAAATATAATCGAATTTCTTATTTTCTTTTTTTTTTTTTTTGTTTTCACCTGTGCAAAAATCATTACTGTGAAATAAAATACATTAAATTTATTTTTTAATTTTATTTCATTTAATTTTTTTTTTTTTTTTGTTCAAAAGGATTTTTATAAAAATATTAATATTAAATATATATTTTTTTTCTTTTTCTCTGGTATTAAGGTGTGTAAATTAATTTAATTTCTTCTTGTTTTTTTTTTGCAATTATAAGAACTTTTGTAGATCATACGCAGAACAACGTATTTACAGGCGATTAAAAGTAAAAAAATAAATAAATTATGAAAATATTTATTATGGTACTGAATCCCCAGTAACATATATCCCATTAAGGAAATTATATCCTATATCCTGTATCATTTTTAATTGAGTAAACTTAATTAATTTTGGAAAAATAAAAACAAAAAAAAAAAAAACTGAGGATCTAGTAGATAGATATTTTTTTTTTTATCAAAAAAAAAAAAGAATAGATTTGAATTAAGATAACTTTTAAATATATTGCCTAAATAATGCTAAAAAATTTAAAATAAAAAATTAATATCTAACGCTGTAAACACCGAGAAAGTGTGGGTTCGAATCCCACACACGTCGTAAGAGTTATTTACGCTTACGACATTTGCAGCCATGTCTGAACAGGAAAAGCTGTTTAATTTCCTGTCTACATTTATGTGGCAGAGAAATTCATTAAAAACAAAAAAAAAAAAAAATATCTAATAAATTAATCAAAAAAAAAAAGCGAGTAATAGGATATCAACTTTAGGATACTTGCACGAAAATAATACATAAATGTGCTGTCTCAAAAAAATGTAATCAACATTTTATAGAATTTTAAATATCTGATTTAATTAAGCATTTACCGAGATATTATTTCTGTCAATTTCGAGGTTGTATGTTGGTTGTAGGTTGTATCGAACCCGTTGAGTCAAATTAATTAAATTTCACAGAAGTTGGTTGTTACCATATAATTTGTTCATATTTTAAAACATTTCATACGTCCAGCTTAATGAAGTGTCAAAATATGAGAATATAAATTTCATAGTTGTATGACAGCAACGCAAACCTGTTGTGCTAGAACAACGAAATTTTGGAGAGATTATTTTCATAAAGCTTAACTTCTTTTGACTAAATTGCAGATATCTAGTGTAATTAGACACTAAATTATTTTCATATAAAAAAAAGAAGTTATATGATAATTGACAGCTAATCGAACTCGCCAGTCGAACTTGTTCAATTCCATTAGTAAAACTGGTATTAATATAAAATATGAAATGGTAAAATATTTTTTCATATCTATGTTGTCTCCTTTAAGGTGCTATAAATATTAAAGTAAATTTATTATACTTTAAAAACTACGATCATACATAGGTGTAAAGTATATATTGCCACTTCGTTTTTTTATTATCTTAGTAATTTTAAATCTTTTGCTTTATTTAATTTTTTGAATTTTAAGCCTAAATTAAGAATTATTTGCTAAGCTTATAAATGTCATGATTTTGCTTCTTAAAACTTGATGTAACTGTATTTACTAAGAAAATTTTTTGGTTGCTTAGAGGAAATAATTCTTCAGATTAGAGGAATCAACTCTATAAGTTATAAAAAAAAAAACCACTTTGAAGAAACGAAAAACTTCCATGTTTTAAATATTAAAATATAAGTTTAGATAAAATATATTTAGAAAATATGGTTTTCTCAGCTAACAATGCAAGATGCGACAAAAAGTTATAATATTCAGTTAAAGTTTAAGAAATTTCCAATTATCTTAAATTTAAAATAAAAATTTGCAAAATACTATCTTCCTTCCATAACAAGTAACAACTATTAAATAAATTATTTTTTTTTAAACCTTATTACACCTTTTCATCAACATAAAATTATTCAAATAAAAAAAAAAAATAAAAAAAATCTTTACAAAAAATTTACCACTAGTTATAACCATTTTAACAACTTTAATGAGTAAAAATTCATGATCCTAGTTCAGATTCATTGTTAAAAATAAAGTTATTTCAGTGATTTTACTGTGTGTCTCTCGAAGAAAATATCATTTATTTTAAATTGCAAAAATAAACTTAAATTTTTTTAACTCGTTTCTCCTTCCTTAATCATTAAAACCTTGAAAAAAAAAAACAAAAAAAAAAAATTAAATCTGTGTACTTTCATTAAAACAGGTATTTTCATCCCTGTTTATTTTTTTTTTTTTTGTATATGATATCGTACATAAAAACTTACCCCTGCATTCTTTTATATGTATATTTATCCCATTATTTTAGTTTTTTTTTTTTTTATAGATAAACAGATAAAAATCTCAGTGTAACGAAATAATCAAAAGACATTTTTGGCAGGAAGAGAATAAAAGAAAAAAGCTTAGGGGTGAGTAAAAATATACATAAAAAAATAAAGAAATGAAAAAGAAAGGGATATAATGAGGTAATTTCCGTTTCGAATTAAACGTGTTTAGAGTTGTTTAGCGTTTTAAACAATGTAATGACAGCAATTAAGGTTGATTAAGGTAAACAAAAAAAAAAACAATAAAACTGTTCAAAACAAAAATTCAAAGAACCTTAAAAAAAGAGGCATAAATAGGGTATAAACCAGAAGTAGTTAATTAAGAGAAGACAAAATTAAAAATAAAGAAAAAAAAAACTTTTAAAAAAAATCTAACCTCTTTTATTTTTTTTTTTTGTTTTTGAATCTTACATTTTTAAAGTTGTAAAGGGATAAATGAGTTTCAAACAACCAATCAATCAATTTTTTTTTTTTAAATATGTATAATTATTAAGATCCTTCTGATCCTTTAGTACAAGTTTCCGAAACATTCAAGTTTTAAAGCTACCCGTAACCAAACTTTTCCTTTAGAAATGTAGAATGCTAATGGATGAAATTTCCGGTTAGCATAAATATTTTTTTATAAAAGTTTTAGAGTTTCGAAAGTTCAACCAAAAAAAAAACAATCAAAAGTAATGAAGAGCATTTTTATATTGAGGCGTTGATTATTCACAGAATAGTTGCAATCAATTTGTCAAGTTAAACTTATGATTTTTTATAATTTAAATTTGATACCCAATGAAACAATGAATTTATCTTTAAGAGTAACCATTTAGTTTTAAATTTTTTTTACCCTCCATTATCGCTATCTCTTTCTTTTCCTACAGTATCTAAATAATATAAATTAAAAATATTCAATTTTTATTTTAAGTTGTAAAATTCATGTAAATATTATTATTTGTATTTTTTTTTGTTTTTCTTTAAGATGAAAATCTCATTTTCCATTAAAAACCCCTTAAAATCTTTAAAATATAGAAATTTTATAACGGTATACCGTTTTATATTATAAAAGCTTAACGATTATTACTTTGTTGCTTCATTTTTGTTTTATCGTTATTTTTGTTTCTGATGAGTTTTTCTTTTACTTAAACTTATTTTATTTTAACTTAACCAGGAAGTTGAGGGACGATGATTAAAATAATTATAATTATTAAATGCAATAAAATAATTATTGAGTTAAAAAAAAAAATTAATAATAAAAAAGGTAAGGTCCGGAATTTTAATGAAGGAATTTAAGAACATAAAAAAAGGGTTAAAGTTTATGTCATTAAAATAATTTAATTTTTAGAAGATGGAAAGAATTTGATTTTAAAGTAGAATATACCAAAAATTTTAATGGTGGGTATTATAATTTGATTGTAAATATTTAACAAAAAAAAAAAATTTAACACATCGTAAGAAGAAGAATACAACAAAATGTCAAAATTAAATATTTCAGAGTTAGTCGATATTTTTCATATGATGGTATTTGTCATAGATCGGTAACAACATGTTCAAAAATAAAATGACTGGTTTATTATCAAAATTAAGTACATTTTCAAAAGGATGACTACAATGATACACATTTGCGATTGCATCAAACAAAGTATGCTACCTGTTATGGGGGTTTTTCTAAAAATTACATGTTTTAATTAAATGTTTCCTAAAATAAATTTGTTTTAACTCCATAATATATGAAATTTATAACTTATTCAAAATAATTTTTTAAATTGCCAAATAAATTTATGTTTTTTTTTTTTGAGAAAAAACAAGAAAAAATAAAATTTAAAAAAAAATTTAAGGAATGAAAAAAAAAAATCGTGTTTTTAACTATAAGACGTAAAAATAAAAAAACTTCATAACGATAGGAATAAAAAACGCTATCATAAATCAAGAAATTTTTCATTTTTTTTTTTATATGTTTTTCTCTTATAAAGTAGAGTGGTGTGGTGGGTATTAGAGTAGAAAAAAATAATAACAGAAAAAGAAAAACCAACTTCTTTTCTTTTCACTTTCATTTCTTAATCTGAAGCTTTTAAAGTCAAAAACCATATTTTATTCTAAATCTCAACAAAAAAAAAAAATAAGGTGTGATATCATCTTTATACTGATTTAAATTTTTATTTTATGTTTATTTTTTGTTATAGAAAAAATACGTCCCCAAACCAAATTTTCATTGTTTATTTTTTATTTTATGCTACTCGTATCCGATTCGTATTCGATTTGGTTATGGTTTTTATTGTTTTTTTTAGTATAAAAATGTTTGCGATTTAAAGTAGGTACATTTTGAAGCAGTTTAAAATTTTTTATGTTTTTAATATAAGTAAAAAATAAAAAAGTCAAATATTTGATTTTTTATTATTGTTAAGGTATTTTTGTTTTTACAGTAAAAGCTATTTAAGGAAATGTTTACCTTGAAGGCTATAAGTATTCAATACTAAATATAGTAAAAAAACGTACCATTTTTGAGTTTTCGGCAGTAAATCTCGTTTTTCTGAAAAAATAGTTGATAATTCTTATAGTTATTCGATGTTAATAACATTTGTTCAACCCATCTATAAGTATCAAAGTCAGAGCTATATTTTATCTGGTATCTAAAGTTAAATAAAACAGAAGTAAAATAGAACAAAAATTTCAAATAATTAGAGCAAATTCTGATTGATTTTTTCTCTAAAATTCAAACTAAAAAATTCAATGATTAATTGTAGTTGCTAGAATATACTTACCTTTTTATTTTAAATTTTAGATGTGTTAGTGGAGTGCTTCTTTAAATTGTATTTTATTGTTAAAAATTAAAAACAAAAGTAAAATATCAAAATGGTACTTCCCAGACAAGTTTTTTTTTACGACAAGGAATTTAAAGTAATAAAAAATCAAAATAAATAAAGAAATAAAAATAAATAAAACAGTATTTAAAATCAAAGGTTTTTAAAGGTGAACATTTTGTGGAACAAAGCCATTAATATTATTATGTAAGAATATAATTATGGAATTAATTATTGTGTTTTACTTTAAAAAAATGTGAACAGATGTGCAAGTGACCGGTGTCTAAAATTTGCAAATTTTTGCCTCCTAATAGCTTTTAAACAAGGGGAAGTACAAAGTTTTTTCGGAAGAATCTTTGTTGTTATTTTTAAAGATCTTTGTCCTCTCATTTCAATTTCAAGGTTCTGACTGATAACGTTGCGAAGATATGGGGGACCAAAATATTGAAAATTTTTAGTTTACCAATGCCAATTAATAACTGCAAAAATTATATATTTTTTATATTAATTTATAAAAATTTTAAAAATTCTCTGTCTTTGATGCCTTTAAATTGAAAAGATATTAAGGATAACTTGAGTTATAAACATTTGAAAATAATGGACGGACAGACAGACAAAGTGAAACTAAAAAAAAAAAAATTCTTTGAAAATATTGTTAAAAAATGTGCTAAAAACCAAAAGATTTATGCAAAATTTTTATTTCGTGAAAATGTTTTATTTAAAGTTATTTTTTTCTACTGTGCTGTTTTTGATATTATTAAAAACGGGAGTACATAGTCATCTTACTCTACTTGAGACTCAAAAATTCGAAGATATTGTGTAACACAATATGGGGTGTTTTTTAAAATGTATTTTAAATACTAAGGTTTTTGTGGAAGTGAGTATTGACCGTATACCAATACGACATTTTATTTATTTAAAGGGGAGGAAATCCCGTTATTTTTCTTTAAGTTTTTTTTTTTTAAATGTTGCAAGAGAGGATATGTGTTTTTTTTTTTTTGAAAGATTATTTTTAATATTTATTACATTTTATTTAAAGTGGTTTAATAACTTTTTAAATGATTTCATTTCTATTCATTTGTTTTTTTTTTATGTTACCTACACATAAATTTTTGTCATTATTTTTTATTTAAAAAGTTATAAAAGAAACTTTCAAAAAGTAAAATTAAATATTAATAAAAATGCTGTAATATTTAACATTTGAAATGGTTTTGCATGTATCTATCTATCTAGAGTATAGATTTATACGTTAAGTATAAATGTATAAATTTTATAAAGGATTACTATTATAGTGGTTTTAATGAAAATTAGTGGAATCTGCGATTTTGTAGATACAAAAATACTTCGAATTTCATTAAACGTAATACATAAGGCAATTTTAATTTATAACATAAAATTTTCCTTAAATTTTACATTTGAATTTCTACAATACAATCTGTGTTAGAAATTTGGATGTTTTTGTTTTTGCTATGTAAAATTATTTAAGAAAAGTGTACTTGAATATAATATAAAAATTATTTTTAAATTATATAAGTAAAACTTTAAGAAATCTGTAGCTAAATAAAAAACAAAAACTTATTAATATAACAATCTACAAGTTTGAAAATTCTTATAAATTAGGATAGATAATCCTTATAAATTTTTTAATACATACTGTAAAAAAAAAAAATGTTCAGGTAAAAAACAAAACATCCTTTTTTTTTTTTACCATAGTTTTTGTCTTTTGTATTATAACAATTGTAGTAACTTTTTTTTTCGAATTGTAACTTTCATACATAAAAGTTATTTAATCTTCAAAGTATAATTTAGATTTTTTCTTTTATTTCTGTAATAGTTTTTATATGGCGGTGATAAATTTAAAAGACTGTTTAATAAAATAAAAAATAAACTACAATGCAATTCGTCATTCGTTTACTATTATAAAAAAGAAGCCAGCCAAAATATAACAAAAACAATAAAATAAGTGTTTTTTTTTAGTTTTTAAACAATGAGCAAAAGATGGTTAAAAATCAAAAAAAAAAAAAAAAAACACAAAATATAAAAAAATTCGAACTTTCTAAAAGTTTTCTGGAATTTTTTTCTTGTATAGATTAAGGACATCTTTTTGGTAAACTAATATAGAACATGCTTTTTAGAAAAATACTCTTTCTCGAAATTTAAGTTTCCGTCCGTTAACTTTAATGTATTATGCACTATTATGGAGAATGAAATATATAAATCAATTATATAATATCTAACTTTGTTTGTGTACTGACCCGAATAAATCTTATCAATTCGATTCCAGTTACCATAGTGATAGAACTTATTTTAAGGCTTCAATAATCTCATGGAACTTTGTTTCTGAATATTCGGTGTCTATAAAAACTCTTATGTCTATAATTTTGAATACATTTTGTTTTCTTAAAGTTTTTTTGGAAAGATTTGTACATATTTTGTTTTATATAAGCTTTTGTTCTTAACTTTAGCATAAGTACAATTTTCTTTAGCTGTTAGAAGAAGTGTACTAGTGTAATTACTTTAAATATTTTTTTTTTTCAAATGCACTTATTGAAGCTCACTAAAAATCAAAAAAATAAAATAAAATTAAAAAGTTGTTCATTTCTTTTTTTTTTTCGTGAAAAAAACTCAAAATTAAAAATATGTGGAAAGTTGTTGACAATTTAACAGGAAAAAAACAGCGCCATTGAAGAAATGAGAAAAAGTGAAATAAGATATTTTTTAATAGTAGTTTGCGCTTAAATAGTTTTTTTTTGTTTTTTGATGAAAGTTTTTAAACAACAAAAAAAAAATATCCTTGTTAACTGTTATATATGACTGGACAAAAGACTTAAGCATTTGAAATGAATTTTGAGAGGATTTTTAATAGTTTTTATTTTTTGCTTAAATTTTTTTGTAGTAGAAATAATTTAATTTTCAGAAAATGAAATAAAAAAGCTTACAAACAATATTATATAGAATAAATAACCGAACTTCAATGTTGAATGTATGTAAAATTTTAATATGGATTTTAGAAACTGTAATTATATAATTCTATAATTTTACTTTATTGTATAGTTTAGGGGTGGCCAACATACGGCTCGCGAGCCAGATTCGGCCTAATACAACTTTCAATCAGGCCCAAGAACTGCATTGCAAAATATATTCATACAATATTCTTTCTGTTTGAATTTTAAAAAATTTTCGAAACAAATTTAAAAAACTTTTATAGAAAATTTATTACGTTAAAATTTTACTGGTACATAGTTGGTACAGTTTTTGTTTGTTTACGTTTTTTACGTACCTGTGTCGATACTCGATAGTATGCTAAATTTAAAATTTCTAACTCCCGTTTAGTTATATATTTCTTATAATAAAATTAAAAATTAATACATATGTATATAATTTTATGCTATTTTATTTTTCTGTATTTTTTTTGCTGCATTTTGCTATCTTGTGATGTGTGATAATAAGCAACAGGCATTAGTATATCACTCAGAGTTTATTATTTTGTAGTTAGTGTTTGATTGATTTATGTTGAATAAAAGTGGGTTCTTTGCACACAAAATATTGCCCCGAAAGCCTATTTTCTAACTTCTATTAAAGCACTTCAAAATTAAGTAAATGTTATATTTTCGGATTTTAACAAGCTTACAGGCAAAATCAACTTGTTTACAAATCCTTTCTCTATTTCTTTTGATGATGTTCCTGCTAATATGCTATTTGAATTAATTGAACGTCAAAATAATGGAATGTTGAAAAAAATTTATTCTGAGTATGTGAATTTACATTCTCCAAAATAAACTATCTTAAAAATAGATATCGTCATCAGCTTACAGATAAACATTTTGAAGCCATTTTTCGAAATTCTGAAACTTATTTGGAATCAAATTTTGAAATATTATGCCAAAAAGTACAAGCACAATGTTCACATTAATTTATTCTCTATTAATAAAAACATTATATGTAATTAAAAACATAATCAACATTTTTTTTAAGTTATTTATTATATTTTATGTTTCTTCATAATTTTTTAGTAATATTTTTAAAAAAATTTGGCCCACAATACAAAAGGAATCTGGAATTTTGGTCAAAGTGTCAAAAAGGTTGAGCATCCCTGAATTATAGTTAATCCATAGAATTTACTAGATCTAAAGATTTAGAGATTTTGTGGAAAGATGGAAAAATTTTTGGTGTAGAAATTACCAAAAATCGGTCTTAGGCAATGTAAGGTAACCCTTTATCGACTAATTAAAACTTTCTTATTTTTAGCTTTTAATGCCATTTGCATTTAATCATTTAAAGTTTGACACTATAAGAAAAAAATATTTTTTACTTAATTAAGCTGGTTTTCAAATTTTTTTTTTTGAGATTTTAATGAAAAATTTAGTTGATATCTGAAAAAACTATGTATGTTACAAAAATTCACATTTTAAATAAAATTTTAAGAGGTAAAGTTTTGTTATTTTAGTTTTTAATTTGATATTTTTTATAAAAGTGGTACTTTTGGTACTGAGATACGTCTTTCTTTATTAAAAAAAATGTTAAAAGTAAATTATGGATTTTATAAAGAAGTATTTAAAAGTTTTGTCCACATTCACGATCACGTTCTTAGAAATAAATATTAAAACAATGTATTTCGATACAGTTTAACATCTAAGTTTGAAAAATTTTAACAAATTTTAATGTTACTTTAAATTTGTATTTTGTTTTCCAAAATATGTAAGTGGAATTCTTAGATGAGATACTAATTTGAAGTGATGACCCAAATTAGGTTCACAACAGATCAATGCTTAAGAAATGTTCTATGTACATCTATATGTAAATCTCACACATTTACATTTAAAGAAGATAAGAAATTTTAAGTAATTTTAACATTTCCGCTAAGTTTAAATGTATGCAGAATCAAAAATGTTCATAGATCGACCATTATAATCAAAATTCTTGTTCATAAAGCTTAGTTAATCTAAATTATATTTGTACCTTCTAAAATTTACAATTTTCTTAATGGACCTAATAGAAACCTAAAATTCAATTTGCTTGTTAAGCAAAAGACTTCTTGTTGTTGATTGTTAGGAGGTATATAAAACTATCTTTACAAAGAAGGCTTTCGAACCACTCTAATTGTAAAATGCCATTTTTCGTTAAACAAATTTAAAATTGCTTTTAATTTCTTTTAAAATTTTCTTTTTATTAGATTTATTTAAATGTTAATTTCATTTTATTTGTAATAAGATAAATTAAATTCATTCAAATTTTCAACACTGTATACATGTCACTAAACTAATCTCCAAGTAACTAACTGAAATATAATTAACATATATATAACTATATGTCTATAGTGACATAAAAACATTACCATATGATGTTTAACTCTCAAATTTAGACTCTTGGAGCAAATAAAATAAACTTAATAAAAAACTACTTCCTATTTTAAGAAACAAATTGAAAAGAAAACAAAGGTTGAAATTAAAAAGAGTTAAACTTAAAAATTATTTCATCCCTCATAAACCACAAAGGATATAAAATGAGAGTAGGATAATAGAATGAAAAAATAGAAAAAAAAAAAAAAAATTGAAGAATAAAAAATGTTAAGACAAAAACAACACCATTAGAATACATATACAATATCCTTTTTTGTTTTTCAATATTTTTCTTTTTTGTTTTAATCTCAATTTTGTTTATTTTATATTTTTGTCCTTATGCCCACTACTAGATACATGACATGACTGATGTAGAACATAATTAAACAACATTCATCGAAACAACATAAGGATTAAAAAATTGGGAGAATTGTTGAATTAAAATACCAGGAACATAATAGAATCCTATAAGGATTTAATTTAAATAAAATGCAGTTATTTTTTTTTTTTTTATTTTTATCCTAGAATGTAGAATTGTGTGTTTTAATGTTTATTTTGTTTTTTTTTTTTTATTTGTATGGTTGTTATCAATTGTTAGTGTGTTAATTTCCTTTAGGAACTTAGAATAAAAGTTTTTCTGATGTAGAGATCTTATAAAAGTGGTTCATGTTCTAGAAAATTTAAATTCTTAATTTTTATAACTGGAAAATAAGGATAAACTATACAATTGGAATGTGAAAGAAATGTTAATTATTTTTTGTTTCATTTGTTTTTTTTTTTTAAAAAAAGCTGAGAGTTGATTAAAAGTATTGAGGTTATAAAAATTGTTTGAAGAGATTTGTTTTTTTTTTTTTTAAAATAGGATAATTGTTATGTTGTTAATGTGAACATTTGAGTATATGTTTTAAATATGCAAAAAAAAAGTTTATTTTTTTGTTATATTCGTTTATTGCAATTTTGTTATAACACTTTATTTATGTTATATAATTTTTTTTCAACAACAGTCTAATTATTAGTTCTGATAAGTAAAAATATCTATGGCATGTTTCTTGTAAGAACTAAATAAACCTCAATATTTTATTTTTACCTTAATTTATATTTTCTAATTTCTGAAGTGCTAGAATAATAAGGCTGTCTGCGTTATAGAACTCGTGTTTAAATTAAAATAAAGGTAAGTTCGCAAAATCTGTATATAATGAAAACCATTACCTTATGAATATATTGGGTAAATACTCTTCTTATAAATAGAATTGATTTCAATTAATATGCATTCTATTATTAGTACAGGGAGATATCTTTAGATAGTTCATGCAAAAAGGCGCTATATACTACTGCATATTGTAAACCATTGATCATCTTGATATATTATTATAATAATAACTAATAATAACACTAATACTAGCTGCTAATAATAATGGCTGCTACAGAAACAGTCGAGTTGTCTTCAATTATTACCTCATGCAAGAAGGTGTTATTTACTACTGCATGTTGCAACTATTGATGGCTTCGTCACTGATACCAAAATAGTAATAATAATAGACAGACTCCTAGGTTCCTTATAGTTCGTCTCCCTAATTCAATGTTTGTGGATCCTCTTTCTTTTCTAATTATTTTCTTATTTATATTAGCTTAAGAGAAAGGTGGGTTTAATCAGTAAGAATCTGATATTACGAAGAGGATATTCTCGGTGACTTTGGAAGTTGCCACCTCCCTAAAGAAAAAAAATAAGCCATTACCACCTCTTATCGAAGGTATAATTAAATTGAACTCGATACAGTTCTGCTTGTTTATTATTTGTTAAAGAACATTGTTTGTGTATTTGGATATTAATTGTTTGTTTACTTTACACATCACATTTGCACATCTGTGAGTTATAAGTTTTAAGTTAAAATTATTAGATTATATTTGGTATTTGTTGTGTTATATGTTTATATTTTTTTCTGTTATTAATTTTTTAAAGTATTAAGTATTGATTACTATTATGTTTCATATAATAATTGTTTTATTAATTATTGTATGATATAATATTTAACTATATCACTATTCGTTTACTTTGTACTTTACGGTGGAGTTGAAATATTTATTTTCTTCTCCTGTATTCTCTATTATTTAATTTTGTATAGAATATTATTGAATTTTTGAAGGAGTGTTAAACGTAGCTTTGTCATATGCTTTACTTTTATATACAAGTAAGGTTCCCACCTTGTATAGAATAAAAATTATAAGTTGTAAGATTTAACCGTAAATGTTATTTGTCTCAATATATATGTTATTTGCTTTATATATAGTAATCCTCACTTTCTGTTCACTTTGCGTCATTCTGAATCCTTACAATTATTATAATGTTAAATGTAACGTAATACAAATAAATTAGAATACATATTATATGTATTATTTTTCATGTTTGCTTACCTCAACCAATTCTATCTAAAAGTACCCAGTTGAGATGCAAATTTTTTTTTTGAGAATGCAAAATATTTAGATATAAGAAAAAAATTCCCCCTTGCAAAAAAAAAATTTTGTTTAACTTTTATTAAATTAAAATGGCAAATATAGAAAAAAAAATACATATTTCGGTTTTAAATTACCAAAATTCATTTTTGAGTTTTTTTTTTATTTTTGTAGTATCTAACCTTAAATTGTTGGTGATGATGGGACCTTTTTCTTCTTATTAAGATATTCTTCACCTGTTGCGAAAAACATAAATCAAATAAAAAAAAAAACATAAGAAAAATATAGGAATTTTTCATATTTAAATTGAATTTTTTATATTTTCCCTTTTTTTTTTTTTGTTGTTTTCTTTGATTCTGGTAAGTTTTCAATGAACCTTTTCGAAACTGTAAGTAGAAATGAAATTTTATTTTTTTTTTATTTCTAATTTTGCAGAAGTGAGAAACACGTGTCGGAAATTATTTTTTAAGGGACTATAAATCAGTCTTTTGAAGAAAAAAAAAAATTTTTGAAATGAAAATGTAAATGTCTAGCCTCAAAAACCATATTGATGAGATATATATATTTTTTTTTATTAATATTTTTTTGTTGTGGGACATCAGTACCTTTGGAAAAATCTTTTATGTAGATTAGCAATCTTAAGCATTGAGGTAAGAAGTAATTATGTAGGTTTTTGAATTCTATTATGTTGATTCTAATTCTATTATGTATAAGTTTTAATTCATAAATAAAATATAAAATGAGTGAACATTTTTTTGTTTTTTAGAACACTTCTTTGGAGACATTTTGAAATTGTCATTATATAAGTGTTCTGATTAAAAGTTTTGATTTATGTTTTTAATATAAGAGTTTTTTTTTGTGTAGTTATATTTTTCAATTAAAAGAAAAATAACGGAAAAAGTTTTTATATTATATAAATTTTCATTAATTTGAAAAACTTAAAGATTGTAATCATAAGTATTTATTTAATTAAGAAAAGGTAATGTTGAAGAGACACTTGGAGGAATGTTGATGAATTGAAATTATAAGTAAGGCCTTCCATGCTTTACATAATGATATCTACGGACCTTATTTAATCAAATCTGCAGAAAATACAATATTCAAAAATTATATAGATGTAGGTATGCAGAAAGAGATAGCAGTAGATGTACCTTTAATTCAATATAGATCAGTTCTAATACCCGTGCACTGCACTCACTTAATTAAACTATTGTGATTTTTAAACAAAGTGCTGTTTACCGATTATGCCTAACTTCGATTATTTGGATTATTTAAGGAGAATTTTCCCTTTTACACTCTTATTTAGGTTACAAAAGCTGAACATTCACAGGAAAGATAAACAATTCATTTTTCTTTCTCTTCTTTCCTGCAATTTCTACAAAATTCATATAATGGAAGTCCTAACTTTTGGGCATATATCTGCCGATAAGACAAACGTTTTATAAAAAAATATAAAAGACTTGAGAGAGAATTATGAAGTTTTAGGTTCATTTTTTGGTTCTCTGAAATAAAGCCGAAAGAAATAACACCAAATGACTTTATTTCAAAACACATTTAAAATAAAGCCGAAATTATAGTATTTTTGTTTTCGTCTTTATTTCATTTAAAAAAAAAGCAAATGAAGCCATAATTAAAACGAAATAAAGTCAAAAATATTTTTAACAGATGATAAATTTGAATTTTAACTTTCTTTTATTCTTCATTCATTATTATTTATTTAAAGTTTAAATTATACAGTAGTAATTATTTTTCGATATTAAATGAGGCGATATGTCACAATATCCCAGGGTCAAAAGTCTCTGAGGAACTTATGACTCAATTTTTTGGGATTTTAGAATTGAATTCGAAATCAGGGTTATACGCCCTTTACAGAATATTTATATAGATATGTATGTAGGATTGGATAAAATTGATATATTAAATATTAAAAAAAACAGTAAATTTGTATTTTATATAATTTAAATTCAACATTTATTGATTTTGACTATTAGTTTTCTTTAAAAAAATTATTTTTATAAGTTATGATTAAGTTCAATTACATATATTCAATATTTCAATTATTTCAAAAAAAGAATTACACTTGACTATTACAAATTATATTTAATGTTTTAATTGTTTTACTCTCAACAAAATTATAATCGATTGTAAATTACTTTAATAAAAATTATTTTTAATACAAATTACTTTAAAAAAAAAATTATTACTTTAAATTCTTTACAGCGTTAAAAATTAATATTGCTCTTCCAAGTCCACGTATCTAACTACTTCTGATTCTTTTTTTAATTTCTTTCCCTCTTTTATAATTGTAAAAATAACAGCTTCAAAAATAAAAAAAAAGGAAAAAGTTCATTTACCTTTAAACTTGAATTTATCTTAAATTAATCGATGATTAATCTTCATTAATTGATTCCTTTAATTCCAATAATTCGTACTTTGCTCCCCTAGCGGCGATGTTTGTCATATACTGCCATATCTTAAAGTATTGTTGTTTCGCTCTAATATGTGTGATGACAACTGTCAAACTATTTATATTTTGAATTTGAATATAAATAAAATAAACAAGATGCAAATCTAATAAGAAGGAAAATTAGATTTGTAATTCTCGAGTGGAAATATACATCTCTGAGCTACTAGAGATGTGGAGCTGCAAAATATAAGTATAACATTTTAATTTAATTATTAGGTATTAAATAATATTCTTTTAGGTGTATCCTGTATGCGGATTTGGATAACAACTAAAAAAAAATAAAATATGATAAAACTAGTGCTGGATTTATAATATAATCCTCCAAATTCAGAATATCACATGTACATGTATAATATATGTATATACATATTCTGTAAAAAGCGAATAATTGTGATTTTGTAACCAACTCTAAAATCCGTTCACAACCTCACATATACTTACACATCTAATATATAAATATTCTGGAAAAAGGGAATATCCTGATTTTAAATTCAACTCTAAAATCCTTACTAATTCAGAAACGCTCGAGCTGCCCAAAATCTTCACCAGTGGCCGTATGCTCGTTGCACGTCTTGCGGATGGAGTCCCGCCAGTGGCCGTTAACTTTTTAAAATTAAACTAATCATCTGCGATGTTATGGTTAACTACCGATACGGTAGAAGAGAGGTGAATCAGGAAAAATTTTAGATTTGGATTCAAAATCCAGGTATTCCCTTTTTCCAGAATATTTTTATATACAGTATAAATTGAATTATAATATTTATATATACTGTTAATAACATGTTTGCCTTTATTTCATGTTAATTGTTGTTTTATTTCTTATTTAAAAAATGAAATGAAGCGGAATACAAAAATTTGATGTGTTCGGCTTTATTTCAAATGCGTTTTGAAATAAAATAAAAAAAAAAATGCCATTTGGCTTTATTTCTTTCGGTTTTATTACAGGTAACCCAATTTTTTATTGGAATAATTTAGTGAAGTCGTTTATTTATAAACTTTTATCATCAATCCAGGATAACTGGTAAGTTAAATATATATTCAGTTATAGCTTCAAAAAAAGAAAATTAACAAAGTATGTAAATTTTAACCAATATATTATCCTTTATATTATTATCAAACTTTATTGATAATATTGATACAAAATTAGAACACAATAAATTTTCATATATCATATCACAATGTTTTTTTAATTATACCTAATAACAAATAATAGAAATACATACTACATATTATATAATATGTATTTTAGTTTTCATTTTCCATTTTCATTTTTATTTTACACGAACTCTTAAATTATTGAATTTTATTATAGTTTCATTTTTATATAATATGACACATATGTGTCATTCATAAATGAGTCATATTTATGATATTAAATACAATACAAAAAGATGTATATTTTATTATAGAGTAAATAAGTGATAATATATTATGGTAAGGGTATATAACAAATAAATAATATATAATAGAGGTATAATAAAGGAGAGTCAATTGAATAAAAAGAAAATTATTATTTCACCTAGATTCAATTCAATTTTACTTATCAATATAAAATAAATCATCAAGTGAAAATGAGTTAAAATGAAAAGATATTATTATTATTATTATTATTATTTATTTATTATAGAACAGTATTTTTTCATTAATAGGTTCAGAAGTCCTTGAAGTTGAATTATTGAACTTTTATTATGTGTATTGTGTACAAAAAAGAATATAAGAGGTTTGAGGAAAGTTATTGTTTTCTTTATATCAAACTATATTTTGCTTTTCTTTATTTTATATTTAAATACGAGAGGGCAGGGTATAATTTTTAGTTTCTTTGAACTGGTTCTGCATGTGAAATGACAAAAAATGATGTATAGTTATTTGTGTATTAGCTATTTTTAGATGCATTGTTTCAATAAATTTAAATGAAATTTAATGAAAATTATTTGTATTTTTAGAAATAAAATATCAAAAAAAAAAAAAAAAAAAAAATAGATAAGTATTTTGATAAGAAAATTGAAATGTTTGAGAAGTTTTCTGGGGTTTTATGGCATTTTTCTCAACTACAAAATATAAAAGTATTTTTTCAAAGAAAATTTAACAAAATAATAGAAGAAGAATTTCCTTATTACAAAAAAAAAATTTTTTTTTTTTGGGTTTTGGTATGTTATGTTATTTCTGTCTCTTTCTTACATTCTGTAAAAACATATTTTTGCTTGGATCAGCAAAAAAAAAAAAATAAGTAATTTTGTATAAAGTGAATTTTTCACGTAAGGATATTTTGTTATTTTTGTTTTTTTGTATTGAAGAAAAAGAAAAACTATTATGAATATATTTTTGAATTGTATTCTAATACGTATATATTAGTATTGTAGATTGTATATTCATCATAAATCAACTATTGAAGCAATAAATTTGACATTTTCTTTAGGTACATTTATTTTAAAACATATAATCTATATACGAAATAAATGATAGGAAAAAAAAAAATGCATATATTTACAAAAATATTTTTGAAAGAATTGAAGTATACTATTGAAAAATATAGAAAAGAAATGAACATGAATTTTAAATAGTATAGAAAGTTCAGTTTTTATACATTTTCGGAATATTTTTTTGAAAAATTTTCTTATTCATTTCAATCTCTCCGTTCGTCCGTTTGTTTACAAAACTTTTAGTGCAAAATAATTTTAGCCATGGATAGGGCTCATAAAAATATTAATCTTGTGAAATAACTTTTTTATGTAGCCTTAACTGTTATGAAGTTACAGTCCCTCATAGTTCAAAAAAGCCCTATTTTAAAATATTCATACATCAAGTGTTGATTAACATTTTTTCAATTCAATAAAAACGTTAAATAACAGGAATTTATTAAGCTTTGTGAATAAATATAAAATCTTTATATAATTTTTTTACAATGTGTTACCGTTATGTAAAATTTTAATTTAGCAAAATTTTGGTTTTTTCGTTCGGACCCCTGACAAAAAGGGTCTTTAAATTTTAAAAGTAAGTAAATAGATGAGGATTAGTGTAAGTTAGTTCAGAAAAAATTTTGTATTTCCCCCGTAGCTATTAACATGTGGGAAAATTATTTTAACTCTATGTTTTAATTGTTTTTTTGAAAATGTGGGTATTTAAAAACCTTTGGTTTTCCACATAGCATTAATTTTTTTTTTTAAATTCGATTTTTAAAAATATTTCAATATTTTCATTATTCAACCTCTTTTTTATTTTGCATTTTTCGTTTTCATTCTAAACTTCACGGTTTTTAAAATTTACTATTATAAAAAAAATTTTTCCGAAACAAGAATACCTTTTATGAATATTATTCTTGTACCTATATTAGTTGGATCACACATATCGTATATACACAGGAATTCAATTGAAGCACGTGATGATTTTAAAGCTATTTTAATATAGAAGTTATGTATTTTAGAAGCAGTTGCAAATATGTCGAACATGAATTATTATTATAATAGTGTACCTTGAATACAAATACTATTTTTTTTTTTTTTTGCTATTTAGAAGGGAAAACATTTTTTTTGCCCATTGTATATAAATATTTTGGTTTTTTGCATAATGATATTTTTATTTTTGTCTATTAAAATTATTTTTTGGTAAATTTTAAAGGTAAATTTTTTTAAATAGAAAATAAAAAATGAAACGAAAAAATTTTATATTTGTTTTAAAGTTTTAAATTTTTTTCCGAAATCTTAAATCATTTAAAAGTTTAAATAATTTGACTTTATTAGTTGCTTGTCTTTGAGTTATTCATGCGCTTAGGAATTGTCGGAAAATGTATACATTTTTAATTTACCGTTTAAAGGAACAAACAATTTCAGGAATAAGAAATTTCTAGAACTTGATTTCTGATCCAAGGATGCAAAATTTTCCGAAATAAGATATATCTAGAGCTTGATTTGATACAAGGTTTCGGTAAAGTGTATAAGATGTTCAGCGATTCATGTAGTAAAAGAAATTTTAATTGAATTTTTTGTCAAACTAGAAAATAGAGTAAGAGTAGTATTAATCTACACATATGAAGTTGGCTCGACAATTGGTGTCATCCCTTAGAATTATAACAGGCAGAGTTATTGTCCCAGAAATTTTTTTTTCAGTACATTTAAATTATATTGACATGTTTCCACAAAAATTGATAAAAATTTGGTCAGGACGGGATATATCGTCATACATCGCATGCAGAAACTATGCGCCAAGCGGACGTGTGTTTTTTTGTGAAGAATAAATTGAAATTTTAAAGATTGGTAAGTAAAATTGTAAAAAAATTTTAATAAAAAAATATACGTAATACGGTAAATTTAATATTATAATGGAAAGATAGTCGTGATGTGATGATTATTAATACAATTATGCCGCCCCATATAAAAAAGAAACAAAATGCTCGTGGAACAGAGAAGTTAAAGCCAGCAGAAATAATTTTTTACAATAATAATATGACAGACGTTGATCGACTAGATCAAATAATTTCATATTATTCTAGTCCAAGTAAAACGATTTGTTGGTATAAGAAGGTTGTGTTTCATCTTTTGGATATACTACTTTTTAATTCATATTTAATTCTGTACAAAAAAAAAAAAGTAATCTAAAAAATTTAAAATTGCTATAATTCAGAGATTTTGTTATAAAACCTTTATTAGAAATTTCTGAAACATCTATGGCACAAATAAAACATCTTGCGACCATCTTCCAAATCTTTAACTAAGCCACTTACTTCAATGGCTCATTCGTCTATTGAAGTACATGTACCAGAAAGAATAACTCTAAATGAAAATAGAACAAATTGAAGAATCCTTTATAGACGCTGCAGACAATTTACAAAATTAAAAAAAGAGAAACGACACCAAATATTGCTGTCGAGATTGCCAAAGTAAACCACCACTGTGCATTAAATGTTTCGAAAGTTGGCATAAAAATTAATATTTAATATAATTTAAGTTTTTGTTTGTATCAAACTTAATTTATATAAAGAAATAATAAAATGGAAAGAAATGCATAGATATAATAAATAACATTTTATTTTACAAAAATTAATTGTACACGACGTGAAATATTGTAACGGCTATAGCCGTTTTGTGTCCCCAGATGTTAAAAAATTTTCTCAGGGAACAGGATAGTATATAACATCCACCCCACCATTTTAATCTAAAGACGCAAAAAGTTTTGGCTCATTATGAAAAGTGCACCGTATAAAACATCAAAAAATGTTATTGTCCGACAAAGGGATACCTACCAAGGAAATTAAAGAAAAATTTTGTAGTGGGACTTTCCTTTAAAAAAAATTTTTTTTTTGTCATAAAAATGTCTAAATTCGTATAAAATTCACTACTTCTTAAGTGAAATGTCAAAATTGAATACTTTTGTGTGGAAACCTGTATTCATTGACATACTTTAGTGTTGATTTTCGAGTTGGATTCAAAATCAGGATTTCAATAATTTTGTAACGCAGTTTTCAAAAAATTAATTATTTTTCATATGAAAATGTGAAAATTTAATTTTTTTTTAATAAAATTTGTGCATGTGTGGGCATACTTTAAGTATTAATATTTGGATTCAAAATCATAGTATTATTTGCATTCTTATTAAATGAATTGCATTTCAAACAATAGCATAGTGCTTTAAAAACCTAATCAATGCAAAAATCGTTTTATTTCATTGCAATAGTAGTATAGCTTGCATTATTAAAATTTTATAATATCCTGAATTAGAAACATGTTAGGGATTTATAATTCTATAAAATTTCCACGAATGAATTCATTTTTTTTGTTTCTTTTTTGAAATAATTTTTTTTTTTTTAATTACCCACCTTTTTGTTTAACGTAAACATATGTATAAATGTACTACAAGATGTTCAAAAACATTTATGATTGCAAAGTGTATCTGTTATTCATTTAAAAAGGATAACAAGGAAACCAGGTTTATTATTTGGTTGGTTGGTTTGTTAGTTGGTTGGTGTTTCTCTTATTGCAAAACATTAACAATTTGTAAAAGTTTTTGCATAATAATTATATTGTTATATAAAGGTGACAGGATTAATAGAATAAGAAAATAACCCAGAATTATATTGTATGATGTGTATATATATAATATTATGATGCAAAAATGATTCACATATGGTTTTAGTATATTTTTGTAAAAGTGAAATAAATTTATTTTTATTTTACTTTCATAGAAGTGAAAAGTACATGTTGCAATACTCTTGGGATTCTTTATATGAAAACGGTTAATTAAATACAAAACGTGAATCATATATATATATGAGAATGAATCGCAATTTTCTAATTTTCTGTGTGAAAATTTCAATCATAAAATAGAAAAAAAAAAAAAGGAAACATTTTATATTGGACGTGATTTGGGTTAAAAAGATTTTAAATAAAATCAAATTGAATATAAATTCAAAGGGACTTTCATTAGAAAATTTCAAAAGGGTAAGTGAGAATATTAGTTTTTTTTTTTTTTTTTGATGGGTGAGTAGTTGAAGATTTAAATTTAAAAGGGTAGTTATATAATATTTAAATATTAATAATAAATGGGGGATCATTTACAAATGAGTAAATGAAAAGGAAAAGGGCAGTTTTAATCAGGAATATAATTTTAAATTTTAATTCAAAATTTTTCAGTTATATGTTTGGTTATTTGATTGAAAGGTCTTAATTGAATTCTTTAAAAGAATTTGTAAACAAATAGAACATTATTTTATGTATATATGTACTTATTAGCTTGAAGCTTTTAAAGAATTTTGTATTAATCCTAATTATCCTTTTTTTTTTTTTTGTTTTACTTTTAAAAGAACATTTTGTATGATATTTTGTAAGTGTTATTTTATATCTAGGATAAAAAATCAACCAAGAAAAAAAAATCTTTTGAATTAAAATCTTTTGAATTATTTATAAAAGATATTTTTAGATGATGGTTAAATAAATTTTAGAAAACGCTTTAAATTAATTTTAATAATTTAATAGAAGGTATGCAGACTGCTGATTGTAACGAAACAGAAGGGTAATGGAAAAGATTAAATCAAGCAAAATGACAGCTACAAATTTCTCTTTCTTAGAGACTATAACATTATTTTTGAATAAAATGTTTTTAATTGCATATTGAAGATTTTTATCAAACAACTTCTAAAAAAATTATAATTTTATGTTATAATTTTTTTTGAAAATCCTAAATAAAAAACAAACTTATTTTTCTAAGGCTCAGTGTTAATAAATTGTAGTAAAAAGAAAATTGAAGCCTTACAATCTTACAAATTTGATACTGAGATGTAATTTTATTGATAAATACCATTTATTGTAGAGCAATTTCTAAACAATTCCTTTTAAAGTCACAAAAAATTACGCTTAAACTTGTGTAAAAATGACCCACATAATCAATCACATAGTCAGTGTATGTGATTATGTGGGTCGCATACATAAAACTGTGCTTGAACTCAAATCTCATCTTTTAATACTTTCATACAGAATTATTTCCTTACTCTCAGTTTTTGTTTGAAAATGTCAGATTTAAGTTCAATCTCAGCTTTATGCAGCCAACCAAATAGTTCTAATGCATCAAACTGAGCCTGAACTAATAGCTGTTCAAGTTTAGATTTTGTTTGGAAAAGTGAGATTTCACTGGTTTTTATTTTCGCTAAGTCAATAGATTTTATTTTGCTGTAGCAAAATATAATGACTTTTTACATGTCATTATGTGCATTTTTAAGTGATGCAGTGAGTGAAAATGAAACTCACTTTTAACACTTATAGTGTCAATTAACCTAAATGCCAATTTAAATTTTGAAAAAGAGAGTTTATTTTTTATTTTGCAAACTTTTAAAACTGGGTTTATTTTTCTATGGATATTCTTTCAAAATCGGAAAATAAATATTTAAATTGATAAAAAACTGCTTTTATTATTTAGGTATTAAAATGCAAATGATGGAAACAATAAAATGAATATTAAAGATTTAGCTTTTTTTTTGTTCTTGTATTTTTAATTGAACTTTCGGGTATATGTCCATGAATGTTCAATCAAGTTTAAAAATCTTCGATAAGTTCAATAATTTATTTTGTTTTTTATTCAATTTATCAATTAAAAGGGTAAAAAAGAAAAATTTTGATTGAATTTAATTTAAAACAACTTTATCCTAAAAATCAAACTTTAAATTTTGTCTTTTTTTAGATTGTTTATCTTTGATGTGAAGGAAATTTGAAAGAAAATGAAAAAAAAATTTATGCAAAAAAATATAAACACAAAATAACTTAAACTTTAAAAAAAATTGAAAAAGATTTTCTTAAAAAAAAAAAAAAAAAATATTTTTTGTATATATTTTCTTTCTAGATTTCCAAAAAAAAAAATTATTTTTCCAGCAGCAAAACAAAAAAAAAAAAAAAATAGAGTCATTGAAAAGAAAATTATATTTTTTTTTTTCTTTTATTTTCGATTACTTTGCATATAAATGTACTCAGTTATTTTTTATATGAAATTTCGAAGTCTTTAAAATTCAAATTTAAATCAAAGTTGTGGTTTATTTTTATTTCAATATCGATTACAACATATTATCATCCATGCAGTATGGGACCATTTTTTTAAGGAAGATTCACATAATTTCAGTGGGGAAAAGTTGAAAAAATAGAATATGGAGATTAAGGATTGAAATATAAAATTCAAGAGGGAGTTTTTAAAGGGGTTTACTCCTTTCAATTCAATTCTTTAAAATACATTTTCATGTTATTTTTTTTTCACCACTAATAAAATTTTTTTTTCGAACATACTTTTAGCTACTGCTATTTTGTTGCTTTATTCTACGTTACATGTATAGAGGGTTTATGTTTATTTGTTTTCAATATTGCAATGTTTTTTAAAATTTATTCAATTTTAAAACTCTTTCTTTTGTCTTTTTTTTACTTATTTTACCTTTACTATTAGTAATAGCTATCATTTTCTTACTGAATTCTTATTTATTTTTTTTTTTTTAACCATTATTTCAATTTTTATTACTATACTCAATTTATAAATCCATCCCTTTTCAAATCATTGCAATTCTCAAAATTAAAGTCATCCGAATATATAATTTATATGTAAAATTTTCGGAGAAAAACTGTAGTGAATATTTTTCAATTCGATTTTTTGCTGGTAGAGAATCGCTTTTATTGAAATGATTGTAATTTGAAGAAAAACTAAATAAAAAACCAAATAAGATAGTATATATAAAATTAAAGGTTTTTAAAGAAAGGGGTATATTCTCAAAATGGTAACGTAAAGTTTTTTTTTAAATGTTTATACCAATGATATTTTTTCATTAAAATTTTTTTAAAAAAAATCGTGAAAAACTAGGAAACATTTTCTTTTATTCTAAGGAAGTCTTTTATTCTAAAGAAGTTATTATAGGGTTAATGTTATAAATCCTATAATAACTGAGACAATTTATTTTTATTCTCTAAAATCTTAACCTCTTAAAATTTCACATATTTATATCTTCAAGGATTTAGAAAATACAATAGGCAAAATTTAGCAAAATTTTTATTTCTCATAACAGTAAATTTAAATGTCGAATTGCACAACACAATATAACTCATGAAATGTCTCAGATTGAAAGAATATCTAGTAACGGACTACATAAAAAAAATTGTTGTACAACTCTGATTTTTTTTATCCAATACAACTAAACTATGTTGTAAACAAAAGGACGGACAGAGTAAAAAAAATTTTTAAAATGATATTCTACAACTTAAAAACTTCTCTAAAATATTCCAAAAATTAATAGAGTTTTGCATACTTTTGTTTACATCTTAAGAAAAACTTTTATTAGTAGTTCATTGTAATTTAACTCTACGAGTAACTGGCAAAATATTTTTAGTTTTTTATTGAATTGAAATAATTTTACATCAATTGCCATTTTGTTTTTGCATTGATTTTTTTCTACTTTTTCCATCATGTAACCTGTTTAAAAAAAAATTTTTTCACCATACACTCCCACTCTCCACATTGTATAGCTATTATCTTATAATATTGATATGTTACGATTCATTTGTAATGTACGTGCGAATATAATCTGTCAAAGTGTGATTCGATATTGAAGAATATTTTTATTTTTTTTTGTTTTTGTCTTAAGATATGGTGAGTAAATTACAAGTAAAAGAGGAAGTTTTTTTTTTTTTTATGAAAAAAATGGAGTGGGGAGACTTATATAGTATGTATATGAAAAGAAAAATTTGTAGAAACTTTTGTTTAAGGATGAGAAAATCGTAAATAAAATGAAATAAAATTAAATGAAAAATAAAACAACAAAACAAAAAATAAAAGTTTTATGAACCAAAACAAAAAAAAAATAAAAAACAAAGATACAAAATATAAAATATAAGAAACTTTTCTCAAATGTCGTAAGTATTTTTTCATCGATCCATTAGTAAATATTAGTTAATGTTGGTTAAGACAAGAATTTTTTTGTGAATACATAAGTCGAACTGTTTTCAATTTAATATCAGTTTTCTGTTTAGTGTTGCTGTCACTCCAAATTTTTATTCCCAGAAATAATGGATTTGCAAAACTTATATATCGGAATATTATATTCTGCCACGCGGATTTCTTTTTTTTAGAATTTTTGACTTGATTAGTAATGACCAGTTGGTAATCGTGTGTCTATTTTCATCATAGATTCGTTTTAGGGATTCGTTTCAACAGAAATCCGTTTTATTATCTTTAACGAAATATATTATAGCCAATTTTACAAAAATAAAGTTGAATTCTTTTACACGTTTTGAACTGTTCGAATATTATCCAAGAACATAATAAAACCAAAAATCATCTATTTATTAGCAATACAACTTATCCAAAAAATTTTTTCAAAAGTAAAAGGATTCGATCCCTCCCTCTGAAATATCAATTTTTTTTTTTTTTTTGTATTATGTTTTATTTATTTTTATTATTGAGAAAAATAATTCAAGATATTTTATACATTATTTCAGTATATTTAAAAGTGTTTAAAGAATTGTCTCGTGTAGACATCATTTAAACACTTAATAAAGTATCTGTGAAAAATAACAACAGTTTTTAGGAAAATTTTCACCACTAAAAAGACATAAAAATGTGGGATAGGAAAAAACAAAAAATACAAAAATGAAAAACTTAAAGAATTAAAGAATCTTTTTGTTTTTTTGGTGGATTTGGGGGTGTCCTCAAATGTAATTTTAAATTGGAAATGGATCTTAAACGTTAAATTTAAGGTTTTTCTTTTTGAATGGTTGGTTTGATTTGGAGGCTATAAATACTGAACGATGGTTAAAAACTTTTCTTTTTCTTTTTTTTTTAAATTTTAGTGGTATAGTAACAGAGATACTATAACTCGAATTGAAGGTCCATTTAAATTGTAATTGGTAAGTAATTTAATTTAAAAAAGGAATCAGAAACTGAAATCAGCAAAAAAAGTTTTATTTATATAATTTGGAAAATTAGCCATTTTAGTTAAGGGATTTTTTTTGTTTTTTTGCTTTTTTGCAAAGATAAATCTTTTTTTTTTTTTTTTTGTAATTTAACAGTAATTGGAGTGTTTTTTAATTAAAAATTTTTGTTCTTTTTTTTCAGAATCAGAAATAAGAAGAAATTTGAAAAAAAAAAACTTATTTAAAAATTTGTTGAATTTAGTTTTGTTTGGAAAAGAACTGTGGTGTTAAGCAAATCTGGAAAAATTTAGTACTTTTAAGTTCAAATTATTATTACATTGAAAAAAGAAAATGTTATACTTAATCTGAATATTGCACTATGTCCAAAAATGAAAGAGGTGCTTTCAAAAGATAAATTTATGCAATCGAAAAGTACATTTCGTTAGAAACTGAGTCAGAGTGTATAATAGGAAAAAAATAAAGTGATGTCCGAAAAAAGTTGAAACCATGGATTGAATGCATAAAATTGGGTTTGAACTCGCATTTAACTTTTTCAAAAAAAAAACCTTAGGGTTCAAGCGTGAGTTAGATTTGAAATTAAGCTCTTAGTTAGATTTGTTAAAAAGTTAGATTTGAATTTAAGCTCTGTTTTATGCATTCTCTATAATTAAAATGTAAAAGTAGCTTATAAAAAATTTTAATGTGCATTCATTGAGAGAAGTTTTTTGTTTTTAATTAAAAAGTGAATTCGAAAATTTAGAAAATAGTACCCTATATAGAATTTCCAAATAAATTTAACTGAATAGAATAAAAATTTTCAGATAGGAATGTTTAAAATACCTTCATTAGGAGAAAAAAAAAATTGAAGATCAAAAATCAAAACTAAAAATCTATAACAATCTTATTTAAATCTTTCAACAGTAAATTAATCATCTATAGGTACAAAGATTTTAAACAGTTAAATTTTCCCAAAATTTAATCTAAAACACTTAGAAACATTGACGTGTAATTTAACTTTTTGCTCATTATGGGATCCAAAGTTTAAAATACTACATTACAATGTATATATCATTAGTATTATATTAAATAATAGTAGTTATAGATTCTTAAAAACATTATTCAAAATAAAAAATTTCAATATTCTCTACATTTCAAAACAAAAAAACACACATAATATCTAAGAAAATATTAGAATTAAAATTTTAAAAAAAGTCACATACTGTAAGCCAAAAAATTTTCATAATTTTTTCTTTCTAAATTTTTAAATTCCTTTAACCAAAAGAAAAAAAATAAAATATATTCTTTTTACTTACCTAAAATTCTAAGCTTATAAAATTATAATATTTATACTTATAAATATACTTATATTTTGCTCCTTTTTATTTTAGTATAAAAATATTTAGCGGCAACGTTTTAGAATTTCTCATAATAAATTCTAAACTCGTTCACGTTTAGAATTTCTTTAACAATATGGCTACAATTTTATTTCTATATTTCTATCATATTTTTTTTTTTTTTTTTTTTGTTTTATAGATTTAAAGTTTTAGAGTTTTGTTTTTCTCTCAAAGGATATTCTAACTAAAATATACAAAGAAGAAAAATCCACGAGATGAAAAGTAAGAGGAAGTTGACAAAAAAAAAAAAAAAACAAAACATTCATAATTTTTGAAAATTCATAGGAGATGACAAAAGAGCGTATTTGTTTTATAATAAATTTTCTTTATTATTCCTTGTTTTATTTTAAGTTTTTTCTTTGTTTTTACCGTTATATGCATAATGGTATATATTTATATTTTTTTTGTTATTTTCCATATGGAATTTAATGTATATTATTGTTGTTGTTTTTGTTTTTCTTATTATTTTAATAGTACCTATAGATATGAAAATTTGTACGGAAGTTTTTTTTGTTTTTTGTTCCTATATATATTCAGACTGAAATACAAGGCAAAATTAAAAGTAAAAAAAACAAACATAAAAAAAAAAAAACAGGAAAAAAAAAGGATTCTATTATTACCTTGAAAGTAAAATATGCTTTCACTATTTTACGTGTTAAGATTTTTGAATAAGTTTTTCGATTTTTTTTTACTGTTTTTTTTTTTTTTTTTTTTTTTTTTTTTTTGTTTTTGAGACTATAACCATGCCATAAGATTATTATTATACTGAATACTGATAGAATCGGAGAAAATATAATAATTTTGTTATATTTCTATATATTATGATAATGTATCTACAGATACAATTAATAAGATACTTTCTTCAAAAAAAAAAAGAAAAAAGCAGAACAAACAAAACAAAAAAAAAAAAAATATTATATATTTTTTCTTAAAGAATTTATAATTTTAATGGTGAATGTTTGGTATTATGTGTCTATGTTCTTAGGGATTTACTTATAGATTATGAAAATATTTTTATACCATTTTACATATATATACATAATGTATATATATAATATAAGATATTATATTATATATTATAATATTATGTGATATGGTATATGTATTAGAAAAATTTACAAAATATATACTAATATACGAATAGAATATAATAATATATAGGAGTTATCTATTAAATATACATATAGATAGATATATACTTTAAATAAGAAGAGTATAAAAGAATATGTACTTTTATCAAGATACTTTTAACTTTTTAAGATTTTTATTTTAATATTTAAAGAATAAAAAAGATGAAAAAAAAAAAGGAAAATAAAAAAAATTTTCGATTTTTTACAAAAATTTATGTGAATGCTATAAAAAATACTTCATTTAACATTCTCTTTTTCTTTCTTTTAATAAAAGAATTTAAAAAAAAAAAAAATTATTTTTTAAGATTAAAATATGAAATTTGTTAAGATTTATGATTAAGACTTTAATTTGACTTCATTTTTTCTTTTCTTTTTTTTTTTTTCGAAAGGTTTAAGTTTATTTGACTTTCAAAAATTTCTTTATTCAGATTTTTATGAAAATCTGGAAATTTTTTTTCTAAAAATTTTATAATTTAGAAAAAAATATCAAAGAAATTTCTTTAATTTATAAAAGAAAAGAATAATAATAAATGTTATAGAAAAAATTTTAATATCTTAAAATAATTTAAGATTCTTTTCATTACAGTCAACTATGCAAGCAATTTGTAATAATTCAGTCAAGTTTAATGGAAGAACACCGCTCTAATGTGTTAGTGCACTTTTCTAACTTAAAATAGTTTTGATAGACATGTGGTCTCTTGGAAACTCTTGCGACTCTTGGTCTCTTGGTCTCGTGGAGACTCTTGGAAAATACTTACATTTAAATGTAACAGTAATTTGTAACCGATATTTCTGACGGGAATTTCAAATTTTATTTAAATTGTTCCCGTTTTATTACTTGACAATAACTATAAATCTCTTAATTTTTTTTACTTTGATTAAGAATATTTTTTCAACTTAAATTATGGCAAATTAATAATCTTAAAAGTCACATTAATTTGGTCGTTTTAGATCAATTTTCTTTGAAGAAGATTCTTTTCGTCATACAAAAAACTAAAAAACTAACGTTATATAAAATCTTTATTTAATAAAAGTATAAATACCTAAATATTACCAATTAAATAACTTAAATCTTTATTAAATCTTTCCCTTTCCAAGCAAAAAAAAAAAAAAAAAAAAAAAAAATCATAAAAAGTTGATATAATTATTATTTTAATAATCAGAAAATATTATATATCCATGCATGCATTGAAGTTTAAAAGAAAATATAAAACGCTATGCCTATGTCAGCACGCAGGAGGGGATAACTTTTAATTGTCATCATACATATTTTTGTTTTTTAAAATTATTATTTATAGCTTAATTTATGTCGGTTTTTTTTGTTTTTTTGTAGATTTTTGATTTTTGTCATAATTTTATGGCTCTCCCTCCCCTTCCATACAATAATTAAACATGATTTTTCACTTTTTCGCACACGAAATAAATTACATATGAACAATTATTATTTTTGTTATATTATTTTTTTTATTCTTTGTAATTTCCCGAAGGATAATAAAAAGGTCCTGATAAAATATACATTATGGGTACAAATAATTCTAAACATACACAAAAAACGACTCATTAGGTAGTAAATGTATATAAGTATAATAATTTTCCCTTGGTAGTCTTTTTTTTTTTAATATTAACATGTGCGGAAAATTAAATTTCTTCTAAGGAATTTTAATGTTTATTTCTTTTGTCAACATTAAAGAAACTTTCGTCAAGAAAATGAGAAAAATTTATTTTTTTTTATTAATATTAATTACTCAAATACTGCATTTAACAAAGGAATAGAGGAAATAGATGTCGTGATTTTTTATTTAAGAAATTTTTTCTATTATTTTGTAGTAGATATATAATATGTTAAAATTGCAAGGTTTTATGACTGAATGTGTTTATTTTACTCTGTTTCTATAAAATAGAAAATTCCATTGTATACTTATTACTTAAATTTTTCTTTTAAAGTTTAAATTTGTTTTAAATGATGTCTTCTTTATTTCAGATTACTTAAGAAAGAAATGTTAAATACTTCCTCGTCTAAAGATTTTTGCCAAAGGGATAAAAAGTAATGAAAATGCCATCTCTATACATGGTCGAAATTCCTAAATGAAAAACAACAAGTCTTAAAAATTTGTTCATAACTTGAACATGCTGCATGTGGAATATATTGCCTACTAATCTATCTCTGTCTGTCTCATCTAATCTATCTACATTCCCAGCTAAAGAAAGTATGGTTTTGTATATAACATGGGAAAATTCAAAAAAAAAAAAATTAAATATTTTTCTTCAATCAACACCTCGACACTCTTCGCAGTTGCTCTTTCTCATAGTTGTAATCATATTTTCACCCTTTCAGCCTGCCTGAGCAGAACTCAAACAGTGTTTTAATATTTTTTTGTTGACACAGAAAAGGCTACGATCTATGCTTTGGTTTAAGCATGCATAAAAAAAAATTGTAAAAGAAAAAGCCTTTAAACTTCAAATAAAATTTTTTTAGCTTTTACAAGCGGAAATTTATCAATTGCATTCAATTCGAATTATTTATTTAAAAATCAATAAGAACTAATTTAGAAGTTTTTCTTTAATTAACAACCTATTGATTTATTATTGAATTTATTTATTGGAAAATTTATCTGTTATTGATTTCGCATATATTTTCTATTTAGATTTAAGGACTTTTAGCATATTCATGCTAATTTGTGTTAGACTAAGTTTAATCGATCAGTGCAAAAATATATAACCTCACCTAGATTTATTAGCCAATTAGATGACATGAAATTATTTTGTAGTGAATTGGAAGGGAGGAGACAAAGCAATTCTCCTAAGTTCTTAATTTAAAATATACACGTTAAGACCTTTTTTTGTCAAGCGAATAACAAATATTGAACAAATGAATATTTTTTTAACTTAGATCATATTGGATACAATAAAAGGTGGAGGAGTAGTCTTTGATTTACCACTTGTAACACATTTAATAACATTCTAAGGCATTTATTAAATAACCAATATGAAAATAATTGATTTAATGAAAAACATTGAATGTCAAGGACAACCGTATGTAAAATAGATGACAATGAAAAAATGAATGAAGGGTACATTAAATAAAATAAATTTATTTTGACACTATGTATACATATATGAAGTCCTACAAAAAATACTTCCAACACTACTACTGGAGTAAAAAAAAAAAAAAAAAAAAAATTTTAAACATTCTTGTGTTTAAGCATACATGAACTTTGCTTGTTGCAATTTTTCCATTCGAATGAATACATGTTTAACATGAATGACTATCAATTAATTCATTCCCCGTGTCCAATTTCATACAAAAAAGAAAAATAAATACGATAATTGAAACAAAATAAAAAGAAAGGGATAATGTCTATATAAATTGAAGGATTAAACCACACTTTATTTCTTTTTGCCTTTTTTGTTTTTGTAAATTGATATGCGTTAAATATGATTAGTTTTGTTTGAAATCCTCTACCCTGTATTTATATGAGGGCCATTGTAATGTTAAGAGTTAGAGTTAATAGTGGTCTCTTTAAATAAATAACTTAATAAATTCGACTTTAAAAAGAAACCTTTCATGTTTTTTTTTTTTTTTTTTTTTTTTTTTAATTAGTCTACAAATTTAGTTATTTGTTTGTTTTCTTTTATCCTTTTATTTTATATTTTTAGCTGCTGCCCCTCTGTTTCTCTCTTTTTGTTATGTAAATTAATTAATTTTGATGGTGTAAAAAAATATGAATTAATTTTTTGTGTCATGATTATAGTTTTTTTTTTTTTTTATTAAATTTTACTGTCGAACAAGTATTATCTTGATTACATTACAAATTACATATGTAATGTTCACTTGCTATTCAATTATTTTAAGAAAATTAAACCGACCACTTTAAAACAAAACCACAAATTTATGTTTTTGAAGTTAATATTATGGAATTTGTATTCAGTCCGGAAATGGAAACATATAGACATTACCAATATGTTTTTATTGTGGAATATAATAAATTGTGACTTGGTGGTGGCTTTTACAAAATGAAGTAATCATATTCCTAATGTAGATAATTGTCAGTTTAGTTATAAGGAAATTGTCACAATAAAAAATTTTTAAATTATATTATTAAAAATGACATTTTGTTGGTAAGAATTGTGGTAGATAACAAGATAAGGATTTCATAGTTTCGTTGTTAAAGTATTTTTTTTTTTTGGTAATACATTGTTGATACTTTTACAAAGCGTTTCATCAGAATATATCAATTTTTCGAGAGTTGACTGTTATATAATTAGAAACAAATTTTTTTTAAGGGTTAAAATTATATAAGCAATTTATTCAGTAATAAATCTTTTGTGTACTTAATTTTGTTGTAATTGTTGTTTTAGTGGCGTACAAGGCTTTAGTTGAATTATAATTCTACTCTACACATTTACGTACACGTTTATTTCAATAAATCTGAGTTGGGCCAACTTGGACTGATTGATTTGAAATTCTTATAATTTTTTTTATTTTAAAAGTTTTTTATTTAATTTTTTTTTTGGGGATACTATGGCAAATGTTGTAGCCGCGTAGGACCAAATGACTATATCTGAAAGATACTTGGTGTTACCACCTTTCCAAAAATATATATCCTTAATGGCGTATTTTAGCCTTTAAGGAAGAAAAGGACATTTGAAAGCATTGTGTTGTGATATACATATATATTCGATTTTTTTATCTTATAAGATAGTAATCTAAAAAATATTTTAACAGTTACTTGGTGGCGATAGGTGTTGCCGTTCTCGACATATTGTAGTTCAAAATTGAAAATTTTTGAAAAAAAAAACAATCTTTTTTATTTTTCTTTAAAAACCAAATATCTCATGATGATAGAAAAGTGGCAACACCAAGTATGTTGCAGATATAGACATTTGGTTGGTCCTACGCGGGTACAACATTTACCATAGTAGAGCCTTTTTTTAAATGAAAGTATAAATTTGTAAATTTTTTTTGAGCTAAGTGTGAAAAATTACATCTTTAAAATTGCTTCCATTTTCCTGTTGGCAGTTAATGGCTCTTTTTAAGACATTTTGCATTACGTTGCGCAATTTCCGTGCGAATATTCTGCTTTAGTTCCTGAATATTTTGTGGTTGGTTGACGTAAACTCGTTTCTTCAAGAAACTCCACAATTCACAAAAAAAAAAAAAATAAAACAGGAGAACGCCACGTAAATCAGCTTTTTTGAAAATTATTCGGTAATCGAAAAGTTCTCGCAGATTCGCCATTGTCCCTCTCGCGGTATGAGTTGGAAACATATGTTACAATTATTGAGAACTACCAGACATAAAAAATTTTCCAACCTGTACTGTATACCGCCCCAGAGACGGTTTCTGGATGCTCAGTTTCATTTTGGTAAAAATATGAGCCGATAACTCTATTAGCCATAATTCCACACCAAACAGTGTATCAGAGAGCGTGTAGTTGTCACTGATGCACTGCTCTCGGATTCTCCGTTTCCCAAATTGGGCACTTCTGTTTATTGGCATACCCATTTAAATGAAAATGTGCTTCATCGCTCATAATGAGATTGTTCAAAAAATTGATCTTCCAAAGAAAATAAGGCAATATGTGAATCGAAAGGTTTTTAAAAGCGCACATTGTCCAAAAGACTATAAAAACAAAAAAAAATTGAATTATTAGTTAAAAATTATGGAAAGCTGTTTATGCATGTAAAAAATATAGTGCTAAAGCTTTAAATATTATGTCTTACTAACGATAAATTTGCACAAAGTTACAGTTACAAAGTCTCAGTTACAAGACTCTAAAAATAGCAAATTTTTGATCTTCAATAAATCTTAAACGCGAAGAGATACAAATTTTCCGATGTTGGTAATCCGATGAAAGCACTTTCAAAATTTGAAAATTCAGGAGCCGGAGATAAGAAGGAAGGAAAATCTTGTAAAATTTTTCTTGCACATAACCGTTAATTTTCGTACTAAATTAAATAAAAAATTGTATAGTTTTAATAAGTTATTGAGTTATTCTTCACTCGGGTCTTTAAAAATAATTTATTTACAATTAATAAAGGACAGAATTCGGTGTTTATAAAACAATTAATTATTCAATACAAACTAAAAAAAAGTGCATTAGGTGCATCGAGGAGAAATCGGCCTTTTATATTGGTTTAAAATTTTCTTAATTTATTTTCATTTTTCGTACCTAAATTTTTATTTTCGTAATTTATGTTAAATTCCAAAACTCATTCTTCATTCATAAGATTTGAAAAAAAAAAAAAAAAAAACAAATCCCCTTATTGTTATCAACTATAGGAGTTGGATATAAGAAAGTAATAAAGTAAGAAATCATTGCTAACAAAAAGAAAAAAAAAAAAGCAAAATATAAAAAAATGTGTGTTTTTACCTTTTACCAAAATCAAGTCTATTAAAAGCGTTTTATATTTTCAGGTGTACTAATGCCTAGATTTTTTTTTTCTTTCCTTTCTTATCCAACTTTCTGGTATAATATTAAATAAATTTTCAATTTTCTGCTATTCATCTTTTCCGGTTCATAAATTATCAAATCAGATTCAACTGAGTTGAAAATAATTGCAATGTTTAAAATGGAATAGGCAAAGGTTATTTGGTTTTAAACAAAAAAAGGAGGAGTAGAGGGAAAGAATTTACACTGGGAAGCTGATTTATTTTGTTTTGTTTTTTTTTTTTTTTGTTTTACATTAAATATCAATTTAAGAAGCAAAGAAGAAAATCTAGACTGTTTTCTTAACCTAACTTTGGTACTTCTTTTACGAAATTATAAGTTATTCATATAGAAAACGAAACTTAACTTTAAATTCATTGATGCTCAACTTTTTGCTTCTGAAGGCTCATAAAATGTTGCATTAAATAATTCAAAAAAAAAAATAGTAATAATAAAACAAAATAAAAATAAAACAATAATATTATGTATTTACTCATTGCTGTTTTCTTTTCATTGGTTACCATTTTTGTTTTTACTATTATTATAGAATGAGGCAATAATCTATGTATGTATGAATGTACATTTTTTATAATAAAAAAGGTCAGTCGTGCATACATTTAATGAGCTTTAAATAATTTTATCGCTTCTTGAGACTTTATGATTCCCATCCTCCTACCATCATCATCATCATCATCTAAAAATTCACCCACCAATGCTATTTCTTAAAGTAAAAAAAAAATATTTCTCATATTTTTCATTTTTCTTGACATTCCTTGACTTTGCATTAGACGTTTATTACAATTTCAAATTTGTACTATACTTGGGGTAAAATGTTTATCAAAAAAAACAAAAAAAAAACAGCGCATTACTTGAAGGTGGTGAGGGTTTATTAGATTGGTAGTGGTTGTTGTACTCCATAAATATTTTATTTTTGGATCGTTGGGCCGATTAATGGTCTAAAATTTGAAATGTGGTTAAACGTAAATCAATTCAAAATAAAAAAAAAAAAAACAAAAAAAAATGTATTTAGAATTGGAGGCAATTGAATGGGAGGAATGAAGAAAAAAAAATTTTTTTTAAATAAATGTAGAACATGAAAATTAAATAAGATTGGATAAATCTAAAAAAAAAAAAAAAAAACTCAATTAGATTTGGTTGTTAATTTTAATTATTATTGGAATTTTATGATAATATTTTTTTTTTTCTCAGTAACTTTAGTTTAAATGACGCCATTTTTATTTTTGATTTTCTTTTAAGTTTTATCTGTGTAATTTTAATTAAAAATAAGATAATTGCATTCATTTAAAAATATTTCTTTATATAAGTGTACAAAGGAATAAAAAAAAAATGTAGTGCTTAAGTATAGAGGCTTTTTAATTGTTTAAAAAATTTCCTTTAAATATTCTTTACTAGAAGACGTTACAGGCCTCCAAAAAAACCGGTAAAGAATATAATTAAAGATTTTTAAGTAAACTAAAGAAAGAATTAAATTGATATTTGATTTTTTGTTGAAATTACAAAGTCAAGAAAATTACGGATGAAAGAATCGGAGAACGGTAGACCTGCAAAATACTGCATTTAGTACATATCAATACTAGAAGAAAATGCATTACATTTCTAGACATTTTAGTCAATATATATTAACTGCACATATATACATATAAGAACCTACAATATTGTAATTAAAATATTTTAATATTCATATTTTATGATTCATAACATCAGATTCCATCTGTTATTTTTTATTATTCTAATCCAAAAATATTGAATTAAGTGCATTGCGATGTTAAATATTTTTTTAAACCGGTATGAACTATGTTCAAGGGTATAATAAATTTGCCATTACGTTTGTGACACCTTAAAGAAGTCGAGTTAGATATAGTGTCAAAGGTATGGATCACCTTAGAATCGAATTCTGAGTCGATTAAGCTATGTACGTCCGCCCGTCCGTCCGTCCGCACAATAACTCAAAAAATAAAGGAGCTAGGAGGCTGAAATTTTTTTTTACGTCACTTTTGTAAAACTGTTAGTTTTGCTATTGAAATCCAGAATCTTCGGCCGTCGGGTTCAAGTAGCTGCCATACAACTTCTTTCTTTATATGGAAATAACTCAGTATCTATTCAAGCTAGGTATCTGATCAAGCTAGTCAAACGATGATCAAGTTTTATGGCAACAACTTCTGTAAGATTTGGTTGTACTGGTGCAACAGGTTCGGGTAGCTGCCATACAACTTCTCTTTTTAAATGAAAATAACTCATTGACTATTGAAGCTAGGAATCTGAAATTTAGTGACCAGATATCGAGGTACATGTCAAAAACTTTTGTAAAATTTGATTGATCTAAAGCAGCCGGTTCAGCCTTCTTGCACCTCTTGGAGCTTAATGAAGCTTATAAATGATTATCAAGTTTTATGGCAACAACTTCTGTAAAATTTGATTGTGCTTGTGTAATAGATTCTGGTAGCTGTCATACAACTCCACAATTTACATAAATATCTCTGTAGTTAACGTCGGTACTAAAACATCTGAAAGTTTTTAAAAGATGGTTAAGTTTTATAGAAACAGGGTTATATTACCTTCATACAGGTATCCCAGAGTTGGCACAGTCTATTAATACTATTGCACTCTTCCTCGTTTTTTTAATGTTTTTGAATTTGGAAAAAAATTGCACACCTTTAGGCGTTGATCTAAAAATATAAAATTATATCAATCTGAATTTTCAATTTATCAAATTAGAGTTATTTGTTTGAAAACTCAAAAAATACATTTATTAAAAATGAAAAAAAAAAAAAAATTGAAAAACAAAACCATTTTAAAAACATTTAAAAGCAATTTTAATATTTTTTTTATTCTTTTTGTTTTGTTTTGTTTTACATTTTGGTTTTAACTAAGAAACGTCATAAAACAAAATCCAACGCAATGTAACCAATCTTATGAAACGAGTTTATTGCATTAAAAATTATAACACCTAAAGGCTATGTGTAAATATTAGTAAAAACAATATTAAAAACAACAATAAAAAAAATGACATGGGACAAAAACATAAAGTAAGCATTAAAATTGAAAGGTTCCGCAAAATATAACAAAAAAACCCCATTTATTGATAAAAAAAATAAAAAAACCAAAAAGTAAAATTAAAAATAGACGAAATGTATACGAAAATAAATATCTACAACCAAACGATAGTAAAATTACATAAGAAGAGTTGAGTTGAGGTATAGTTGAAATGAAATTAAATGGAGAATGTAGATGAAAAAATATTCATTCTATATGAATGAATTTTTCATTTCTCATATCAGAGACAGATGTTAAAATTCTCATCAAGGATTTGATATATGGTACAATATATTAATATTTGTATATGTATGTGACTACTGTTATGTAATAAAATACAAAAATACGGTAATCAAATTGAATTTTTTGGTTTTGTTATAAAACAGGGTTGAATCGAAAATTCGTTAGGATATTCAAAATTGTTACCTATTTATTATAATTTTTTTTAAAAGACATGTTCCAAAGTTTTGGTGGGAATTGTGGTCAACTTTTTCTTAAACAGAAGTTTTCTATTATTGAAATTAACATGACTGTATTCAATTGTAAGACTATTGTATAATTTTAAATATATTTAATTGCTATTACAAAATAAAGGTGTGATAATTTCAGATGTAAAACTATGCGGAAATATCCGATTTAAATAGGTGTAACTTACTCAGTTGCTTCGAATTATAAAAGGTTGTGTTCCATATTATGTCTTCCATATTTGAATAAAGAATTTAAATTTTGAATTTCGCTAAGAAGTTGCAAACTTTACTCTCTACTCTATTACATAAGGTTTACAAACTTACTAAAAACCATCCTAAGCAAATTTAATTCTGTTGATACACAACTGTTATATCGATTTAAATCCTTTTCTTCACTTTTCTGTTGTTTTTTTCGTTATTTTGTAACTTTGTGAAAAAAAAAAATCCAAAAGAATAACTTTTTTGTGTCTGAAATTTTATGTATTTTTTTTTTTTTTTCCAGTTATATTTTAACAGTTTTTTATTGAACGAAAAAAACGAAATATGGCGTAAGAGAACATACTAAAAGTCGTTAAATGTGCGTTACGACTTGAAAAAGATTTAATACTTTAGTTACTTTTGTGTTTTTCCTTTTTTTTTTTTGGTTCATTGCCGTTTGGTTTCTTTTGGTAAGATATATGATACCATATGGAACGGAAATAAGGAAGTGAATGAATGTGATTTTACATTTGATATTTTAAATCAGATGTAATGTAAACTCTAAAGAACATATGCACATACGTATATTATTGGTATTAAAAATTGATTTGAATTAGAAGATAAAGATATCGTAATAAAAATTTCTTTAAGGATAGAATTGGTGGTGCCAATAAATAGCAAAATACGAAACAAAATTAATGTTATCTTTGGAATGAGAATGAGATTTATTTTGCTATTTAAAGTAAAATTTGGGTTTAGATGTTGCTTTTTTTAATCGTGTATGTGGTATGTAGGTGAGTGGAAAAGGATTAAATTGAAAGGAATTTTCAACATATATTATTAAAAGAAAAAATAGCTTTTAGCTAATTTATATATTAAAAAAAAAAAACATTCGAATTAAAGCTTACATTATTGCTCCATTTGATATATCCATTTTAACACTTATATAGAATTTTGTCTCTTTTATAAAAAATTAAAGGACTGAACTGTGATACTTGCTATTAAGGTGGCTATTTAGTATTTTTTTATGGGAACTTATTTGTTAGCAGAACTGCTAAAAACATATTCCATGCTTCCATCTATTGTCAATAATGTTCCATTCTCGAATTTGCTATTGTTGAAAAAGAACTTTTAGAAGTTCATTGCCCATTTATCTTCAACATTCACATCAGCCTTGATAAATGAATCCTTTCAGAATTTGGTTATTCAAAATTTTGATTTCCTAGAGTTTGACTAAAAAAATAAATAAAATGAAAATAAACCACTTACAATCGATCTTTAGAAATTTTCTAGACAGGCAAGAAAAACACACCAAATATTTCTTTCATGCCAATTTCTGTGTAAGCTTTAAATTTTAAGAAAAGGGATATAGAACTGTGTGATTGCTATACATTTTAATTTTTTTTTTTTTATATACCTACCCTTGTGTGTTTTATTTAGTGACATTTGTTGATAGCAAGTCGACTGAAAAGGTTTTTTTTTTTCAATGATACAACAAATAAATGGATGCATTTGTTTTCATGGTTACACGGAGGTATCCGGTTTTCTCTATAATATTCAAGATTCTGACTTAAATTATTAATCATAAATTTTACAACTATGTAAATTGTATATGCATATCGGTTTCCTATAAGTATGCTATACTCAGTTGGCTTCCATGTGAAACACTTCAGGATCATTAATGAAAGAAATAAAATAAATTTTTATCTACGCGTTATAATTTCGATTTTAATTTCTTTTCTTTATAAGTAAAGTAACTGATGATCTGAAGGTTCTCAAAAGATTTTAAACATTCTAGCAACTTTTAAAGCAAATTTTGATGTTAAGTCAACAATAAGTGAAAATAGACTTAATGTTTTATAATCCAATAATTGTTTTCTAAATTCTGTCTATCTCTTTCTTATCCTTTTTTCTTTTCTTTCTATCTGACTGAAATGTTTAAATAATGTCTAAAAAATTATTTTCATTTCAATTTAAAGTCTTACGCCTAAATTCATTTGTTTTCCTTTTTTTTTTTTTGGTTTTCCCATTGTATCTTTTAATATTTTTTTCCGTGGAATTTTTTATAAATTAGGGGGAAAATAATGAACAAAATTTTCAATTTTTCTTATTTACAAATGTTTTTTTTTCTGTTGGTCAACATAAAAATTCAATTTCCTATCCTATTAATAATAGTCTATTTTAACAAGGACGATGGACAGAAATATGAAGGATAAAAAGAACCTGAAGAGAGAAAAATAACTTTGACTTTAACTTTAATGTTATTTCACTCATTTATTTGTTCGTGCTTTTGTCGGAAAAAATATTTGAAGTAATTAATTTTTTCGTAATTTTTTTCACAATATTTTTTTTTTTTTTTTACAATTTTATTTTGTATTTGTACATATTATAATTTGTTTATGCAAAGGTTAATATATTCACCCTAAAAAAAAAAAGAACGAAGAAATAGAAAAAGAATTCAAAGTAATAAAAAAATGAATCCGGAAATATCGAAATATAACGACCATTCTATAAAATATAGTCATGTACTTATAAGTATTGTATAAATGTCCTGTATTGCTTATTCTTTAGATTTAATTAAAAAACAAAATAAATTAAATCAAACAGAACTAAGAAAGTTCAAAAGTTTTAAAAAAAATTCTGAAGTTTCTAACTTTTCCCACAATTTTATTTATTTAAGTAGAAGAGGACGAACAGAATCTTTATGGATATAAAAAAGTTATGGTCAAAAACAAAAATTTGACGCACTTCAATTTAAAAAAAAAAAAAATACTGATGTGCAAAATATAACATCGGTAAGTATAAAATAAATTTATTACTATAATATGCATGATTAGCACCATCAGTTGCGGTTAACACCATCAGTTGCGGTTAGCACCATGTTTCCATTAAAGACTAAGTCTTTGCTTCCACAATTGAACTAAACGTCAAAAAAATATGTGTACTTCCTTCTAAATACCATCAGTTGCGGTTAGCACCATGTTTCCATTAAAGACTAAGTCTTTGCTTCCACAATTGAACTAAACGTCAAAAAAATATGTGTACTTCCTTCTAAATAAGTTTACATAATCTTAGTCACAGATCCTGCGTGTAAATCTTTTATTTTTAAATAACTCAAAGATGATTTTACTACTGTTAGTTCAACATTCAAAGCGTTATAAAATAATGTTAATGATTAGGGACTTACATTATGTTTAGAGATGGAGTTTTTAAGCCATATTGAACATTTTAAATCATTGCAAAGGATCTAATTGCAAAAAATCAAATTATTTTCTGAGGCCGTAGGCTTAAAAGCTCTAATTTAAAAAGAATAATAATAAATATTATTAACATCTGTACCCAAATTTTTTATATTCAATCGATGAGATCTTTTATTGCATTTCCACACATTATATAGTCAGTATTGTTAATGTTAACTATTAATAAATAATAACTACCTTCATTATTTTGTTTACCAGTGTATAAATGCAAAAAGATTTAACTTTCTAGATTTTGTTTGCAATGACTATTTTTTATTTTTGTTAAGAAATTCTTTCATATCGTCAAATAAAATTTCAATACACTATATTTGAACCACAAACAAAAAATAAAAATAACTGTAAAACTTTCATTCCAATGGGATTTTATTCAAATTCAGAACAATACTCCGCATATATAAAACAATGAAAAACCTAAATAAAATTATTGAATAACAAAACCCGAATCGAATAGAATATTGAAAAAAATAACAACAAAATATCTAATTTTACTCCGGAAGTATATATAGTATAGTGTATTATGTATAATTTGGTAGGTACTAGGTAGCTATTCTTTAATAAAATGCAAAACAAAAAAAATAAACCTCGTTTATTTCAATTTTTTTTTTTTGTACCCACCTGAAATAAACAAAATAATGGTCATCCCTATATACAATCCTAAAAGTTTATCAAATAGATTCGGTTTTTAATTCTTATAAACAGAATCAAGTTAAATACTAAATACAACAATTGAACATTCACTTCTAATCTAAAGGTTGATTGGTGGGTCTGTTTAAGGTCTCTCAGTTGACTACTGATGTTTACTGTCTATGCACACTGACATAATAGAAAATGCACAAGTATAAATTCAATTCATGAAAGAAGAAAGACTGGCATAAGAATGATTGGAATTGAATATAGTGTGCGGATTTTTGTTTTTTTTTTTTTTGTTTTTATAAATACGTTAAGTAATGAAAGAAAGAAACAAAAAAAAAAAAAAAAAATTAAGCTACAATGAAAATAAAAAGGATGAAATTAAAAAGTTTTGTTTTGTTACGTCCTGTGTCTGGTGTCCGAAATAATGAAAAGATTTGGTTTATTTATTTTTTTTTTTTTACCTTTTCACTTTTAGGTGAATGAAAGGTGAATTTCTGCATTGCAGAAAATTATACCGTTGTATCGTGGCATTTTAAGGTGAAAAAAATTAACAAAAACAAAACAAAAACAAAAAACAATTATGTAGTTTATTTTGTTTTTTTTTTTTTTTTACTTTATTTGTTGGTTGATGTTGTTTTTATTGTTAATTTTGACTCAGTTTTAAAGGCTATGCAAAAAAAAAAATAAAACAAAAAACTGGACAAAAGAGAATAAAAACATATGCTAAGGAATGTTTAAGTCAATTCATATAAGGACGAGTTGAATAAGATTAAATTTAAATGAAAAAAAAAAAAAAAACATGAAAAAAAAAGAAATTGTTATCCTGCAGGTCATTTTTATTTGTCATTGAATTGAATGTGAATTCAAATATCGAATAAGTTAGACAAGGTAAAAACAGTATAATTCTATATTAAAGCTTATAGGTTAATAGTAATGATAAAAAAAAACTTATGGTATATGCAGAGTGAAATTGATTTTTTTTTTTTTGATTTTTTGCTCCTGTTCGTTTTTTTTTTTTTTTTGTAAATTACACTGTTGTTTTGCATTCCTTTAGTATCCCTGTTGTTTTATATGAATTTGTATTTATTAGTTGTTTTTTATTTTTTTTTTGGTTTTAAACACAATCAAAATTAAACACAAAAGCAAAAAAAAAAATTCAAATTATATTTTTTTCACCTTAGCACATTGTTGTTCAATGTGTAGCTTTTGTAATAACACAGCTGGTGTACAAATTTTGTTCTTATTGCAGTAAATTAGTAAAGTTTATCGATATTCCCTGATATGTATTCCATTCAATTTTTATACATATATAAAAGGTAAATATGATTTTGGTTTTTTTTTTTTGTTTTTTTTTATATTGGTGTTTATTGGTGTTGTGTATTAATTTAAGGATTAAATTTATGTTTAGAGTAGATTTTTTTTATAAAACTATTGGGTATTAATATGAATTAAATGGTGCATAAATGAAGTAAAGTAGATTTTGAAAAAAAAGAAAAAAAAAAACAAAAATTTATGAATATAAATTGTAATTTTTTATTAGTATTTATTCCTTTACTTATGTTCTATAGTAATTTTTTCGTACTGGTAAAGAAGTTATTAAATTATATCCAAAGTTTTATATGAAATAAGGAATTTGAGGTAAATTAAATTTTAAAATTGAGAATATGTTCTTTGAAATTTAATTAATTTAAGAGAGTTGAGTATGTATAGTAATAAAATTGACCATTGATACTTTATAGCCTGTTGAAACAAAGTAATGTTATATATTTATCGGTTCTAATATGTAAAGACATTTAATTATATCTATATTAATGGGTAGTATTTGTAAATTGCATTGGTATATAGTTATCTGACACAAAAATGTGTTATACGAAAATAATCTGATATCTTTTTTGGATTGACAGAATATTAATAACTTATTTCTAAGGTTTGATAAATATGCATTAAATTCTTCTTCTATTTCCTTAAACCCTTATGGGAGCATAGGGTGTTCATAAGTTATTTCTTCAGATTCCGATCAATGATCAGATGTTTGGTTTGTGATCATATCTTATTTAGCGATATTGTCTCAGTTAACACAATTGTTCTCCAATTTTTTAAATCTTGTATTAGGTCACGTGCTCAGGAGATTCTAGTTGAAGGATTATTTTTCTGGAGATTTTTATTTTGGAGCGAGTGACCGATCCAAAACCATTTGTTTTGTCGGCTCTCAATGTAATCTTCGGATCGACGGATTTTCACCATAGTTCTTTATTTAGTATCGTGTTCGACCATCATATCTGCATGATTTGGCGACAAAAGCGCTTGACCTGTAGATTTTTTGTAAAGTTTCTTGTGGCCTTCCATGTTGTACATTCACACTTTTGTAATATTAATTACTATTTCTATATTAACAACATAATTATTACATAACATACTTAAAAGAGTTTCTCATTTCAGGCATTACGTCATTATTAACGTAAAATTAACTTAACGTGGAATTAATTTATAAACCATACTTAGATTAAATTATTATAGCAATAAGCTAAGATCATATTTGAGCATTTTGTAAACATTTTGGGTCATCAATAATAACATTTTCACACCTAATCTAAACTATATAAACCAAGGAAGGCTGTTCCAAGAACCGAGACTATTCAAACTCCTAGATATTTTAATTATTAGAAATGATACTAAAAAAATTTTGTAGATTGCTGCATTTTTGTTAACAGATTAGTAAAGATTTTGCAAATTAAAAAATCTAACTAAAAGTCAATAATTATTATATAGTGGATCCCAAGAGAAAGGTGAAATGATTTACCTACTTGTCTTAATACAATATATAAGATTTATCTTATAAGAATACATCACGAATTAAAAATTAATACAAATCGAATTATATACCAGGTGAGGTTTCAAAATTATTTCTGCTTTTGTTTTCAAACGGACACTAAAGTTATATTTATTTCAGCATTTCAGGTTGTAATGATTAGGGAAATGTTCATATGTAACAATGTTATTGTTGTTGTTATTACCATCCGTATTATTATTGAGATATAAAATGCACAATTTCCACGACAATGTTTAAAGAATTAATATATAAGATTGTTGGAACAATGATATGAATAAAGCTAAGACAGCATTCTCAATCCCGCAGGATCATTTCAAGTTTAAAAGAATACCTTTTGGACTTAAAAATGCATCTGCTGCTTTCCAGAGATTGATGAACCATGTTCTCGAAGACTGTTTCAACAATGAACATAAGAGTATCAATAAGTAATGAATAGAATAGAAATATATACATAAAATACTCACTTATAAGCATGAATAAAAATAGAGCATTATTATAATATAGACCATATATTTAAATCCACTTAAAAATATCATTCTAGATCCGGTTTTGTCTTTCATTTGGTAATATAAAATTATTAAAATTAAAATTAATTATTAATATATTATTATTATAAAATATTATTATGTTGCTTTTTGTAGCTTATTGATTAATATAATAACTCACAAAAAGTAGAAGTTATTTATTTATATTAATATTACATATATAAATGTAATGCAATATTATTAAGCCATCGGCTACCAAGGCCATTATAGGTTTTTATACTATTATTGAATTATATAAAATATATATTAAATTATATACTATACATTTACATTATATTTGGTCGTAAGAGGGGTATGTAAAGAAAAAAACACTTACGACCTGTGCAGGGATCGAACCCACACTCCTTCGGTTAATACGCCACACGCCTATCCACTAGGCTATCGAAGCCTTAAGTAGAAGTGAAATTACATATTTTAGAAGTTTTCAATATTTTGATATCTTTCTGTACCTTCTTTTTCTTGAGAAACTTTGTAATCTTAATTTTGAAAAAGTCCTAAATAGACCTTTGAGCGTGATTTACAAAAAAGGAGAATAAAAAAATTTCAAATATATGAATTGAATTTCTTCTTTTGTCCCTAATATATAATATGGCGAATACTAGTAAGATTTATCTTATAAAAAAGTCGAATACACCACGAATTAAAAATTAATACAAATCAAATTATATACCACGTGACGTTTCAAAAACCTTTTTAATTTTGTTTTCAAACGGACACTAAAGTTATATTTATTTCTGCATCTTAGGTTGTAATGATGCTTATTAGAGACGAATTAAAAACTTCTTTATATATTCTTATTACACACCCTATACGTTTAATATTAAACGTGTATATTTGAAATTATAACAATACGCATTGTTATTGAAGTTAAACTAAATAAAAATTTAAATCCCCTCTAAAAGAATTGTTTTTTTTTCTTTTTTGGTTTAATGACATTTTTCAAAAAAAAAAAACAAAATATTTATTTATTAAAATGTTAAAATTTTTGCATTTTTGCAGTGAAAAAAAAAAAAAAAAACAAAGAAAATAATAATTTCATTTCCGATGGTTTTCGTAATTTTTTTTTCTTCATAATTCTATGACACTTACAAAGTTGAATCAATATTGCACTAGTCATATAGTAAACGTAGCTTTAGCACCATCTGTCTGTGATAATTTTTGAATATGTTCCACTACATAAATTTAAGTTGTTTTTTGTTTACGTGTTTGTTATCTGTTGTGTTTCGACTTTTTTGTTTTTTTTTCTTTTTTTGTGTTTACATTTTTATTTAACACGGTTAACAGTTATGTACCATTACATTTGTATTTATACTTTTTCGGTTTGATTTTGGAGAGTAAGCATAAAGTGTGCAAAACTAATTTCTGTTCTTTAATTTTAGTGTAAGGTATATTGGTCTGATTATTTAGAAATTTAATCTAGCAAACAGTAGTTAGGTAAACTGGATATGTAAGATTGCTGGTTTTAGGGCAATGGCCCATAGTGTAAGCCGTAAGGTATTGTCTAACCATTTAGAAATTCAATCTAGCAACGGATAGAGAAATAAATTCGACGTAAAAGGTAAATAGGTAAACTGAATATGTAAGGTCTCGGCTTTGAGGAGAACTTCCTTACTTCCCTACTTCTAGGGAAGTAGCCCCAGAAATTGGTAGAAAAAAATCTTTTTTGAATTTAAAAATGCCTATTGTTAGTAAATTTCTATTTTATGAAACTAATCTGTATTTACGAATAATTTTTTTTTTTTTTTTTTAAACAATGAGGATATATAGAGTCTACACTATTAACAGGAACAGATTTCATTTTTGGGACTTGCATCAAATCAGAAAGGTTTTTCGAGTATTAGCGAATGTCAATAAATACTTTCGACTTTGTGAAAAGAAAATTGAGAAAAAATTGAGCTTTAAAAAGAAATCGCCTCAACGATGTGCTTGTAGCCAAGATGTTAGGGCGTGAAGGATTTTAGGTAATGATATATGTCTGATAAATCAATTTTAGTTTTAACCTTCTTTTCGATCACTTTATTTTCTCCTAAGGATGATTTAATGATGATGAAAACCCATACAATATAAAGTATTAAAACACATCAAGAAAGGTGGCACTTAAATTTTTTATTTATTAAACTGATTTTTCTTAATAAACAATAAATTAGTATTAACATTGTAATATATTCTGTGGCAAATATAAAATAATAGTTAAGAAGAAATTGTGAAGGAAAAAATGTTTTTAGTAAAGCAGTGACCAGTGTAGAACTTCAACCATTCTATTATATGAGAAAGAAATTTGTTTGTCTGTTTGTTTATGTATGAGATCAAAGCTCGAATGTAATAAAGGCCCTGATTTCGATAGTCATATCACTTTCATTTTTTATGAAAAATAAAATTTTTGATTTCGATAGTCATAAAAAATGAAACAAATCATGAAAAATGAAAAGAAGCTGATTTTGATAGTCGTTTTTTATGAATATACGCATTTAAAACGTCAAATTTTCTAATTTTGAAAAATTTCTTTTTTTTGTCTTTTTTCTCCTAAGGGAGAATTATATTGATACTCTAGAACAGTATATTGGCTAGAGAGTAGAGATAGGAAAGGATAGAGAATGGATACGGAAACATTGAATTGGGAGTGGGACTGTAAAGAAACAATGAATACGCCTATTATTATTACTATTTTGAAAACAGTGACTATAGCCGTTACAACAGTTACAACATGTAGTAGTATATAACACCTTACTACATGAGGTAATTATTGAAGGCAACCCCCACTGTCACTGTAGCGGCTATTATTATTGATATTGGTATTAGTATTCTTATTAATATTATTATTATTTTACTACAGAGTCCGGGCCATCAGTGGGTTACAACGTGCAGCAGAATATAACACCTTACTTACATGATATAACCAAAGATAGCTTCACTGTAGCAGCTATTATTATTATTATTATTATTATTATTACTACTATTAATTATACGTTATACATTATAACGATATAAAAGTACTACATATTTTTTATTTATGACCTGACCGGGGTTTGAACCCAAAACCCTTCGAATGAAAGGTTGTCGACTTAACCACTGCGCCATGAGTCAGATCATTAAATGAGTGCTTAAAAATGGATTTAGCAAAAAATTATGAATTATTTTATTTATATTTATTACGAAATTTTTCATTTTTATGAAGTGACTGTCTTAATCAGGGCCAAAATTTTTGAAGGATATTATTTTGAATCTAAAAGTCTTCTAAGTTAAGGTCTAATCTATTCGAGCATAATTACCTCAAGATAAAATTGTTAGGTTTCTATTTAAAAAAAATTGTGCTTGTACAAAACCCCAGTTTACACACTTACCTTCTTTTTGTAATGTTTTATTTTCTTCATAATATATTTTCCTAAAATAATAAATTGTTATCATATTTTGGTGAAGATAATATATATATGTACAGTACAGTATATACTTACGTATACATAATACAAAATTTTTGGTGAATAGTTATATTTTTATTGTATTATATATTATACATATGTATATATTAAGGATAATGCATCAAACAAATCCAAGTATTTATATGTAGTATTATATTGATGGGTAAATATTAAAATGTGGGTGTTAGTTCAGTTGTTGCAATTCAAGTCACGTATAAAATATTCTTTTTGTCTTATATATTGTTGCGCTAAGAAAATATGCTCTTTTATGATATTTTACATTTTTGAATAAACATAATATTATATACCTATAACATATACATACATATATGTATTTACTATATATACATAATGAATCTGAAGTAATATTATGTTGTGATCAAATTCAAGAAAGTTATTTATTAAAAATGTAATAAAATATTAATGGTATGAAGTAAATAAATTGTTTTTAGTATTTCTTTGTTTTTTTTTTTTGTTCATATTTTAGCAGGTTGTGAGTTTTAAATGGAATTACCAATCGTTAAATCTCGACAATCTTATTATTTTATATAAAATAAATGCGATTTGTTGCAGTTTTTCTTATATTATTGTAAAGAATTTTATAAGTTATTTTGTGTTGGTATGATATGACAAAAAAGATAAATTATAAGTAGAATAGAAATAACTTTATTCTTTTTTTAGATTGTAATTTGAAAAATTGAAGAAAAGAAAACCAAAAAAAAACAAAGAAAAAAATGCATTCAAAAATTTTTTTGGTATATACTCTACTGTTCATTTTTCAGATATATGGTTGCAGTCAATTTTTTATGAGTCTTGTTTTGTTTTTTGTATATTGGTTAAATGGGGTGAATTTTTAGGTTAAATATAAAATTTATTTTTTATAAAATAATGTATAAGAATGTATACAGAAAGTCATTATTTATTGAACCTTATGGATTTTGATTTATTTGAATAAAATTTTTTTTTTTTGTATTGTGGGTATAGTACAAAACAATTGATTTAGATCTTTATTTAGAACTTTTGTTAAATTACAAATACTTGATTAGATTTTAGCATATTCGAAAAATGGTAATGATTTAAAAGTGTATTATGTATTTAAAAAAAAAAAAAATTTAAAAAAAGGTAATACATCTAAGTGTATCTTTGTACTAAAAGTCGTTATCACTATATGGAATGGTAAAAGAAGGGGAAAAATATGGATAAAGGGGAGTTAGAAGATAAATTATAAGTTGGATAAATTGTAAATCGTAAAATCGCCAACTTTTGAAAATACTTTAGATGGTAATAAATTTCACATTTTCGCAGTTCTGACAACCATAATATTGTTTAATCCTTGATTTTAATACTTAATATACCTCTATTCATTAACCAATAAATATGCCCTTATTTATACCACAGTCATTATAAATAAGGATTGCAAGTGATTTAAGGTAGGCAAGTGGCTTAAGGTTGGATTTTTGCGCACTATTATAACTACGAGATGAGGTGAATTTTAAAAGTTCCTTCATCTAACATGCCCGCATCACAACCGAGAGGGGTTTTTTTTTTCCGAACTCTTTTATGCAAATCTAATTTTTATACAAAGATTTGTATGATTTCAATTATTTTTATTTTTAAATACAATTTTTTAAATAATATCCACTGAAAAAGAATGAATATAGGGCAAAAAAAATTGTATCATTTTAAATGCGTAAAATGATTTAATTTTTTTTCCGGCTTATTCAGATCCTTTACGAACAAATCTATACAATTTTTAAATGAAAGCAATCTTATAGTTACAAAAGTGTAATTAAAATAAATTAAATTTAATTTCCCAGAAAATATAAATATTATTTTTATTCAGAATGCAACGCAAAAAAAAATAAAAATTACTTCCACTACTCGATTATTATTTAACTACCGTGCACCATATATGATGGTACTTTTTTTTGTTTATTCAAACTCAACTTTTTGTATGGTGAACGAGTTAAGAATTTTATTTTTAAAATTTTCCTTTTTTTCGTTTTCTTTATTTTTTGCCGTATATAAACCTAGGTTTTATATTATTTAAATTATTCTACTCGACCTTTTATCCAAGTGTAAATTCGAATTTTCATTATAATTACTATAACAAGACTATACCTAACTTTTCTTAAAATTATTTTTTCGTATATAAAAAGTTAAATATAAAATAGTAACGTTATTACGACCTAAATTTCCTTTGTTCCGTAAAAAAAAAAAAAATTCTTATAAAATTAAAATATATATTCCTTCTCTACATAATTATCAGAGCGAATGAATATAATTTTTCACTTTGATCCTATTATATTTTTTCAAGTCTTCAGATTAATTCTTTAGGAATTTTCCAAAAAAAAAAAAAGAAGAAAAAAAAACTAAAATTGGGTATTAAATTCTTTGGAAAAGTATTGATTTTCTGTCTTTTAATTATTAAAACATAACAATACTGTTGCTTTTATGATAAAAAAATGATTGTTTTCAGGTGGCCTTCTAGATAATTGTTTCAATCATACTCCTAGTTGAATACATTATTTATCTTAACTTAATATTTATTATTTTTCACAGTTTGGACATTACTGATATTTAGAAAGGTTGCTATTAATAATTTCAACAATTAAAGATATAAGAACTTCTATCCAAATTTTCTTTGAAACATTATTTTTAAAAAATCAGTTTTCTTTACAAAGAGAAAAGAAAATGTTAAAACTTTAAAAAATCGGTCATCACCTTCTTAGGTAGGTAAGAATTTTACAAAGAACATCCTCTTGGTAACAAGAATAGCTCCTTCGTAATGTCAGATTCCTCCTACTGACTAAACGCATCATCCCCTCTTAACAATATAATGGAATGAAATCGCTATATGCTATACTGTGTAACCCTATATTGGCAATGAAGTAGGGATTGGAAAGAATAAGGTAGGGATGCAGACATTTTAAATTTGAGAATGAGATTGTAAGGGAATAATAAATTCGCCTATTATTATTATTTTTTGTTGTTAGTGACAAACCCATCAACAAGCAACAGTATATAACACCTTTCTGCATGAGGTAAACAAAGACAGCTTTACTACTGCACCTCTTGTATTTTTAATATTAGTATTATTATTTTAGTATTGATATAATTAATATTATATGATATATAATTACTATTTATTTTTTAATATAATCAGATTTTTAAATTGTTATTCTGTAATTGAAAGACAGACGATTTAACCCCTACGACATCAGTCAAATATACATCACATGAAATCTGGTTGTTGTTTGTTTATTTGTTTGAAAGCAGCAAGACAGTTATCATTGGTTTTCTTAATATTTCAACTCCTCTCTTGTTAAAAAAAAAAACTCCCACGTTTGTTTTTTCTCATTATCTTTTTATTTTATTTTAATTATAAAAAAATATACAAAAATAAAATTATAATATGCCATAAGCTTCAATTCTATAAGATTAGCTAAATAATAATTTAAATAGGTCAAAGTTAAAAGACCGAGGAGCGGTAGTAAACAGGAAAAACTTCCAGCATTTCTACTCTAAGTTTTATTTTTCATTTCTGTGGTTTCTTTATGTTGTGTGTTCATACAATGAATGAAAGAATTTTTTTTTTTTATAAGAAATCCCTTACTTTGCTATATTTTTGTGGTTTTTTCTTTTTTCTTTTTTGTCTTATTATAATAACATTATAAAATTAAAAAAATCCATCCATAGTCACCAACATATGGGTTTAATATTAAAACACACTTAAGATTTGAACAAGATTATAATAAACAAAGTCTGGTTGAAAGTTGAATTTTGTTTCCATACCGGAAACAGAAAAAAAATTAAATTATCTTTCTAGGTTTGTTACTATTCAGATGAATCAGTTCAAAAAATTGTAAATAAACAGATGGATAGGGTTGTAAAAATTAAGATTAACGAAAAAAAATTTTTTTAAATATAATTAGGGAAATAAAATGAAGTTTTTACAGTGGAAGACAAGAAAAAGGAATTGGTGTACCAAAGATTAAAATTAAAGTAATTGAAAAAGCTTTTTGCTTTGCGTTTATAAAAGTCTAGAAACTACATTTCAATTTAAGCTACATTTTAGTTCGATTTCAATTTTAACTTAGAAACAATTTGCAATCATATCATCAGAGTTAGATTTTATAAAACGTTGGTCTAAAAAATTTTTTAAAAAAAATATTTTGTCTTGTACGATCGAAGATGAAATATGCGAGTCAATACAACTTAATGTTATTCGCTTTTTGTAAGATTTTTATAATAAAATAATACCTAATCACTTAAATTTTGGTAATTTTTACTGTAAAAAAAAAAATTGTATTACTTCAGATGAAACCAACTGCTCTGACAAAAGAGTCTCTATTGGCCAGCGAAAAGAAATTCCTTTTGCGTGCAGTCTCAAAAATCCATTAACCTATTTCAGTTCAGCAACTCTTAAATTTGCCAACATTTTTTGGTATATTATTTCAAAACAGCCAATTAAAACGCCATAAATTTGATGTTATTTGAAGACAATCTAAAATCCAACCCATATCTGACTTCCATTTTTTTCATTTAAGATTGAAATACTAGTTCCATCACTCCTATGAACGTCGACTTCATATTGTCGTTCGACTCGCCCAGAAAATTTTGTGAAGCTTTCTGAAGTTTTATTGGTTTGTGTAGTTGTTTTAGCATTGTTGCAAAGTTTAAATAGCCTACCCTTAGATATATTAAATTTTATTAACGCTTTCAGAAATGTTCTTTGTTGCAAATTGTATTTATAGATTTTTTATCTTTTTTTGATTCCATTTTCTCCTTCTTTCATTATTTTTTACATTTATTCCATCATAATATGGAAAAGCTATCTCAACAGATATTTTCGGCATAGTTTCTAGTTTCTACAAATCGTAAAAACTTGTTTAAATTTAAAATTTAACATTCAGTAATCCGCCAGTTTATTTTCTTTTTAAATTGTTGTGGATAGAGAATTAACAAAGTTTTATAGTTTTTGTAGTTTTTTACTGTTAAATAATGGTTACACTTTTAGTAAGAGAAAAACGGCAGTATACGATATTAGATACAGTTACTCTGATTTTGTAAAATGAATGAAAACTTGATTTGGTCAGTTACAAAATTACAGTTCCAAATTTTGTCAAAATTGCCAAATTATTGGAACCTTTATTTTGTAACTGACTAAAAAATCCCTCCTAATTATTTTTTTTTTACATTCGTATTTAAATATTCAACCATTTTTGTTCGAACCGCTACCCTCATTTTCTACCCTCCCTGATTTTAACAAAAAAAAAAAAACTAATAAGATTAATAAAACTAATAAAATTTTTGAAACTTTGTAATAAATTGAATTTTTTTTTTTGGAAAAAGATAGACTTTTTCAGTAAAATCAAAATTTTGGATATAGACGATTTTGCAAAATAAGATATAAAAAAAATGAAACGAAAAAATTAATTAAAATTTTATTACGCTTCCGGTACATACATTTTATTAAATGCAACTTTATTTGTTTTACATTTCCTTTGACACTTTTTAGTTCTTTTGCCGTCTATCCAATACAAATACATTTTCGATCATTTGATGTTTTTTGGTATATTTTTGAAGCTGCTTTTGTCTACCACGAAATTAATAGAAATCTCTTATATTTGTAAACCAGTTCATTTTTTTATGTCTCATAGCCATGACAATATTGTTGTTTTTTGCCGACACCTCTTCTTACTTCAATTTTTCCCTTTATTTGCTGGAGCAATTCATATTTTTGATCCCTCATAACGTTGCCGAAAAAGAATATTTTGACACTTAGATTAAAAAAATTAACTAGTATTCGCCCGCCCCTCGAAATTCGAGGTGTTTTAATTAGCAATTACAATACAATATATGCAGTATAGTTTCTTTATGATTTTATTTAAAATGTAAAAATACAATTTTCAATAATTAAAGCCTTTATGAATTTAAAATTTCTTTGTAAATGATATTTTTTGTAAAAACACGATTATTATTATCTTTAAGAAGTTGCCGTTGATTTATTGAGTATTGGAAACTCAATATATACCTATTATATATGTATATATTATAAGAAGCCTAAAATGGTAAATCATTGAGTAAAAGGGTTTTAAATATCTATTAATACAGATTAAATATTATGATGATATTATGATATGTAAGAATTTATTTCGTTTAAAATATAAAAAAAAAAAACAAAAAAAAAAAACAGAACTGAATCGAACTTGCAAAATCAAAAAGCAAATAATAATAACCCCACACTCTACCGCTGTACTAAACACTAAACTAAAATTTTAATCTTTATATTCAGTTATATTGTGAAATTCCTACTCCTACCATACAACCAATATTTTAAAATTTTTAATCGAAAAGAAAAATAAAACAAAAATTAAACGGAATCAAAGAGCGTCTTTTTTGAAAATGTATAATATAGGTATAAATTATACATACTATATGATACATATGTATATACTTTACATGGGATTTTTATAAAAATGGAAAATTATTAATGAAAATCAGAAAATTATTAAATATTATGATATGTAAGAATTTATTTCGTATAAAATATTAGAAATTAAAAAAAAAAATCGGACTTGCAAACTAAAGACTTCTAAAGTATAAGAAGCGGCCACTCTACCACTGCACCAAACTCCCCACTGAAGTTTTGACGTTTATATTCAATTATATTGTGAAATTTCTATTTCCCACCATGCAAACTATATTTTAAAATTTTTGTTATGTTTTTAGAAAACAAACAAAAAGCAAAAACAACAAAACAAAATTTAAAATTCAACGAAATAAAAGAGCGTCGTTTTTGAATATGTATATTATAGGTATAGATTATACATATTATATGATGTTTTTACATGGGTTTTTTATAAAAATGGAAAATTATTAATGAAAATCAGAAAATTTTGCAAAAATATTAATTTTGTAAGATGGCTATACTGAATATTTATAATTTAAAAAGAAAAAAATGAAAGTTGGTTGGTAAATCATTGAGTAAAATGGTTTTAAATGTCTGTCATTTACAGATTAAATATTATGATTTAAAATGTATTTTTCAACCGGATAATTTTAATTTTATTTCAGATTTCAATACATGGAAGATATTATATGTTCTTCTTAAATTTGAATTTAATTATATTTCATGTATAATAATGACGAAATTTACCTTTTAATATTAAAAACAAAAAAAAAATAAAATAAAATAATCGTTTTAAATAATTTATTGAATGTAATTTTCTTTTATGTCGTCTATATTAAACGGCTAGACAATATGACAATATACTCTATGTATAATACACACACACATACACACATATTATATAAGTTAACTCATGAATTTATTCATATAACATATTTTAGATATAAATTTAAACTTTTAAGATTAAAACTCAATTTATAAAAAAATTACAAAAAAATAATATTATACCTAATGATTATGATGATGAATAAAAAACCAAAACAACACAAAACCAATCCAATAACAATAAATTTTAATGATTTTTTATCTAAGGTTAAATCTTTAAATCATTATTATTATTCATATTTACATTAATATCTAAATATATGAAAATTATATTGTATATATAGGTATATATATATATATATATATATTAAAAGAATAAAAGAAGGTTATGAATTATAACAGCACTTAAATTTAACTAGATATTGTTATCAAAGAAAGTTCATAAAAATCACGTTTGCACTTAATGTCGTAAATTTTCATATGATTAAAATAACGCAAAAGAAAATCATAGTAAAAGAGTAAAATGAAAAATGAAAAATGAAAAATAAAAAATTTATTTGGTAACATAATATACAACCCCTACACGAAATTTTCAAAATGATTATTTAAAAACAAAAAAAAAAAAAAAACAAAAAAAACAATATATACAAATAAAATACGGGTGAAAACTAACTTAAGGAAATTGTAACTTATTAATAATGGTATATAATATGTTAATAATATAATATTGATAAAATAAAAAAAAATAATTTTAGTTATAAAATATGGGTAATCCTGAACTAAAAATGAAAAAAGGATATGTTTTTGTTTCAGTGTGAATTAGGTGGATATTGTTTTTTTTTTTTTTTTGTGTAGATTCAAATTTAAAAAAAAAAAGGCTATTTATAGGGTGATTCTTTTGCACATTTAATAAATTTTTATTTGTGCAATGCAAAATTCCATTCATTTTTATAAGCCTTTAACTTTTTTGTTTATCTGGAAATTATAATTGTCTGGAAATTATAAATTTTGAAAAGTTTAAAAAAAATTAAGATTTTAATAACATTTTTTCAGGTTAAATCCTTGTCGTTTTTAAGTTTATACATTATTATATTTTAATCGGTTGTACAAATTTGTTTTCTATTTTTTACCTGTAAAGGTATATTGTAAAATTTTCATATTATATTTGTTAATTGTTTATACAATTTAGTAAACAAATTTTGTTTCCTGTTTTAAAAAAAAAAACCCTAACGTAAATTTCTTAGAAAGAAACTTGCACAATTTTTTTAAATAGGTGAATAAAAATTTTGTAATCCTTGTAAATCGCCTCTAATTTTTGAACCAATTTCTATATTAGAAGTTTTTTGTTTAGTTTATAGCTACTAAATAGATAGATATAAAATTTAATATTGAATGTTAATTCAATAAAAACCTTTTTAAACCGAAACTAAATTTTGCTATAGGTACTTAACGGTTTTAGCAAAATTAACATTTGTTTTAGGTGTTTGAGTGAATCGATGTCCTTTTCCATAGCGTTAATTTTTCGGAGCCTGATTTTATCGACTTAATTTTTAAGTAGTGGAGATACTTTAGATACTTGATCAATTTCTATCTGTAGATTCTGAAATTTACATGTTTTTCATTCATTCATGTTAATAAGATTGCTATTGAAATTAAAAAGGTTTTGATTGATTTTGGATAGATTTTCGTTGATGGTAAAAAAATTTGGAAAATTTTTATTGAAATATAAATGGTTTTTTATGTATACATTTTTTTACATTTTTAATCAAATTTTTTTGAAATTATATTTAAAATATGATTGTTCTGCTAAGTTCACATTCATCACAAAAAAATTTTTACATAAATACAAAAATAAAAGAAGAATGTTAGAAGAAAAACAATCATTAAATTATTCATATTCAAAATTTTTATTTGTAAAAAAATCTTCTATACTAAGCAAAACTTTGTTTTTCTCATTTTTTTTTATTTTTTTCTTTTAGTTTCATAAATGACCCTTACATATTATTATGACACGAACAATTGCGTGAAGAAAATAGTTAAAAAAAAAAGAAAAAAAAAATAACGGAACTAAAATCAGATTTTCTTTGGTAAACCGTTAAATTTATATTTTATGGAATATGTGTATTGGTTTTTGTTTCATATTTTATGAATAATATAAAACAATATCCTTGAATGTCCTTATTTAAGATTTGAAGAAAATTTTTATGACTATTTTTTTGTGTTTTGTTTTTTTTTTTTTTTTTTTTTTTGGATTTTAGATATCCGAAATGGATGTCGCAATTGGTAATAGTAATAGTAGTGAAAATATTATCGTGACTTTTGGTAATAAATTTCCTTAACAACCAGGAATTTTACTCTTAATTGGAGTGTCATCTAAAATGTTATACCAGATTATTATTATATAAAGTCGCCGCAGAATACATACAAATATAAATTCTATATACATACATAGTTTATACATTTAATATACGTAATAAATTAAATTTTCGAAAGATTTGTTTTTTTTGTGTTTTGTTTTTATTTAATTTACTTAATTGTGTTCCAAATTATAAGGTAAAAAAAAAAAAAAAATAAGGTGAGAAAATTGGTGACTTGTCAAATATATGTTGTTCCATTTTCGGTATATAATTTTAGGTCTAAACAAAATCAAAAAAGAAAAAAAATAAAAGAGGGAGTGTTCCATATTTAGCACCTTGTTTCTAATTATTTTAAGCAGTTTTAATGTCCTTGAAATAATTTGCATATATATTTTGTTAAAAAATTTTGAAAATTCTCTAAAAAAAAAGAAAATTTGAAAATTAATTTAAAACAAAAAAATAAAATAATAATGTATATAATAATAAAACGCAGTATTTATAATAGTAAAAAAATTTCTAAATATTAAAATAAATTAAAATTATTATAATAAATTTTACAATGTGTTAGTTATAAACTTATTAAAAAGGACATGTTATTATTTTGATTATGGATACTATGACTGAAATCTTGTTTTTGTTTTTTCTTTTTTTTTTTTTTTGTTTATTTTCTGACCTACTAAATTATAATTGCTTCAGCGAGAACCTACCAATTATATCCTTTTAATTACAATTTCTTTTAAATTACAGTTATTTTAAAGTAATTTTAAAGAGAATTAAGCTTTTCATGTAACATAATTATTTTTTGGTTAGTCTGTTTGGCTGAGAATAGGTTGCAATTGGCTGAGAAGAGGTAAGGTAAGGTAAGTCGACGTTCCTAAAAAAAAAAAAATGGTTTAGATCAGTTTTTGTGTTTCGGTTAGCTAGCAGTATGTTAGCAAAATCTCGGTACATAAATTTTACCTTGATATTTCAGACTGTCATCAAACAATAGGTTTGGATACTTATGTTTTAGTTGCTTTTTGCTATAGATAATAATAAACAGCTGATTTACATAAATTTTTTTTTATTAGTGTTCAGCCTATAATATTTAGCTATAATCTTAAAGTGGATTTTCTTCTGTTATTATCATAACGATAAAGAGTTACCTTAATTTAAACTTTGTTACAAGTTTTGTTTCTTTTTTTTTAACTCTTTCTGTTTTTTTTTTTTTTAAATTATAATTATATTTTTCCACCTACTTTCATTCTAATGTCACATAACATTATTATTGCTATTATTTTCTTTATTATTTGAAAATGTTTTTTTTTTTTCTTTCTGTTCACCTTATTCACCTTATTATATTCTATTGCATAGAAATGAATGTATTCAAGAATCCTTAAGGATATAAATAATAATAAAAAAAAACTCCATAATAAAAGTAATTTTTTTTTTTTCTGTTTGTATAACACTTTACTATATATGAAATAGTACATATTTTCTGATTGAAATTAAAGAAGAAAAAAAAAATCAACTTTTTCTATTGAGGTTCTTAATTTGTATATATTCACATATATTCACATACATACATACATACGCACTGAGTTTAATTTAAAAAAAAAAAAATTGCTTAAAGTAACTTAAATGAATTAATATGTATAAAACACAATCACATAACACAACTACATATATATATGAAGTTATGAATTTTTAGACTCTGCATTATTTTCATATTAGTAGATCTAGATACTCTATATATACATACTGTTTATACTGTATATACTGTTAAATTCAAATCTCTTCAAAACTTTAATGTTTACTTATAGAGTACTGTACAAATAATAAACACCTGAAGCATAAATAACTTGTCAAGAACATCATCAGGTATAAATTTCTGAAAAAGAAAAAAAAAAATGATTTTAAAATTTGTGATTTTTGAATGTTGGAACATATTGTGTAAACATAAGCATTGCCATATTATGTTAAAAGATGATAAGAAATAAATTTTTAAATCGATTGTAGTGGGACCAATTTTTTACGTAATTTACTCTTTCGTTTTTCGACTGTAAAACTATAAAAGAAAGTTAAGAATTGGAAAAATGTAAAGTATGTACATAAAAGGTCTACAATTCTCAGAAAGCATTTATTACTTTGAGCAACAAAGAGATATGAATAAAATTATTATAACAAAATTACTTACTATTTGGTTGTTATTGAAAACTTGGACAAACAGCAAATTACAATAGAAAACGAGGAAGAGTGCAGTAGAGTAGACTGTGTCAACTCTGGGATACCCGTATGAACGTAATATATCCTGTTTCTATAAAACTTGATCATCTTTTAAAAACATTCAGATGTTTTAGTACCGAACTACAGAGATATATTTATGTAAATTGTGGAGTTGTATGACAGCTACCCGAATCTATTGCGCCTAGCTTCATTAAGCTCCAAGAAATGCAAGAAACCTGAACCGGCTGCTTTAGACCAATCAAATTTTACAAAAGTTTTTGGCATGCAACTCGACACTTTTTCACTAAATTTAAGATAGCTAGCTTCAATAGACACTGAGTTATTTTCATTTAAAAAGAGAAATTGTATGGCAACTTTCCGAACTTGCCATATCATCATAACCAAATTTTACAGAAGTTGTTGCCATGAAACTGGATCATCATTTGCAAAATTTCAGATACCTAGATTGAATAGACACTGGGTTATTTCCATTTAAAGAAAGAAGTTGTATGGCAGCTACTCGAACCCGGCGGCCAAAAATGCGGAAGTTAAACAGCAAAACTAACAATTTTGTAAAAGTGACGTAAAAAAAATTTCAGCCTCCTAGCTCCTTTATTTTTTGAGTTATCGTGCGGACGGACACTGAGTTATTCTCATTTAAACGGATAAGTTGTATGGCAACTACCCGAACCCGTCGCACCACCACAACCAAATTTTGCATAAGTTGTTGCCATAAAACTTGATTATCATTCGCAAAATATCAGGTTCCTAGTTTCAATAAACACTGAGTTATTTTCATTTAAAAAGAGAAGTTGTATGGCATCTACCCGAACCCGTCGCACCACCACAACCAAATTTTGCAGAAGTTGTTGCCATAAAGCTTGATCATCATTCGAAAAATGTCAGGTTCCTAGCTTCAATAAACACTGAGTTATTCTCATTTAAACGGATAAGTTGTATGGCAGCTACTCGAACCCGTCACACCAGCACAACCAAATTTTGCAGAAGTTGTTACCATAAAATTTGATCATCATTCACAAAATTTCAGATTCCTAGCTGTAATAGACACTGAGTTATTCTCATTTAAAGGGAGAAGTTGTATGGCAGCTATCCGACCCTGTCATACCATCACAACCAAATTTTACAGAAGTTGTTGCCATAAAACTTGATCATCATTTGCAAAATTTCAGAAACCTAGCTTGAATAGATACTGAGTTATTTCTATATACAGGTAGAAGTTGTATGGCAGCTACTTGATCCCGCCGACCGAAAATGTTGGATTTAAATAGCAAAACTAACAATTTTGCAAAAGTGACGTAAAAAAAATTTCAGCCTCCTAGCTCCTTTATTTTCTGAGTTATCGTGCGGACGGACGGACGGACGGACGTACATGGCTTAATCGACTCAGAATTCGATTCTGAGCCGATCCATATCTTTGACACTATATCTAGCTCGACTCCTTTAAGGTGTCACAAACGTAATGGCAAATTTATTATACCCTTGAACATAGTTCATACGGGTATAAAGATTGTATTGCATATTGAAAAACTTAATATTTTTTAAATTACCATGAAGAAGTGTTTGAAAAACCTACTTGTAATGAACTAGGAGTTATTTTTAAATTTTTTTTTAATTAATTAAACTGGATGAATTTAAGATGCATGTATATTTAAAAAATGTAAAAAAGGTCGCGCTAAAAAATTACTATTGTTTGAGGTCATATACACACTTTTGAACTGTCAGTTTCTTTTTTTGTGAAGGTAGGTAAGAATCATCAAAATACACCATAGAGGAGTGAAAAGGAGCACGACTTCTCTATGAGTATGCGAGACTTTAATCCACTAAACACCACCTTATTTTATTGACCAAACAATAGGTTATGCGATCTTTAATACTTTTCTACGGCCTGGTCAAAGGAAGTTGAGTTAGGGAATGAAATTGATTTCATTTCAATGATTGGCAGGCATATTATGAACAAAGTTGTTAAGATTCGCTTTGAATCTTTGCACGTTATAAATGTAATTATCACCAATTCTGGGTAATACATGAGATGGATGATGGTTCCACATTCGCGATATTCGTACTATAGACGAATTATGTCATCTGGAAATTTGAACTACATAGGGGTGGATAGCAGAAACTTTTCTTGTTTCTCTTTGAAATGCTTTGAGAAGAAGCATCAAACTTTTAATCTCGTTAGAATGAGTTGTTTTTAAATTTGGTAACTCTGTTCTAGTATACATTCAAATAGTATATATCCTGTTAATAATTTTGCTTTTCAGAATGGTTTTTATTTTTTTTTTTATAATACATATGTACCTACCCATTATATTTTTTTTTAAGCAAGGGTTATAAATTATTCAAAACCGTGTCACTAGAACAAATTTTCACAAAAAAAAAAAAAAAAAACATCTTAAATTTTCTAAGAATTTAATTTCGTTTTTCGTTATAAAATAGAGTAAAATATTCTAATAAAAAAAAAAAAAACAAAAAAACCATTATGATTATGTCCTTATATTATCCTAGAAAATTTTCTTAGGGTTAAAGTTGAACAAAAAAAAAAAAAAAATTAAATGATCTTTTTTTTTTTAACTATGTTTATTATTTAAAGGATTCTTATAAATATGCAATAAATTTTCTTTTTTTTTCCGGATTTAAAAAAAAATAATACTGAGATTTTGTAAAGCTTTATCATATCATCTTCTATATTCTCCTCATCATGACATCTACTTGGTTAAATTTTAATGGTGTAAAAATAATTTCTTGTTATAAATTAAGGGTTAAGTCATATGCTGAATTTTGTATAGGTTTGGGTTAAGGTATCATTAAAAATATAAAAAATATTGTGGTTTATTGAGAAATGAAGTGAATTGGGGTCCCACTTTTGGAAGTCCTGCTGCTGAAACACAAAACGCAAAAAAAATACACAATGATTTTTATTGTTTTTCTTTTTCTTTTCATTCCAAAATCATATTAAAAATTTAAAAAGGCATAATTTGAGTCCTCTGGTTTTAAGTTTTATGTTTTTTTTTTTTTTTTAAGGGGATGTAGGTAATAAACTTAAAACAAAAAAAAAAAAAAAATACGATTACAGGATGCTACCTGTGGGTGGTATTTTAATATGAAAATTCAACAGTGATTGAATGGAAGGAGAGTAAAAATATACAAAGAAAATATTAAGTTTTTAGTATCTTAAGTACATATTATTATTTAGGAAAATAAGGGTGCATACGTATATGATTTTTATTTTTTTTTTATTTTATGATTTTATACATATATTTCAACAATAACCAGTTAAGTTTTATAGTAACTTAAGATAATATGTTAGAGAAATTTAGATTGTAGGTTATACATGAATTGCTTTCAAATGAGTTTATTTCCGGTAGAATTGTGGGTATTATGGTGGATTGCTCACGTTTTTTTTTTTTTCGATATTGTTTTTATTTTTCTTTTTTAACAGGAATGGTGGGTTTTTTTATTTTTAAGATGAAAAAAATTTTCCAATTGACAATTTTCTATATACATATATATTTGAAGGCAAAGGTGAAAAAAAAATTAAATAAAATAAAAAAAAAAAATATCTCATGCCGTGCCAAGTATTAAACAATATTGTTTACGTACCCACATTTAAAAAGTACAGAAATAAAAAAACAAAGAGAAAATATTTTTAAAAAAAAATTAAATTGTTTTTTTTTTTTTGTTTTTAGTTTACATTAAAGATGGTGGGTGTCTGAGGTAGTTATAAAAATGTGATGACTTTAAATAAAGGTTTATGAGTATGGGAATTATTAAAAGGAAACAAAGAAAAAAAAGGGAATTGTATGATAAATACCAATAAAATAGGATAAAAATTAAGTGGTGTTTAATAAATGAGATGACAAGATAAAATTTTAAAGATTTCATATTATTTAATGTTGTTTAGTTTTTTTATCTTTTTGTAAATGTTCAGATGTAAATGTGATAAAAGTTATCTTTAACAGAACAATTGATATAATCGTGATAGTATTTTGATAAGATAATATTGGTAAATTATTATTTTCTTCTTAATTTAGTTTTAAATAATTAATGTCATATTCAAAATGAGAATTGAAATGTATCTATATATAGCCTAAGGTATATGTGTGTAGCATTAAACTAATATGTTAGTTAATGCTAATTTTTCTATTAATTGAACATGTACCGATAAGATCCAACGATCATCCACAATATAGAAATGGCTCCAAAATTTTCTTCTATATATATTGTTATATATATTGCTTTAGAAATTATTATCATTGTATCAGTTACATCTATTGTATTTATTATAATTTATAAGCATCAAAATGATGAAAGTTTCTTAATATGTAGATAGACTAAAATTCCGAAAATTCGAAAATTTTGATATAAATATTTAAAAAAATCACTAAAATAAATGAATATATAAAATATAATATTAAATTAAAATATAAATTAGAAAATTTAAGATTTAAATGTTCCTAACGCAAGTTAGTAGTTATTCCATCCCCTTTCAGGCTATTGGAATCTTTCATCTTGAATTTTAGATTAGGTAGTGTCATTTTATACTGCACAGGTAATTTTTAAAAGATTCGAAAGTTTAACTAGGAATTGTCTTAGCAATTTAACACTATATACCTTCTGATGCCCCTATTTAGTATTCAAGAACGACACACACCTCAAAAAATATTAAAAAATTGTGGTTGACATATACAAAAATAATTTTCGAAACAACTAATACAGCATTTTTTTTTTTTTTTTGAATTTTTAATAGAATTGTTTGTGGGTTTCAAGAACGATTCAAAAATTGTCATATAGGTAAATTTAAATTGCATACCTACGGGAAATAAAGATCTGGAACCAAACAATTCACTTCTTGTGTTAAAAAATGAAAACTTCAAAAAATTTTTGGTCTTTTATAATAGATGCGAGTGCATTAAAATAATATAAAAAGGAAGTAATTAAATTTCATGATCTTTTTATTAAGTTACTAATTTAATTTTACTGCCAGTGTTTTTAAAATGTACTTTTTGTTTAATTGTTATACATTTTATAAAATTTCTGTTATAAAATAAATTTTTTCTTAACATTTTAATTAACAAACATTATAATTTTTATTATATGGAAATATAAATTTTTCAAATATTTTTATGCGTTTTGTTTCAAGTCGTAAATTTTGTTGTTTTAAAGATATTTTGCCAGTAAGTAAAAATTTTATTCGGTTTAACAATTAAAATACACTTTTATTTTCTAATAAACATTTTGTTATTATAGTAAAAGATTAATGTTTAAGAATTTTCATGAAAAATAATAGAAAATATTTTGTAATAAAATAATATTTTTTTTTAATTGGAAGAATGGCATACAGGTTGTCAGAAAATCGAAGATCACGAAGAAAGGATATGATAGGGAAGGTCGAAATAAGCAAAAAATTGTTCAAGAGCGAGTTCTATTTCTAATGCTTTCGGAAATAACGGCTTTCAAAGTATTTTCCTATATTGCAATTTATGTTTCAAATGTTTTTTAACAAAATTTCAATGAAGCACATGGTAATATTTATTTTTTTTGAAAAAGGTAAAACTTACAATAAAAACAATAATAACATAAATTAAAGCTTTGCATTTTGATGAGATAGAAAATGAAAAATTAAATTTTAATAACGGTTTTCTATACAAAAATTACAGTTATTTGAAAAAACATTGAAAAATTATTAATATTTTTCGATTTTAACAACTTATAATTACTAAAATATGAAATTTCGGAAAAAGATAAGATATTTGTATTAAAGCCCATAGTTTCAGTTGTAGGTTATACATGAATTGCTTTCAAATGAGTTTATTTCCGGTAGAATTGTGGGTATTATGGTGGATTGCTCACGTTTTTTTTTTTTTCGATATTGTTTTTATTTTTCTTTTTTAACAGGAATGGTGGGTTTTTTTATTTTTAAGATGAAAAAAATTTTCCAATTGACAATTTTCTATATACATATATATTTGAAGGCAAAGGTGAAAAAAAAATTAAATAAAATAAAAAAAAAAAATATCTCATGCCGTGCCAAGTATTAAACAATATTGTTTACGTACCCACATTTAAAAAGTACAGAAATAAAAAAACAAAGAGAAAATATTTTTAAAAAAAAATTAAATTGTTTTTTTTTTTTTGTTTTTAGTTTACATTAAAGATGGTGGGTGTCTGAGGTAGTTATAAAAATGTGATGACTTTAAATAAAGGTTTATGAGTATGGGAATTATTAAAAGGAAACAAAGAAAAAAAAGGGAATTGTATGATAAATACCAATAAAATAGGATAAAAATTAAGTGGTGTTTAATAAATGAGATGACAAGATAAAATTTTAAAGATTTCATATTATTTAATGTTGTTTAGTTTTTTTATCTTTTTGTAAATGTTCAGATGTAAATGTGATAAAAGTTATCTTTAACAGAACAATTGATATAATCGTGATAGTATTTTGATAAGATAATATTGGTAAATTATTATTTTCTTCTTAATTTAGTTTTAAATAATTAATGTCATATTCAAAATGAGAATTGAAATGTATCTATATATAGCCTAAGGTATATGTGTGTAGCATTAAACTAATATGTTAGTTAATGCTAATTTTTCTATTAATTGAACATGTACCGATAAGATCCAACGATCATCCACAATATAGAAATGGCTCCAAAATTTTCTTCTATATATATTGTTATATATATTGCTTTAGAAATTATTATCATTGTATCAGTTACATCTATTGTATTTATTATAATTTATAAGCATCAAAATGATGAAAGTTTCTTAATATGTAGATAGACTAAAATTCCGAAAATTCGAAAATTTTGATATAAATATTTAAAAAAATCACTAAAATAAATGAATATATAAAATATAATATTAAATTAAAATATAAATTAGAAAATTTAAGATTTAAATGTTCCTAACGCAAGTTAGTAGTTATTCCATCCCCTTTCAGGCTATTGGAATCTTTCATCTTGAATTTTAGATTAGGTAGTGTCATTTTATACTGCACAGGTAATTTTTAAAAGATTCGAAAGTTTAACTAGGAATTGTCTTAGCAATTTAACACTATATACCTTCTGATGCCCCTATTTAGTATTCAAGAACGACACACACCTCAAAAAATATTAAAAAATTGTGGTTGACATATACAAAAATAATTTTCGAAACAACTAATACAGCATTTTTTTTTTTTTTTTGAATTTTTAATAGAATTGTTTGTGGGTTTCAAGAACGATTCAAAAATTGTCATATAGGTAAATTTAAATTGCATACCTACGGGAAATAAAGATCTGGAACCAAACAATTCACTTCTTGTGTTAAAAAATGAAAACTTCAAAAAATTTTTGGTCTTTTATAATAGATGCGAGTGCATTAAAATAATATAAAAAGGAAGTAATTAAATTTCATGATCTTTTTATTAAGTTACTAATTTAATTTTACTGCCAGTGTTTTTAAAATGTACTTTTTGTTTAATTGTTATACATTTTATAAAATTTCTGTTATAAAATAAATTTTTTCTTAACATTTTAATTAACAAACATTATAATTTTTATTATATGGAAATATAAATTTTTCAAATATTTTTATGCGTTTTGTTTCAAGTCGTAAATTTTGTTGTTTTAAAGATATTTTGCCAGTAAGTAAAAATTTTATTCGGTTTAACAATTAAAATACACTTTTATTTTCTAATAAACATTTTGTTATTATAGTAAAAGATTAATGTTTAAGAATTTTCATGAAAAATAATAGAAAATATTTTGTAATAAAATAATATTTTTTTTTAATTGGAAGAATGGCATACAGGTTGTCAGAAAATCGAAGATCACGAAGAAAGGATATGATAGGGAAGGTCGAAATAAGCAAAAAATTGTTCAAGAGCGAGTTCTATTTCTAATGCTTTCGGAAATAACGGCTTTCAAAGTATTTTCCTATATTGCAATTTATGTTTCAAATGTTTTTTAACAAAATTTCAATGAAGCACATGGTAATATTTATTTTTTTTGAAAAAGGTAAAACTTACAATAAAAACAATAATAACATAAATTAAAGCTTTGCATTTTGATGAGATAGAAAATGAAAAATTAAATTTTAATAACGGTTTTCTATACAAAAATTACAGTTATTTGAAAAAACATTGAAAAATTATTAATATTTTTCGATTTTAACAACTTATAATTACTAAAATATGAAATTTCGGAAAAAGATAAGATATTTGTATTAAAGCCCATAGTTTCAGCTTTGTATCGATTGTGACACCTAAACGATACCTAAATCTTATTATGCAGGAGCAAAGATATTACTATATTTTTTTAAAAACTTAATGAAAATACTTTAAAGGCCGTTATCTTGGCCGGAATAATGTTTTCCCCGTTTTAACCTCTTTTCATCATGATCTTTGACTTTCGAACACCCTGTATTTACAATTTAATCTTTGTAAACTTTGTCATAAAAATTTTTCCCGTTTTAAAAATAATTACTTTTTACTTATGAATGATAAGATTATAAAAATATTTCTCTTATCTAATCGGTTCTAATTAAGTAAAACACAAAAAAATGTGAGAAAAAAGCATGTCCAATTTTTTAAATAAAAATATTTTTTTTGTTGTTTTTTGTTGGTTAATTTTCTTGAATTAAAATAAATTAATTTTTTTATTGACAGTTAACCTTATTTAAAGTTTAGCTAGAGTCAAGCTCTGTTTTTTATTATATTAATTTTAATTTAATATTAGTTATTACATATTAAGTCGTAATATACGGCCGTATTAATCGGTTGGTTAGACATTTAGAGACTAAAAATTATTATTTTCTTATATGGTAATGATCTTAATATTATTTTTTTGCAAGATGTTTGTAATAGAAAATTGGCGTTTTTGTACTAATTTATACTTTGTTATTGAAAATAATTGTGAACAGAACAGTATTTGAAGCGAAAACGATTTTTTATAAACTTATAAACATTTAAGGATACTAAATTTGATTGCATATTTAAAGGGGCGTTTAGAGGTTGTTTTTTAATGATGTTCTTTTACATTAAGTATATAAAAATTAAAAGGTAATTCTTAATATTAAGTTAGATGTTACACAAATATACGATTATCTTAGCTGAATTAAACTTAAAAAAAAAAAAACTTAAATCTTAAAAACTTCAATCTTAAGATAGGATACGTAATAAGGATGATACGTAAATGCATAAATTCATTCGATTTAAATGAATGAATATGAATTAGTACAATATATCTATTTAAAAAAAATTTTTTAATGTTAATTGAATTCCAAACATTAAGTTCATTCACATAGTTCATTTAAAAATCCTACGTTTTAAATTTTTTTATTAAATATTACACAATAAAAAGCTTTAAGCGCTCACAAAAACAAAAAAAAAATTTCGTGTTCCCACGTTGTTTGTTTTGTATTATAAAGTTATAAAAAATGAATGCGTTTAATTTTATTTTTTTATTATTATTATTTTTTATTTCATTAGAAATGGAAAATAACATAAAAAAAAAATATTTCTCACTTTAATTATGTTTTTTCTTTTTCTTATCATTTCTTTTTTCTTTTTTTCGTAATATTCTTTCTAATACTTTGATAAGTGTTTGATGTACTCTTAATAATCACCTTTAATATTCGAAGTTTTGAACGGCGAAAATGGGATGGGTGATAAAAATGTACAAAAAAAAAATCTTTAGAAAGTTATCTTTTTACCGAACCCTCATTTTTAAGCGTTGAAGAATGGGAGCAAAAAATATAAAAAACAAAAAAATCTGGGATTCATCCATTGACTTGGCTATATTTTGCTAATGTGTATAAGTGGACTGGATAATGAAAAGGGATATTATTATTATTTGTTTTTATTTGTTTTTTTTTTTTGTTAGATTTTTTTTCCAGGATGAATCCCTTTAAATTAAAATGATAAACCGCGAGGGAATTCTAGTCTAATAAAGTTATTAAATGAAAATTGTGAGGGGATGATGATAATATTATAACGTTGTATATGAATACCATAATAATTTAATGATGGCAATGTTAATAAGAAAAAGAAAAATGAAGCTTAATAGGTTAAAAAATACTATTGTTAGCTAATTTTAATAATTTTGCAATGCAATAAAGATTGAAATTTATTTATACAGGAAAATGCTACAATAAGTTACATAATATAATATAATATATGATAAGGAGGTCTAGAGATATTTAGGTTTAAATCAGTCTTCAACTCAAATGTTATTCATAACTTGTTAGGTATCAGTAACTGTTCAGTGTACCAGAGAATTATTCAATTAATCGTTTGAATATTTTTAAACATTTTCTTTGGATTAACAGTTTGTAAAGCCAAAATTAAATGATATATCACATTTAAATTTCGTTTATTTTAACCTAATCTGTTACATTTTACATTCATTTTAAAATAATAACTGCTGAATTTTCTGTGAATGTATTATGATCCATAAATAAAGGACGAGTTAAAATGCTTTAACATAATAAATATTTAATTTTATTAAATTTTAAGAGAGAATCAAACTTAATAATATGTTATCGTTTAGCAGAATAAAGCGGTGACATGTCATAAGTTCCAGAGTCAAAAGTCCAATTGGGACTGAGACTCTGGGGCTTATGACATGTCACCGAATCAAGCACCATTGTATCTGAAATTTAAAAAAAACTAAATATTTTTGGAAATTTCGATTGGATTATTCATAAGAGACTCATATTATAGCCCTCAAACAATACATTTGAGGGCTATTATACAACAACATCATTTAGAATTTAAGTAACTAGTTGTAAGCTTTATGAATTATTTATATATAATTGTAATAACATTGATGGAATTATTGGATTATAGATTTCATCACTTGTACAAAAAAAAAAATTATTAAACCAAACAGCTACGGCTAAGTAAAACATATAATACAATAAAGAAAAAAAATTTCATTTTTGCTAATAATTATAAAAAAATTTGCATAAAATTTTTAGTTTCTTCAAAATTAAATATGAAAATGCTAACAATTGAATTGTTTACCCTATTAAAATGAACGTGAGAAAAAAGAAAAGTCCAAACCATTAAAATTCATTGCTAAAGAAATTAAAAAGTTAATTCTTTTTTTTTTCTTTTTCTTTTCATTCATTCATTGATACCCATCAGAATACACCGATTTAGTGGTGCAAATGAAAAAAAATGTAAAAGTTGTGGGAGGTGAAAAGTAACAGAAAACAACAAAAAAAAAAAAAAAAAACAAAACAGAAAAATTATGAAAAATAAACGAATTATGGAAAAATTATTTATTTATCCTTAGAGAATTATGTTGGTTGGGATCGGACAGACTAAGTTGAAGGTGTTTTATTTGGCAATTAATTATTAAAAGAAACAAAAATGAAAATATAAAATGAAGAAAATTAAAAAGATGCAATTAGAAAACAAAAAAAGAAGATATGATAAGTAGAAAAAGAAAATTTAATGATTTCAATATTTTGTTTGTAGGAGTTTTAATTATTATTATTTAATTTTCTTTTTCTGCTGCTTTTATAATGTCCTGTTCTTTGTTAAAATATTTATAATTTTTTTTTTTTTTTTTCTGAATTGTAAGTGTAACAACTGTAAGTGTTGCTGCTGCTGTCTTTCGTTGCATTCAACAAGAAAAGTTTTCCGAAAGAGTTTCTTTTTTATGTACAAAAAATATAATTTTTTTTATTTGGATTTTTGTTCTTTTTTATTAATTAACTGTAGGAGACCATAAATTTTGTAATAATTAAAGATTTTCTTCAGTTGAAAAATTTTTTAAGTAGGGACTTGGTAGAGTACTGTAATGAATATGTTACATTTTCTTTTTAAATTTTAAAAAAATATTTATGTTTCTTATAAAATAATTTTTTAATGGAATTATTTTTAAAATTTTAATTTTAGTTGTAACAATTATTTACCAGTTATTCATTTTTCGTTTTACAAATATTATATTATTATTATTTTGTATTATTTTTCATTTTTCTGAAGCGTGATAACCATTTTCTATTTTTCTTCTATATATTTTTGTATTCTAATAATTTTTAAAATTCAGTTAGTATTTTAATTATTAAGTTTAATTTGTTATACAAATATTTTAATGGTTAAAAAATGCATTGGGGTTGGGGAAAGTTTCTAGGAATTTTCACATTAAATTATAATCCATACACATTTACTTATACAAATTTTACATTTCAAAAATTTAAATTTTCCTCCATTTTAATAAAAAAAATATTGGTCACGAACCTTATAATTCCATTAGATCGTGGACTTTACGCGTTAGATACAATAATAAGCCTTTATTTTATTTGACTGAATGCCATTTACCTTAATCTTCATTTGTCTGTGTTATCATTTGACTGTATGTATTTCATTTGACAACAGTGTTATTTGAATATGGAGTTTCATTTCATTGAATTTCACTTGATTGCAGCGTCAACTATGAAATATCTCATATAAATATACATATATTATATTTTTCGAAAAAAAAAAATGTATAACTCTGATTTTAAAATTATCTATACAATCCCTCACAACTATTTTTTTCATAGATACTGCAACAACAAAACATTTAAAATAATTACAGCAAAATTAATTTAAAATAGTGGGGGGCTGCCGCTAAATCAATTATTGAAAGGAAGATTTTGAAATCAACTCTACAATCTCTTCTAATTATTTTTTAACAAATAATATTATCTTCTTCCAATACCAAAAACAAATAATATGGATCTTAATTCTAATTTAAAATGGAATTAAAGTTCATAGATTTTAATTAATTTTAATTATTGGCTTAAATTCCAACAATAAAATTAGCTCCCATGAATATATTTTTTAATATTTGTAGTTAAAGTTTGTTTCCGTGGACATCCATTTTCTTTGAATATATAAACGAAAACAAATGCATACTTTTAGGGGCGTCGCTTGTGATATTTTCATTATTTAACTTTGTAATTATAAATGAAAAGCTAACATTTCAATATATTATAGAAAAAAAGTATAAAAACATTAAAAGTTTAATTGTCAATGGAAAAATTTGTATTACTATGGTTGTATAAAGAATTTTGTTGTTTTCTCTCTTTTATTAGTATGCAACATAAAAAATAATTTAGGAAAATTTTTTTTTTTTTTTGTGTAGAATTTCTTTTGTATTTTTCTATATTTGACGTTTTTATTTTTTTATTTTCATTCAATCTTCTTTATGTTTGAGACTATTTGGGAATGTATCTTAAGATTTTATAAACATAAAAAGCTATTTGATTTCTTTTAAGTTACTTTTTATATTTTGTATTTTTTTGTGTTACAAAGTATCATGTACAACAATAAGAAAGGGACAACAGCTGTTCTTAAGATCTAAAGTTATATTTTTGGTCTTAATGATTCCTTGTGACTTCTTTATGCTATTCTATTTTCCATGATATTCTATTATCAAAACATAATACTTATGATAGAAAATTAAGTTTTATTTTATTTTTCGTAAACTTTTGGTCGAAATAATAATAATAATAGGGACATCATATAAGAGAATAAAAAATGTACGAAAATGATAAAGAATATAATATTTTTTTTTTTTTTTTTTTGGGAAAAATGAAAAGAAACATATTTTATAGTATAAAGTTAGGAAAAATGTAAGTAAGTATATAATATATATATATATATAATATATTACTATTAGTACCGGTTATGACAATAATTTAGTAGTAACATTTCTATTAAATATCTGATTTTTCTTCTATTTCTTCAAGTTTTTCAATTTGCAAATATTATTTTTTTTATGCTTTTTGTGGTTTCTATTTTCTTCAATAAAATATAGAAAGAGAAAGAAACAATATATAGAACTCAGATGTTTTAAATGGGAAAATTTATTTTACTTAAAATTACATTTTTTTTTTATGTGTACACAAACAAAACTAGAAAAAAAATTCAATATCTTTAGAAAAATTTACTTCTATTGTTGATTTGATGGTAAGGTCCATTTCTTGTTTACATATTAAACATTTAAAAATTTAAATCAAAGGACAGTTTTAATTCTTTGAGATTTTTAATAATTTTTAAAATGATTTTCCCTCACCTTCTTTAAATATCCCTCAGTAACTCAAGAATTTTCACCAACTTGTTTTTATTATCTTCTAGTCTAGCTTCACGAGGCTTTTAATTTTTTTTCTGCATTGCTAAAGTATTTTTTTTTTAAATTAACTGTACTTAAAAGGAAATAAAACACGGACAAGGAAGTCTTATTCTTTATAGTATATCACGATGATCTAAGATTGAAAATTATTTTTTTTTTATATACATATTTTTTCTGCCAAACAAAAACCAAAATAAGAATTTCCTGGTCGATTTTTTCTTTTCGATTTTCTTCGTTTTAGTTTTTTTTTTGTTTTGTAATTCATTCGACTAAAACTAATCCATCTATTGTTAAGAAGAAAATTACAATTAAATTTTTTTTTTCTTCTGTGGTAGAAGGAAGATAATAAAAAAATTGGAAACAAACTTTCTTAAAAAAACGAAAACAATAATAAAAAAAAAAATTATCAATTTTTGAGAGAAAAAAATTGTTTTTTATCATCCAATTTTCTTTAAACAGGGCTGAGTAAGGCTAAATAAATTTCCAGAAATGGATTATTGAAAAAAGAAATAAGTCGAAAAAATTAGAATTTATTTTTGTATGAAGAAAAAGGTTTAAAAACGAGTTAAGCTAAAAACTAAACTTCCCAATGATATAATATAAAAATAAGATTCTTATTTATGGATTTTAGATCTTAAAAGGTGCTTTGGCAGGATTGAAGGTTTTTTTTAAATTTTTTTTTTAGTTAATTCCCCTGCCACATAAATATGACAAGGAAATTACACAGCCTTTCTTTTTCAGGCGTGGCTGTAAATGTTGTAAGAGGGAATTTCTTTATTCTTACGACGTGTATGGGATTTAAACTTACACTCCTTTTTTATCCACTAGGCCGCCCACGCACCATTTAAAGTTTATTATACAGTTTAAATTAATGATTAACCACTTTACGCCAGCCCTGCTTCTTAGTATAACAAAACTTGGAAATTATTTTGTTTTGCTGTGTTGTAACAAAGTATCGCGTCTTTAATACGCTTTTAATTACTCAAGAAATGTATAAAAAAGAAACAAAATAAGAAAATCAACCGATAAAAATATAATTTCTTTCCTTTAATCCCAGAAAATTAGAATTACAATTCTTTTGATGTATGATTATTCGTATTATTTTGTTTTTTTTTTTTTTTATTCTGAAAAATTTTTTCTTTCCTTTTCCAATTTTTTAACCGAGTTTGAAATAATAAAAAAAGAAATTAGAGTGCATTAAAATGTTATTTTCCGTTCAAAAAGAGAATACATTTTTCTTTTCAATACAAATAATTATAATGTTATAATGAATATTTTTTTTTTGTACTTTTCTTAAATTTACAAAAATTAAAGCCAATTTTTATTTTAGCAATTATATTTTCTTAAATTTATTTTAAAGTACAAAAGAGCAAATCTTTTTTAAATAAATTTTTAAAATTTTTCTGATAAATATAAAAGTGTTGCTTACTAGCATCTAAAATCTAAATAAATAAAATTAAATAGCATCTAAATGTCTATTTAAATTTTCAGTTGAACAAGACAAGGCTATCTTTCTTAAGATAGATAGTATGCAAATAATGTGTGATACCGAAAATGAATTGAAGTCTTAAAAATATCATTAAAAAGCACAGGAATTTTATAAGATTTTGTCTTCGATTCTATTCAGTATGAATAGTGAAGACCAACAATTAAAAAATCAATAATGAAATAATGACGAATTTAAACAATCCAATATTTTATTTCTTGAATCGGATCAAATTTGGTTAAGGTATAATTAGCAAATAGGATTTAAACCTAACAATAGTTACCTGTACCATTAAACTAAATAATTTTTTTAAAAATATAATACTATAATTTACAAACTGCTTTAACACCTACCTTTACTCTGTCATCACCATACAGGTGGATTATTACTCTTATTTTATAGATACGTTGCAGCGGCAAACACCCGTTCCAAAGTTTTCCAATGTAGGAGTGAGACAGTGGCCCGCCCATTTATTGTAGAACTGTCGAAATAACGCTATACAGTATTCGGAAATCCGTTTGTACGCCGCGTTTATGGAACCGTGCACAATTGACATAGGGTTCCATATGTGTACAATTTAACAATATTTAAAAAGAATTTTCTTATCTTAATTATCATATTTCTTTCCTTAGTAACTTTCCAAATTTTTCTCGTCATTTTCCATAATTCCCATTATCCCAAACTCAATTCTACAACCATTATTCCCAGATCCGTGTCCTCAAATCAATACCAAACTGTACATTATGTCACTATGTTTTTAAAGGACCCATCCCAAAATATAGTTTTAAAGTGGGTGGTTTTGGTGGATTAAAGTTCAATACTACTTACAAGAGTGCCCTTCCATGTTTTTCACTGTTTCTGGTAAAAAAAATAAAATAACTCCACTTACTATAGGATAACTTTTTACTTACCATAGCTACAGCACAAATAAATTTAATTTTTATAAGTAAAATTTTAGCTAAAGTATTCAGTATACTTTCGTAAACAAAAACATATAATTATTAGTTACCTTACTAAAATTTTATTAATACTCACTCTTACTTTATTTTTAATAAAATAAATTCTAGAAAAGACATTTTATCTAATTCCAATTCCATATTTTTTTTTTTCTTTTTTTTTGTTTATTTATTTAATTTACATAATATTTACATATTATACTTTAAATCTTTACTTTAACTTATGATGCAATAACAATATTTTATATAAAAAAAAAAAAACTAGTGATGGTAAAGGACTCTTTTCTTTTCAACCGAAAAAAAAAATATATAACATTTTACACATTTTAACAAAACAAAAATTAATTAAATCCATAAATGTCACTAAAAAACTTTTCCATTTCGTTGAACATAAAATATGAGTCTGGTGCATATATGTATTATATATTTATATTATAATATGATAAAAAAAAATTTACCATTTTAATAGTTACATTTACTTTTGCATAGATATGTTCGTATACCTATAATATAAAATATAAAATATACTTATATATATATGATAATATTGATAGTCCCTTTTTGCTTATTGTATATTCTTCGCTACTTGCCAAAACTCTCCTTATTCTGTTATTGAAAGTAAAGTAAAGATAACTTAACCAAAAACCTGGTAGGTTACTACTATTTAATATTTTTATGCTCCGGTTATGTAAAAATTAAATAAAATTTACAGAATTATAGAGTTAAAGGTAATTTAAAATTTTCATATATTCATGTATTTGTACATTTTGTATGTAATACAAAATAAAAACCGTCTATAGTGTGTTGAAATGCAAACTTTATTCCTTTTTTTTTCATTCAACAAAAGAAATATATTATTTTTTTCATTTTTTGTTTTCTTTTTATTTATTTAATTTTTTTTTTGTTTTAATTTTTATATTCAGTTTTTTTTTTTTTTTAATAACCATCATTTTTATTTGTCAGTAGAGGTTGATGTTGTTTTTCTTTGCATCTGAAAAAGAACGTTATGAAAGTTTTTATTTAAAGTGTTATTGATGAAAAAACAAGGAATAGATGAGGACAGAGGAAAAAATAATAATAAAATAATTGAGGAGTTGACAATTAAGTTCAGAAATTTTTAATAACTTTTGTTTTTTTTTTATTTATTTTGAACATGTCTTAGAGTATTTTGGTGTATTATTAATTCACTGGACTACAGAAAAATTCAAATTTTTCAACAAATTTTTATTCAAGATTCTAAAAATTCAATTTATATTCAGAATAAAAAAAAAAAAATTATAAGAAATAGGTAATATATTCTTTTTTTTTTTTTTGTCGCATTGTAAAAGAAAAAAATATTGCATATATATAGGAGAATTTAAAATTTATTTTTTATTTTAATTATAATATGTATGTATGTAGGTATAATGAAAAGTAATTTATTTTTGATAGTTAATTTTAATTTTATAACAAATATTAATTAAAACAAATAAAATGTAGGTAATGCAGACTTTGAAAAAACTGCATAGTAGATTTTGTCTTTTTTATATTACTATTGCTGACTATTGCTATGAAAGATTGATACAAATAATGCATAGTAAAATCTTTTTTCTTGAGGTTGTTTTATTTCAAATTTATTACTGTACGTTGTTTATTTCAACGAGGAAAATGCAGCAATAGTTTTTTTTTTATTTATAGGCATCTTTTGGAAATTATATTGGAAAACAATAGTAAAAAATTTTAGCTTTTAAAATTATACTTTGAGTTACTTACTGCTATAAAGTATTTAGACAAATAATGCAACAGTTTTTTATACACAAATAATAAGTATTTATTAATGGTACATAGTAAAAAGCATATATGTATATTATTTGTCCAAAAGAAACAATAAAGTGTAGTCAAATCATTTTATTTTAACTTTAATAGATATGATAGTACATCTAATAATTTTACTACTTTTACTATATTGTAGCTATAGTTTTTTTAAACCCCGAATTATTTAATGCATATTTAGTAAATTTTTAATGTATTGAAATCATTTTCCTGAATTTCTCCTCATCATTCTCCTCCTAAAAATTAAAATTCTTATAAGTTATACTGTCATAATAATTATATTAATACATTGTTCTCAAAATTAAATTCCCAAAAATATGCAATGGTTTTTAAAGTAATGTTATTATTTCATTATTTCCAATACATAATGATCTACAGCAAGGAACTGTTAACTCACCGCTACTTTTTATCATATATGCAAACGACTTGCTTGATTGCCTAAATAAAAGTTTAGGTCCTAATCACTGCATTGCATTTGCGGATGACTTAACAGTATATTCAGCTAATCGTAACCCCAAAATTGCAGAATACCTTTTGCAAAAACTGTTTAATAAAATAGTCAATTATTGCAATACGTGGAAACTTAAAATCAACTTTTAACAAATGCGAAACTGTGCTATTTAGAGACACCACTAATAAAGCCAATAATGATATAAAGAGAAATTGGAGAAAATTCATGATTAAAACGCCAGACAACACAACACTCCCTAATAAAAGTTACACAAAATATCTAGTAGTACACTTCCACTATCTCCTAAACTTCAAAGTCCATACCTACAAAACTATTGAAAAAGCTAATAAAGCATTTGGTAGCCTCAACAAACTATTTCATTCACGAACTTTAAACAGTAAAGTAAAAATCTTGTGTTATAAAACTCTCATAAGACCAATCCTTCTATATGGCTCTCCCATTTGGTTTAACATAAGCGCTTCCTTGATGGAAAAACTTAGGTTATTCGAAAGGAAGTGTCTAGGAGCATGTACCAATCTTTTTAGAAAACCGTCAACAAATTTTCTACATTAATATTCTAATAAAATTGTATATGAAACCGCAAAAGTTATTAGCGAATAATACGTAATCATATTCAACGTAGCAGCCAAGTAGAAAATAATTCTCTTATAAGCTACTCTTTTCACGAAAACGAAGAGTACATTAAAAGCGCAATTAGAAACGGCTTCATACCACCAGAAGGATTTGTGTTTTTAGATAAATATAAATATATTGAAAATAATAACTTCATTCCCATAATTTATCACTTTAAAAGACATGCTAATTTAAAATCTTTACCGCATAACCCAAACACACTGGACATAACCGATAGAAATCTATTTAAATTTGATAAAAACATAATATTTAATAAAAAACTAATAAGTTCTAAACCCTATTTTTGGGATAACTAATATTAAGATAGGTTATTTTTTTTCTTTTTTCTTTTTTGATTATTATTATTATTATTTTATTTTATTTTTTTTTTTTTTTCTTTAATTTTGTTTTTTTAATTTAATTTAAGTTTTATCATAAAATTTTTTACAAGATATTAAAACTGTGTTTTTTGCTACTCAATTTTTTCTCAGTAAAAATAGAAACTTATTTATTATTTTAGAATAAAATCATATTCTTTGTACACAAAATAATAACGTTACAATTAAGCATTAACTTAAACTTAAATTCTATAATATATATGAATGAGAGTGCTGATAATTATTAACATCAGCCACGTGCATTTTTTTTTGTATATATGCATTATGTTTTAGTTTTATTTACAACTTAGCAATCGATGAAATAAATAAATAAAACATTAAAAAAAAAAAAATTATTAAACATTTCTGAGGAGCCCTTGGTTAAGCACATTGGGCTTATTAACCGAGGTAGTGCGGTTTGAAATCTTCCACAGTTTTTAAGTATTTTTAATTAGAAGGAAAATTACTGAAAAAGTAATCTCCTTTCTAGCAAATATGTGTTTTAATATTTGGTAGATAATAAACAGGGGCCTCGATTGCTTAGTGATTAAGTATGTGGTGTATTAACCGATGAAGTGAGGATTCAAATCCTGCACATCTAGTAAATGTTTTTAATTGCATGGGAAATTACTGAAAATGAACTTTTTCTTAACAAATGAACTTTTTCTTTCTTTTTCTTTTTCTTGAACTCTTTCCTACCAAATATAATGTGAATATGTATAATATATAACATATATAAACAAAATAAAATGTATTACTGTATAAAAATAATAATAAAATTAAATTTCATTTTTTTTAATATATTTCAGTTTTTCTACAGAGCAACAAACTTGTGCAGATTTTGAAACCATTCATACTAATCTTCTGACTCAGAAAGAATCACTTTGTTTTATCATATATGCTTTTAATCTTATTTGGCTTTATTCTATTCTATTTATTCTTATTCTATAGAACAATATAAAGAATCAAAATAAATTTTATACATAACATAAGAATAAAAATTAATTATTTACTAAATTATTCTTAATCCGGAAATTCCTCTTTTAAAAAAAAAAACCATTCTATCATTACACAATAAAAAAATCAATAACATTCGCATTCCAATAAATAATCAAAGTATAGTAGAAACAACAAAGCTTCGGCATTTTTTTTTTTTTTCATAATTGAAGAAAAATACACAAAATTTACTTTTCCCTACTGTGCTATTTTTGTTACAATAAGTGGAAATGGTTTATGCATAAACAATTTCGGAAAAATAACAAACAATTTTTTATTTTTAAACATAAATGGGATATATTTACTAATTTTCATCAAAATTGAATAAATATGAAAGGAAAAGAAAAGAAAAAACAAAGAATAAAACTAAACAAATTAATTTATGTATGATTATCACACAATACAACAATTTTGAATAAAGAAATCAAATTTTTGAAGAAGAAAATTCAAAAATGCAATAACAAAAAAGAAAAATTTACAGCCACGCCACGTTTTTTTTTACACTAAAAAAATCCTTCTTACAAATTAAGAGGCTTGATATCTTTTTATTTCCGTCTTTATATAGGTTTTTTTTTTTTTTAATGAGGTGACCATTTTCATTAGATTTATCGTAACAGATTTTAATTTTAATATTAAATTTAGAATATTGTTGAATGTGTTCCTTCTTAAATATGAAAAATATCTAAACCTTCGTTTTGTGATATTATTAAGATATGTTAATATTAAGTATAAACATATAATTGAAATTAATTACGGTTTTGAACTCTACAGCAATGTTAAGAAAATAAATAAAAGAATTTGTTCCGTCTTCAGTATACTCAGCATCTGAAAATAAACAAAAAAACAAAACACAAAGAATCATGTTCCTCAAATCACACAAATGTATACTTATCTGAGTAACGATTAAATCCTGATCCCGTCCAACCCATCAGCACATAACATCTTGAAGCAGCACAAATTTTTTTTTTTTCATATATATATATTAAATTTTATGTTTATATTAAAATTTATATGCATTTTAACTTAAAGTATTATTGATACTTACATTAATTGTCAAAGCCAAACAAATTCACAATATTACACAGAAATTGTCAAAGTAGAATTGTTTTTATTTTCTAACACAAGATGTCAGGTACATCGACTAAAATTAGTTTACTTCACAATAATTTTATATTTCTTTTTTTTTATATATTCGATGATTTTAACTTTTTTATATACACTACATATTGTTTTTATATACTTTGTTTTTTTGTTTCACTTTATTATGTACTTCAAATTCAAGGTTACTGAGTTAGTCCTGAACCGTTTAACTCAAGTTTATATAAACCCAAGTTTTATGAATTTTTAATTACTCGTTATCGTAGAGCCGTAAAGAAAGTTAGTGAAATAAAAGAATTAAATAATTGAAATTAAAACAGTGCGTTTTTATTTTCTACTTGATAATAAATATTTTACAGTGCGTAATATATTTGAATTTTTTAAACAGTGCATTTTTTTTTATTTAAGTTTTATTGAGCATAAAACAGAATTTTAGTAAAAATAGTTAAAAAATTTGTTTACTCAGAAAAACAAAATGAAATATCGTATCGAAATGACGTTTAATAAAACATTTTTAGTTTTAATTTTTGAAAAAACTTTTAGAATCGTTAAGAAATTAAATTTTTAAGTAGAATTTTTTTTCCACCTCCATCTAAATTTATGGATTCAAATTTAATAAATTTCTTATATTGAACGCTTTAAAATGTCAGTATTCAATAAATCAGAAATACTTTTCCAGAAATTTTAAAATATAAATTGTTATACATCAGTTATACTACTTAATTTCTTATAATATTTAGTTCTGCATTTTCAAAAAAACAATTCTGGTCACTTCAATTTATGTTTTTCTTCTGATGTTTTATAATGTTATTTTCAAATATAAATAGAAAAAAAACCCCAAAAAAAACGCATCGATAACGAAAACTTTTAATATATATGTATATACCAAGAAAAAAGCTTCCAGGTATTCATTCAGGTGATAAATTAAACTAAATATGTAGGTCGAAACAAAAATAATAATAAAAAGTAAAAAGTAAAATAAAACAAAACTTTTCAATGTCTCTTTTCTTCCTATACAAAACTTAATATTTTTCATTTTTGTTTTCTTATTTCAATCAAATCACATTTTTTTTCAATTTTCTTCGCTTTCATTTTCATTTTGTTTCAAGTTTTGTGTTTCTTTTTTCTTTTCGTTTTTCTTTCGTTTTTTGTTTGTCTTATGATTAATATTCTGAGGTCATGCTAAGAGTTTATCCCTTTAAATCATAATAATAATTATTATTATAACTTCTCTATATATTTATAATAATAATAATAATGATTATAATGAAGTTGAAAAGTTTTCTTCTATTTTTTTTTTTTTTTTGTTAACAGTTAGAAAGTTAAAAAACAAAAAAGCTAAAGAAAAGAACAGAACAAAAACAAAAAGAATAATATAACTTCAAAATTTGTTTTCACCACAATCGTCTTCATAACCCCCTATTTATAATATTTCACAACTTTTCAGCAGACTAATGAATACCATTATACCATTCTATTGTAAATATTTACTGTTATTTTAGTGTGCTAACTGATGTTTGTATTGTATAACGGTAATTATACTCATAAGACAGACAGTTTTCATTCATTTTTTTTTTTTTTGTTTTTTGTATTTTTATTTTGCTTTTTTGTAGTTTTTCTTAACGGTATTTTTTTATTTTTTGTTTTTATATTTGTTGTTGTTATTGTCATATTATTAAAATTGTCTCTTCATTATATAAATGGTGGATTATTTATGAAAATGTAATAATTTTCTTACCAAAAAATGATCAATTTTGTGTGCGTGAAAATTACTTCCGGTAGAAAATTATGTCATAAAGGATATTATAAGAAAGAGATAGGAATTATATTATATTATTTTTTTTTTTCGTAAATATTTGCTTATTAACTTTTGCTATAGGGTAAAAACAAAAAAAAATAAAATAACAAAAAATAATTTCGGAAAAAAGTGTGCTAATATTCGAAGCATGAGTTACACTGAAATTTTTTAAGAATTTTTTTTATGGTGGTTTCAAGAAAGAATTAATTTAAATTCAACTGATTAAATTTTTTTTTTTCTAGCAAAAAAAAAAAAATCAAATATTACCTATTGTAAGAGTTTTATATGGTTATGGTGAAGTCCGGTGAAAAAATCGTTCGAATGAAAAAGTTCGTTCCGCTTATCTTTAATCTTTTTCTTTTAAAAAATAAAAATTATTTTGCAGTAAATAACACTTCCTTCTTAACTACTTGCTTTTGAATGATAAATTATGCTGAAAGGAATTTCGTTCATTAATTTTCATTCATTTTCCATTTCGACGGACTACAGCATACATAAAAAAAAAATATGTTTTGAAATAAAAATGACGTTTTGCAGCCGTGATTAAAATTATGATTTCATTCATTTGTTCATCGAAACATTTCGACGAACTTCAGCATAATCATATTAGTATCGTTGAAGTAACATTTTTACAATATTATTCAGTGATCAAAATTTTAACACGCTTCAATTTCTAATCAAAAGGTTCCCAAATCTGTAAAAAATTTTTCAAGAAAAAAACTGATAGGACTCACGCGTATACTCAAATCGGTTAAGAATTGAGTTTAAAATTGTTTTGAAATTGATTTCTTAATCATTGCTGAGACATTAAAAAACATAAAAGTTAATATTATGCCAAACTCTATAATTAACTCTTTACATAAGGCATTTAATAAGGATAAGAAGTGCATTTAGTCAGATTTTTATGTCAGATTTTCTATACCGTCAAGTGTTTCAAAAGTAGAATGATCCATCCACATAAGCTATACAAAAAAATTTAGATTAGAAATTTTTCTGGTTTTTCTGGTTGTTTTTTCTGGTGTTTCATAGCGAATAAAAAAAATGAAATAATGCTCTTAGTTGTTTTTTTTTTTTTTTTTTCAAATGATAATTTTATTTATTACAATTAACTTGTAAATTTTTTATTTTTAATTTTAATTTTTTTTTTTTTATAATTTTTTTTTTATTTTAATTTTAATTTAATGTACAAATCTTTGAATTTACACATATTTTTTTTTTTTTTGTATATATATTTTTTTTTTTTTGTTTTTAATTTTATAATTTATTATAATTAATAATTTATTATAAAAAAAAATGCCATCTATAGGTCTTATTTTCGTTTTTTTTTTTTTTGTTCTACATAAAAAGTTACAAAAATGAAAACTAAAAAAAGTTTACTCTCAATACAAAAATTTTGATTTATAATTTTAAATTTTTTTTTTTTTTAATAGGTAGTAAATTTTGAAAAAAAAAAAAAGGAAAGTGTTTATTTATTTTTTTTTTTTTTTCATCCGAAATTGTGTAAATTTTTTTTTAATATATATTTTAATATTAAATTTTGTATAATCATTTTTTTTTTTTTTTATTATTTATTTTAATAAAAGGAATACAAAAAATTGTATGAATTTTATTTTGGTTTTTTTTTTTTATGAAAATAATTTATTTATTTTTTATTTGAAAAATAATTATTCGTTTAGTTTTAATTTTTTTTGTTAAAGGTTGTTTTTTTTGACATTTAAAATAAAATGACATTAAAATGTTATTAGATTTATAGATAAGATTTGGAAACCACATTATCTGTCAATTATGTTTTGTTTTTCTTTTTTTGTTTTTTTTTTGTTTTATAAATTTAGACAGAATAAAAAACAAGAAAAACACAAATGAAAATTCACATATTTTTTTTTTTTTTTTGTTTTTCAGCAATTTCGATTATAAATTCGTTTCAAATTCATAAAATATTATGACAGTTTTTTGTTTTTTTTTTTTTATTTCTTTCATTTTCACTTGTACTGTGTTTCTCTTATCAGTTTCGTTTTAAAATATTGATAATTTGAATTGAAGACAGAATAAATTTTATATTTTTTGAAGGTTGGACACAAAAATAATAATAATAATAATAGTAATAATAGGATCTTGTTAATAGATTACATAACAGATAATTGGGAATTTACATCGCATTCGTTGTATATTATGTGCTTATTGTGGTCATTAACCTTTGAAAGAAGAATCGAATAGGATTGTATGTATGTATGTATAAATAAAAAATTGTGGCAATATTATGTACAATTATAATCATATTTGTATAATATGGTATTTTCTGAAGAGAATTACAATTTATATAAATATAAATATGTATATGTATATGTATATTCATTTGTATATCTGTATTCTGTGGTTTTTTTTTTGACATAACTACAAATAATTTTTTATTATTCAATGGTAATTTTTCAAAATTTTTAAATCCATTAAAACAATTGAGTAAAAGGGTCAAAAAAAACTAATGAAAGTTTTACGTAAGTGTGAAAAAGTCTGATATATGAATTCTACTTATATTCAATTAGTGTACTTTTCATGTGTACTTAAGTTTTGTATACTCAAAACATGTTTTCTATATTTTTTTTCTGTACTTTTTTTGACATTTCTTCCCTTTTTTTAGGTTCATTTATTTTTTTTTTTTATAATTAACACAAAATTATTTAAGAATGAATGAAGAATGGATTACCTACAAAAGAAAGATTTTTTATATTATTATTTTTTAAGACGTTTATATTGTGTCATACTGCTCGAAAATTTAACTCTTTTATAATATATCTGTCTTTGTCATGCTTCTCTTAGATTTCACAGAAATACAGTTTAATATTAAGCTGAAAAAAAGTAAGTATTATAAACAGTATCAATTAAATTAGTTAACGTACACTTTAATTGTTTTTAAATTTATATGAAAATTTAAGTTATCATTTTTGATTAATAATAATATTGAGTTTTATGTGGTACCACAGGATTTACCACTTCAATATTTCGTAAATTTATAAATGTTCTCTGATTTTTTGGTAAACCATATGCAGAAATTTGATAATAAAGTCTAAATATAACAATATACTTAGGTATAGAAGAGTCACAAGGCCTAAGGTTAAGAAATATGGTAATTTATTTCTCTTATAGCAGAAGTACCTATAGATATTTCGTTTAGTGAACCATTTTGAAGACAAAATAACATACTTTCTAGTAGATATGTAAGTCTACAAATGTTTAATTAGATATTTTTAACGAAATATATGTATGAAATCAGCAAAATGGGGTATGAAATCAGCAAATTGTGTATATTTCAAAAATAATTAAAAACGATTTTAATATTTATGTTTTCAGAGAATTAAATTTTAATTAAAATTTTTAAACGGAACTAAAATTTTGAATCTTGAAAATATAAAAAAACGTATTTTGTTTCCAAGAAAAATTTTTAAAATGCAGTTATACATGGGGTAGTTATTTAAAAAAAAAAAAAAAAAGCAAAATTATACTATACAACAATCTTATTTATTATTAGCTATTTAATAGCAATGTCAATTAACGTAAGCTAAAAAAATTTAAATTGAATATTTTTATATTAATGATTTTAATAATTATTCAATTTTTTTTTTCTTTTATTAAAGAGAAAATATTTCACCATCAAATTCTTATTTAAAATCTATTCTGTCTACCAATATAACAAATCTTTTCAATTTAAACTATTCCAATTTCAAATATTTTGTAAACTAAATATTTATTTAATTCATTTTACACTTTTCAATATTTCACATTTTTTTCATTTCACTTATTTTGTTTGTCAAACAATTGGCATTTTTCATTTTTTTTTTTTTTTATATTATGTTCGATTTCTTAAACTATATGTATATTCTTGTTTTTTTTTCTTATTTTGATTTCTTTTATTTAACTTTTAATTTTTTTTTTTTTTTAAATTTTTTATTTATCTAAATTTTAAATAATTGTATTTGTTTTTTTTTTTTTTCAATTAATTTATTAATTTTTTATTTATTTATAATACATATATATATATTTATTTATATATAGCACATAAGTAAAAAATTTAACTAAAATCTTAGGCAACAATTATATTAAATTTTGGAAAAAAAAAAAAAAAAATTATGTTACATAAAAAGAAAATATTAAAAATATTATATTATAATAAAAAAAAAAAAAAAAAAAAAAAAACAGTAACTTAATTAATAATAATTATTTATAATATGTTTTTTGTTTTTTTTTAACTAAATCTAGTATGCGATTTAATTAATAATAATCATAATAATGATAATATTTATATAAATCAATAATAATAATAATATATTTTATTTATTAATATTTTTATTTTATATTTTGTTTTTTAAACATATATATATATTTATATATATATATATAATTCAATTAAATTAATAATAGTTTAATATTTATATTACTTTTATTAGTAATTATATATTATTATATTTTATATTAATTTAATTTAATATTATTGTTTTTTTTTTTTTTAATAATTTTTGTATATTTCTTTTTTTTTGTTTTTAATTACATTAATGCTTTGGCAATTTTTTTTTTTTTTTTTTTCGATATAAATTTATAAAAAACATTTAATAAGCACAAAATTTTTTTTTATTAAAGGAATGCGGATATACCGGCGTTTATCATTTTATTAATAGTTTTTATTATTATATTATGTATAGTTTTATCGAAAGAAATTTAATATTGAATATTATTGCTGTTAAACGTTAAAAAGCAATAAAATTTAAAATATTTTCAATTTGAAACAAAACAAAAATGTTAACATTAATTTTGTTTTCGGTATATCCATTTTTAATGAAATTGAAAATATTAAATTTGTAAAAAACAAAAAAAAAAAAAAAAAATTGAATATTTAATATAACAATAGTATTTTTCTTGTATAATTTATTCATTTTTATTTCCTTTGCATAATTTTATTAGTAAAAGTTTTATTAACCACTTTTTTTTTTTTTTAATTATTTTTAATTTTTAATTAATTCTATTTTATTATGTTTTTTTTTTTTTCCTTTTTTTTGATTTTATTTAATAATAACAAGCACGTCAACAGCATTTTATTTTTTTTTATTTTAATAATTTTTCAACATCGAAGAAAACCCAAAATAAAAATATTTACTTTTATTTTTAATTTTTACTTAATTTTTTTCTTTTTTAAATTTTTTTTTTTTTAATTTTTATTTATTTATTTGTTTTAATTTGCATTTTTTTTATTTTTTAGGAAATATCAATAAGAATTAATCATAGAATTTTTCTCCTATGCAGAATGAACAAAATACATATAACAATAATTTTTTTTCTCTTTCTTTCCTTATTAAAAACAAATAAAATCAAAAAAAAAAAAAAAATTAAAAGAATGTTTACATATAAAGCACTTAGCGCAGTTTTAGAGCATTTTCATTTTATTTTATTTTTTTATATAATGAATATTTATTTATATATTATATAATATATTTAATTTAATTTAGTAATATAGTATATAAGAACAATAAAGTTGCATATTGTACAACCAGATTGAATACGTTCAATTCTCCAGTTAAATGAAGCGCTTTAAGAAATTACAGAGCACGCTTAAGTGATTACCGCTGCAAATTTATACTGCACACGTTTTACAGCAAAATTCAATATTTAAAATGACATTTTCACATTAGTGTATTTGAAATTAATTTCCAACATCTAATAGAAACAGAAATTATTTTTGATTATTTCATCTCAAAAGACGTTATTATTTTTTTTCCAGGAAAAATTCATAAAAAATCGTTGATCATAAAATCGTTCAGTAAAAAATTGCTTGAATCGTTCTTTTTTAATTTTTTCAAGTGCTTCAGTTAACCTAAACTTCTTCCATTGCATGAACACACAAAAAAAAAAAAAAATAAAAATAAAATTAAAAAATAACCATTAGCTTTAGAATAAGGATAATAAATTTTCTTTTCTTTTGTTATTTTAGAATCCGTTTTTTTTTAAATTTCATTATTTTTTTTTTTTTTTTGGTTCCTGTCTTTGTATAAGATTTAAATACTTTTATACTTAAGTCATTCTGATAAATCGCTTTTATTTTCTTATTTTTTTGTAAATCATTTTGAATATCAAATAAAATGACAGGCATATAAATTTGAGTTTTTTAATAAATTTTCATATACACATCAGCGTTTTTATTTGATGTTTGTGTGTTACTGTGTATAATGAATTTTATTTTTCAGGTGGGCTGTGTTTAATTCATTTTAAATGCATTTAAATTTCATTTTTATATTATTTTTATTTAAAATTATTGAACGGTGTTACCATATAGTGTTTTGTAACAAATATAGCGGTTGTTACCATATAGTGTACCATCATTATTTTAAAATTTTCTTTTGTATATAAAAGTCTTTTTGTTTTTTTTTTTTTTATTATGTGGTACATCTGGTATTTACCAAGTACATTAAGTCTTTTTATTTTCTTTTAAAAAATATTTTAGCTATTTTAATGGCAGATTTATAGCATTTTAACGGTTTAAAATCTTATAACGGTTTTATTGTTAAAATTTTCATTTAATATTAAAAATCACTAATTTCACCTTCAGTTTCTGGATATGTACAAGTAAATGGATTTCTTAACCAATTACATAATGATTTATCTTGTCGTTTCTTTTTCATTGTAATTTTATTATGTTGTTGTTGCTGTTGTTGTTGCTGTTGTAAATGTTGTTGATGATGTAAATGCTGTTGATGTTGTAAATGATGATGTTGTAATAATTGTTGTTCTTTTGTTACCATTGAACCAGATGTAAATGATGATTCATCACTATCACGAGCCGTTGCAACACTATGATAACCACTTTCAGCACGTCTTGATATACCAGAATGTTTTGATGTACGAGGTGTTGATGAATCATGACCACTATCATATGCTGTTTCAGATGATGTATTTAATGGTAATAATGGTAATTGATTTTGTGATACAATAGGTAAATCACATAGTAAACTTTTTTCATCTGGTTCAAATGATGTTGGACGTTGTTGCGGATGATGTGAATGTTTTAATGATGATGATGTTGTATTATTTGTAAGTAAAACTGATTTTTCATTATTAATTTCATCATCATCATCAATATCATTTGAATGATGATGATTATTTAAATTTTGATTTAATGGATGTTGTGATAGCTGTTGTGATGTTTGTCTTGAGTTTTGTTCAGTCTTATTTTGTAAATTTGGATCTGATGCACCATCTGGATGTCGTAATGATGCATACTGTTCCATACCAGCTATTGTCATAATACCATTTAGACTTGGCAGTGATGTTTGACTAGGTGTACGTGATGCATTTAATGATTGTCGACAACTACCACATCTATTGAAAAACATAAAAAACAACAAAAAGTAATTTTTACGAAAATAATTCTATAAACAAATTTTCTATAATATCATGTCATCATCAATAAAGTACATATTTTTAAATAAGTATAATATTTGAAAAATATCTCATATCTATACTATAGTGTGATATTATTTAAATATAATTCTATATAAAATTACCTTGGACTAGCAGGACGATATGGTGGTTCACTACACACACTACCAGGACCTGTATTAAAACGGAATGCAGGTTCACTATAAACACTATTTGCTTCATGCATTCTAAAATTAGGTGTCACTTCAGCCATTGCCAATTGTGATGTAAATATTTCGCGGAGACGCGCCAGTTGATCAAATTGGTTTCTGTACATTTCGTAATTAAAATAATAAACAGATATAATATTTCTCTTTTAAAATAGTATATTAAAAAATAAACTTATTTTGAATTAAAAATATATTCTATATTTCGGGAGAATTTTGTAATAAAAAATTTACCTCGTTCTTTCACCCATTGCGCAATCACTAAACGCATCTCCAATATTAAAACTAGATACTACAGAAATATCACCATTACTTAAGGCAGCTAACGGATGTTCACCATTAGTGCTCATTGCTCGAGCAATTTCATCTTCAGTCACTTGTAGACCACAATCCATCATAGCACTGTTCATAGCAGCCATCTGCTGTTGCATTGCTAAACTTTCCCTCGAAACATGCCTTGAAATGATACGATGTAAACTTTCATGCGAAATTTCTCTTGAACCAAGAGGCGTTATCAAAGGCAGGGCAGGTGGTACTTCAGATGGCCCACTATCTTGATCATCATCTTCTTTCCCACTACTTGTATGATTATCACCACTGCCACTATTTATTTGTTGATTGTTTTGACAAGATTTTTCTGAAATTAAATCTGCATCATCTCCGTTTTGGATTGTTGTTGGATTATTGTTCATTGGCTTTAATCCGATATGTATACTGCTTTCAACAGCTGTTGTTGCTGTTATTAAACTTGTTAAACCATCACCTATTGCATTAACCATTTCAGTGGAATTATTATTTTCTAGTCTGGTTAGAAGTTGTTCTTCTTCTGTTTTGAGATCTAATTGTCTATTCGGGCTACCACAATTACTAGCTGATGTAACAACAGCACCATTACTATATTGTGAAATTTGATAGGACAGCGTTCTTAATTGTTGTTGAATTTGTTGTTGCTGTTGTTGTAAGTTATGTTGTTGTTGTAAAACGGCTAATTGTTGTGGAGTGATTATATTTTGTGCTGTTGCATGTGTTGGTGATGAATTCGCAGAAACCGAAGTACCTCTTTGGAAGACATGTGATGATTGATTTTCAACCCATTGTCTAATCATAATTTTTTTATGTGAATCCATAAAACCGTAACCAGGCTGATTTGGTGTTGTCCCCGGTAAATTTCCTATAATTAATGGCTTTGGCATCGTTGATTGCTGCTGAAGTAATTGTTGTTGCTGTAGAAGTAATTGTTGTTGCTGTTGTTGTGGTGATTGTTGATGTTGATTCAAAATTAATGGTGTGGTTACACTTTGTTCTCTTGTACCTGATGCTGCTGATTTTGGTCCATCAATCCATGTTTCACATTGTTTAACATGATTTATTTCACGTAATAAATGTCTTGCTTCAGCAACTTTAGCTCTTGACAATCTTGGTCCATCAATCCATTGTTCTTCACTAATTTGTCTCAATGGACTGTCTGGATTTAATGTTGTTACTCCACCCAAACCAACAGTTGATTGTGCTGTTGTTGTTGATGTTGAACTGTTAACAATACCACCACAACCAGGTCGTCGTAAGGGTGATCCTTTTGGTGTTGATGAATTTGATCCTTTATTAACTAAATTACACCCACCAATTATTGTATTAACCGTATTATTACAATTCGTACCACTTGTATTATGTCGTAATGCACCAGCAACAATTTTTGTTGCTGATATTGATGGTGGCATTTTAATAGGTGAATTATGGGCAATGGCTGATGAAGAAGAATACAATGTCACATGATCTAATGGACCTTGAGGATTTGATTGTTGTTGTGGTGTTGGACTAGGAACATTATTTAAACGCTTTAAGCTATTCGTTCGATTTGTAACCACAGGACTTTGAGCTAAATTATAAAAAAAATAAAAGGTGAAAAGGGAAAAAATATATAAAATTCCAGATAAAATAAATGAAAACAGATTAAAATAAAAGATTATAAAGGATTCTGTTTGATTTCAAATTTTTTTTTTCTTTTTTTTTTTGTAAATATTCCTAAAGTTTATCAAAAAATGAACTGTTTAATCTATGTATATATAAATACATAATATATGGATATATGAATGCATTTGTGTATTTGACATTATAAAAAATATCCTGATTACATTTTGACTGAGTATAATGCATTGAAAGTTGAAACAGAGAAAAAAAATTCGAAATCAAAAATAAAGAAAAAAAAGAAACAAAAAATATATATTGACAAATATTTTGTTTTTTTGTTTTTTTTTTTTTTTGTGTTTTCAATGTTAATCTTACGTTTTTGAGTTTGTGATTTTTTAACTGATGGGATTTTTGATTGTTTTTCTATACCCGAACCTTTAAGGACTTTATTCATGGCACATCTATTATCCCCACTGCCTAATGATGGTAAATATACTGGTGGATGTTCACCATCCGTTGCATCATCACAAGGACCCATATAAATGACAGTGTCAGCAGATAAATCAGAACTTGATGGATCTGGTCCCTCTGAAGAACCACCAGATTGATGAGCTGGAAAAGAGATATTTTCTTTTTAATTATTATTGTTTCTGTTGTTGTTATAGCCATTATAATGTAGTCATGTTTTATAAATAAAAAAAAAATACAGTATATGGACAAAAACAATTTCTAAATTGAAGAGGATGAAACAAAATATTTTATCCTGGAAAGTGTATTAAAAATATTATCTGTAAATGGTATCGAATGATATTTGAAAAAAAAAAAGTTTTTTTCCTATATATTTTTTTTTAGATCACATCTATCACGTTTAAAGATTAATATAGATGAGATTTCTGGCATGAAGGGAACAGTAGAGCAACAAAAAAAAATAATGGAAAATGAAAGTTCTATAAATAGGAACCAAAAATAAGTCAGACTATTTTCATTTTTTTTTCCTTGTAAAATTAAATGAAATATGAAAAGGATTCTTTAATGATGTTAGTTTCCTATGACTATAATTTAAATTTTTGTAATTTTTTAAAATCTAAATACTTAATAATATTTACCATATTGTTTGAAGAAATATCGAATTGTATAACCTCTAATCTCAGGAATTTTAGGCTGATTATAAAACAAATGTATATAAATGTATTATAAATATAGAAAAAAATGTCTGAAAAAGGAGCATTAGAATTTCCTTTGTCAGAGACGCAGTCAGAAAATATTATGCTAAATGTACTGTAATTATTATACTTAGGACAACCGAGCAGATATTTTAAAGAAGCTTTTTTTATAAACTTTTTATATAAAACCATTCGAAATATTAATAATTTTCATAGAAAAATGATTAAATTTTCCGAATGAATCTATTCAAAGGCCTAATTCTTAAAAATAAACTAAAAAAAAAGAATAGACAAAAACAAAGTGACTATTTTCAAGTACCCATAATTCCTTTGAAAAGTGGCTTACAATTTTATGTATTAAATAAGCAACAATATATTATTAATTTTTTTTTAGAAGAAGGAGAAAGAGAAAAATAAACATTTAAGAGCACTTTAAAAGATTTTCATTTTTATTTTTAATTTTTTTTTTATTTTGGAAATTTTCCAAAAAGGATATAAATTTGTCCATGCATTGATACACAATAAAAAAAACAAATTAAATCTCATCAACTACATCGAGTAAAAACATACCGTTAGATATATATATATATATATATATATTAAACAGATATACTTATCTTGAATATATATAAAAGAATTATATATGTATAGTGTAACAAAGAATAATCGAAACAAGTACATTTTCATTTACGATATAATTTTACAAAAGAGGCAAAACTAAAAAATATTGGAAGCAAAGGATATTATTGTGTGCTCTGGATCAACATAATGTACATACGTCCTATATATACAAATTATAAAGTGAAAGAATAAAATATTATTTTCTGATGTTCAATATCACACCTCACACTTAAAAATAAAAACTATAACAGGAAACAAAAGGAAACTATCGAAAAAGAAAAATGATAGAAAAACAAGGACATCTCAATTTAAGAATAAAGAGAAAAATTAAAAAAGAAAAAAAAACCATGAGAGAAAAAAGATATATATAACATAAAAGATGGTATAATTGCTTATACTCGTATATTATGTGAAAATTTATATACAGTATTGGTAATAAAAAAAAGGCAAACTTAAATAATTTAAGCAGTTCAAAAATTATATGTATATTTATGTATAATTTTTGTAATAAATCTTTCTTCTCCCAGTTCTCTGTGTAGCAGCTATATATCGTTGTTATATCATTCCTGGTTCCGACAATTTTTTACTATCTAAATAATTTATTTTTGGAATCGTGATAAAATCGATAGGAGATATAAGCAACATGATTTTGACATTTGCAGATTAAACTTTACCATTACGAATTTTGACAAGTTCAAAACTATTATCTTAAAAATTCTTCATATTCTTCATTATTGTAAAATTTGGTACATGTATAAAATTCAAAAACACTTTGATTATAAATAAATAAATGATAAAAAAGTAAATTAGATTTCCTCATAATTTGGGAATAAAATGTCCAACAGGAGAAAAAAAACTAAGATTTATTTTACTTCCGTTATATATGACCAGTCACGTGGTTACTTCCTTAATATTTTTCAATATTTTAATTTTATTTTATAACAATAACATTCTTGGACATAGTTAGGCTGCTGAAAAGCTATTTTCTATTATTATGAGACTAGCATAAAGAAGGAATAGATAATTTATAAAGAGTAGAGAAATGTGTCGACTACTATGTGTAACACTCTGTATTTTAAGTGAAATCACAAGCAACAATGTCAGCAAAAGTATAAGAATTTAGTATTGTATGTAATAAAGGGTTCATTTTTTGTTATTGCTTAACACTTTTTGAGAACTAAAGACACACAACAACGGTCGCTAACAAATATGCTTATACCTGCTTGTTAAGAAAATGGTGTTGATATAAGAACTGACTTCAATTGATAATCAATGAATTTCAGAAAAACTTCTTTTATAAGCTACCATATATAAGCAACAACAGAGATTAACGTATTAAATATCTCCTTTGGTTTTTTGTATGAGTTAAAGTGTATTACAGTATCGAATAAAGTCTGGTACTGTATTAAATTTTCAATAAAATATACCTATATATTTAATATAGTAAAGTATAGCTGATTTTTCCTGAATATTTTTTTCTTTTTTTTTTCCAGTAAAAATAAAAAAAAAATTCAAATAAATAAAAAAAAAAGAAAAGAAAATACAATATAAAATTTATACCTGCATTATTGACGCCAATTGTTTTATCCGATGAAATTGGAAAACGATGTTTTCTTCTTCGCATTCTATGTATCCTAGAGGCTAATTGGATTGTCGTTAATGCATCAGTATGAGTCTATAAATAAATAGTAAAGAAAAATAAATAAATATTATAAAAAATCTTTACATTAAAGAATTAATATTATATATATATATATATATATATATATATATATATATATCATATATATATATATATATATATCATATAAAACCTAGATATATAACTTTAATGTTTACTTTTCACATATTGTTCTTTAAATAAAAATAATGTTTATTTTGTGAAATGAAAAATTACGTCTGGCCTCATGACAATTTTTCTTTTTTCTTTTTATTTTGTTTTTGTTATATAAAAAAAAAAAAGTTTTTACAGTAAATATATAAAAAAATGGTTTAATTTTTTTATTTATATTTTTGCTTTCAAAAGAAAAGTTTTAAAACTTTATAAAAATATTTACCTGTGTATGTGAAACATGAGCTAATATTGAGACATGACAAGTTAATGGTGCTAAACAGTCTTTTAATAATGGTGTCATCGGATGATCTTTATTTGGTGGATGACGTTGTCCACTTAATATTGCTAATAATATATTACCAATTCCAGATAATGGTAAACCACCATTACGATTTGCACAACCACCTAAATCAATTAAATGTAAACGTGATCTACCACCAGCCACTATATTAAAAAAGAATATTTTTTTTTTTTTTCAGAGAATCATTAAAAAATTAATTTGTTATAACAATTTACCTCCACCCTTTCTTGATAAACTATATTGATATACATGTAATGTAAATATCATTGCTGGTTCTAAACCACTTTGTGGTCGACCAGCTAATGCTGCATCTAAAAATAATGCTGCACGTTCGGCTGTTGGTGCTCTTAATTCAGTTGGTCCACCTAAAAAGTCATCTCTTAAATAAACACCGGGTGAGTCATCAGATTCTGAAAATTAAAAAAAAAAATTTAAATATTTAATTAATTAATAAAACAGTAAATTTTTCCTATACTTCTTTTTAGAAACTAACATAATGTTATTTTTAATTAAACAAAATTTAATCTTCCACATAAATTTAATAAATGTTAATAATAAATTATGATTTTTTTAATTATATCCCAGGAAAAGAAAAAATACAAATCAATCAATTCATCTTCATTAGATGAATATTTATAGGATTCATATATTATATCTAATAATCTGCTTTTAAAGTACACTTTAACGAAAAGGAAGAAAATGAAAAAAAAAATTGATCTATATATTCTTTTCAGATACAGCATCAAAACCACAAAGAATTTCTATATCTAATCGATATCATCTTCATATTGATCTGATTATAACTTTCATTAAGTGTAAATTGAAACCTTTACCATGTAAACTATTTTTTTTTTTTTTTGAAAACAAAAAACGTTTCCTGATATATACATACATGAAAAAAGAATAAGAAAAATTTAAGGATAGACTATGTGCAGAAAGTACTAAAAAAAAAAAATTAAAATCGAAAAAAAAAGTCGATCGATTGCTAATTAACCCAAATCTATGTATTTCAATACCTTTAAATCTTATTATAAGCAATATATATATATATATATATATATATATATATATATTTATACTGATGATTGGGGTAGATGATGAAAAATTCGTTGGATAGTTATTTAAACAACTCTCTAGACGAAATGTCTTGTCTACACGTTTTGTTGTAAATATTTTCTACTGTTACCCCATTCTAATATAATACATATATTGTCTGCAGAATTTTGTTTTAGATTTTTGTTGTTGCTAGTTTTCCTGCATTATTTTATTTTATTTTTTTTTTATTTTTTTTTTTCTTCATCCAATTGGTAATTATATTGATTATTTCTAATACTTTTATTGAATTTTCTTCGGTTATTTCTAGATTGAATATATATACATAATAATGTATATATAGCCACCCCCCTTCTCAATCAATTAATACTTTTCTATAATATTATCAAGAATTTAAGAATCCTCATTAACTTTTACCTAAGTTAAATAATGAAATTCAAGTATACTTAACTAAATTTAAAGGGATGGAGTGTATAATATTAAAGTGTATTAATTTAAAGTATTTAAATATTATTGTATACTATAGGATGAATTATTTTCCGTATAGGTAAGTTAAAATAAACTTTTTAAATTTTATATTAATATCAGATAAAAATCGTGAAACATTATAGCAATTGTTTAAATGAATAAAATTAGGATTATATTGTATAAATACCTAAGGGTATTGGATTTTGATTAATTTGTCTTCTTTCTTTGAAACGGATTTAAAATAATTTTTTTTATAATCCTATAACCCTTACTATTATTGGTGTTAGATTAGATTAGATTATTGTGTAAGGAATATAAGTGATATTGCAACCTTTTGATATAGATCTATTGTATTTCACCTGTGTTGGGGATTTTGCCTCCACTTATAATATTTCTGTCAGCTCTACTGTCTTTAAGAAACTAAAGATCTGTAGTGGGTTTGTTGCTGACAGTTCATTCGGCAGTTTTTAAGTATATGTCCTGGAGTCTCGTCTTCTTCTTACCCTTATTTCTATTTTTGCTTTATATAATTTTTAATTGTATACGGGATTTTACAGTTAATTTTTAAACATTTAATTAAATTTCAAGGACTTCAACAGATAAGGAGTAATTTTTTTTTGTCGTGCAGTAAGACCGCATATTTTTTGAAGCGAAATTGTTATTTGCGCATAATTTTTGAAAAATTTGCACATAATTTTCCATAGGATCAAAAAAAAAATATTTTGGTTGACATCAAACTAGAAAACTTTAGATAGGCTAAAAAATTATAAATCTTATTGCTTGGTTATTTAATTTTTTCTTAAAATAGTCTGAAATTTAAATGATATCTAAGTCATAGAAGAGGATTAGGAAGTTTTATCATTGGCTACTTTAGTTTTTTTGATAAATTTTAAATTTCCAATAATCAACAACAGTACAACAGCAGTATTGATAGATATCAGTTTAGTTTTTTAAGTGTAACTTAAGAATTATAATGTCCTATCTAAATTAAAAAGTAGAAATCTCTTCATTGTAAATATAATAATAAGCAAACGTAAAAAAAAAAAAAAAAATTGATTTCGTTGTTTCCTTGTTTTAAGTTAATCAGAGTTATGTCCTGGGAATATACATAACAGTATATGTACACATAATGTTACTGAAATTTTTGTCTATATCTTTTTTCTAAAAATTGTTTCTAATGATGGGGGTTTTCTTTATTCTTTATCTATATTTAAACTTGTTCATATATATGTATATATAATATGTACCTATATTTAATACTTGAGTTTTAGATTTTTCTTTTACTTGTCTTTTTGTTTTTCTTTTTTTATGGAGACATAATCAGGTTGTCCTCAACAATATTTTTTTTTTTTATTTTTTGCTTTTGTTTTCTTTTTATTTCAAACTTGTTTATAGAAAATTAACGTAAGTTTTGTAGTGTTGTTGAACCTGGACCTTTTAACGATGTGACAGTCAACCTTTAATTAATTATCACACAATCAGTTTAATGAAGAAGGGTGTGCACTTTTTTTTTTTATATTGGTTTTCTTTATTTAATATTTGGAATGAAGAAAAGAGAGTGTATAAAAAACGGGGGTTATAAAAAGTATAGTAGGATGTTATCATTTTTACAAAATAAATAATAGTTAAAGTTATTCGGGATTTAAGAATTAAGAAAAAAAAAATAAAAGTACAAAAGGGAGTTTTAATAACAAATAAAAGATAGTATAGTTAAGAATTACAACAAAAGCAACAATAATATTATTGTTTTTCTATATTGTTCTGTTTTTTTTTTTTTTCTCCATAAGAGACAAGTTAACACTTAAAGCAATTGTGATGGTATAGACTAGTTTTAATAAAAAAAAAAAAAAACTCCAACAACCCCTGTAAAAAAATTTTACAACCCAATCCTATTCTAGATTATTTCCAAGTTAGTTAAAAAGGTTTTTTTTTAACTTTTCAATTCAGTTTGTCCTCTTCTTAAATAAACTTTCATTTTATATTTTGTAATTTATATTTTTTCAGTTTCAATGTAATGCCCCTTCATAATAGTTAAAGGGATATAATCACAGGTTGATGGATTGAATGTAATTTATATGATTAAGAATTATAAAAGTGTCCACCTTATGTTTTATTCCAAAAAAAACAAAAAAAAAAAAGAATTAAATAGTCTTTAGTTTTCTTTTAATTAAAGAATAGTGGAAAAATACAATATGACAGAAAGAACAAAATTATGATTTATTATAAATGAAAATGAAATTATTTAAAAGTATTTAGAAATTAATGTAAAAGGAAAGTTTTAGGATTAGACAGTAGATATATTGATTCAACAATTACATAAACGAGTTATGCAACTATGAAAATGACAAAAATGATAGTGACAATAATTAATCAATTATTAATTTTATTTATATTAATATTAGAAACTAATTGAATTAATATTTGTCAATTAGATTTCAGAAAATTCAAAGAAAATTTAAAAAGAATAATCCTTTTAAATACAGTAACTTGATATATATTTTCACAGTCACAGTTTTTTTTACACATGTTTTGGATTATTATTATTTTTTTTTTTTTTGCCATATATAAACTGGGCGAAACTTCCAGAACTGCGTTTATCTAGGAAGCATTCCTTCATACAACATTGCTTATTAAATAGGAGAGGAAGTGAGGGAGGAAAACAGAAATAATAGTTCGTAGTTGGAAAATAAATTGACAAAGAAAATAAATAAGTTCTTTTTCAATAATTGCAAATTATAGAATGGAATATTATCGACCAAGGGAAACGGTTTAAATGGAAGCATACTCTCCACATTTTAGCACTTCTCACAACAAATGAGTTCCCATAACTTATTGTAAACCATCTAGGAATTTTAAGGATGTAGAAATGAGCACTTACAGCCTCTCTTGTGTTACGTTAGAATTCTTTGCGGAGAGGCATTATTGATTTTAACTCAGTAGGACGTTTCTAATTATTAACGAGATTAAAAAAAAAAGAAAGAATGGTGTAATATTACGACGATTGTCAAGAGAAGTAACGACAAAATCGCTTAATAGATTACGGCGTGATTTTTGCTTTATCGAGGTAAGATAATGAAGTTTAGGGAACGCAAATTTAAATGTGAGACTTTGTTCATTCCAAAGAAATTTTTAATTGAGTTGCATATAAAGATTTTCCGTTAAATGCTATCTTGTAGAGGCTCAGAACTGGGTCAAATAGATTTTTTTTCACAGAACTTTGAGTTTTACAAGTGTCAGCTGGACTCGGGCGTGTTAAATTCGTATATGCTTTTTTTGATAAATCGTTGGTGATCAAGATATTAATCCCCCGTTTCTATTCAAACTGATTATTGTTGGTGTGTCCTTAGGTTTTCTTAAGAAATCGTAGGATGTCACCAGACTGCTGTCATCTGCAAATTTGTAAATTGGTTGAGAGTAGAGCAAAGTAAAGATCTATTGATCTTCATTCATAAAGATCAAGAAAAGAGTTGGTGATAGAGCAGATCCTTGTGAAACACCAGCATTAATTTTGAAGAGTCAAACATGGAAATTAGTCACTGCGCTATAAGTCAAATTGTTTAAATTATATCTTGCTACTTCTTTTAATCAAATTCTGTATATTAATTACTGCTAAAATCTTTTTCAAAAAAAAAAGTTTGTAATCCATCCAAACATTCAAAATTATTCTCACCTTTAACATTTTTAATTATTTTATTAAAAAATTCATTACTAAATAGCATTTCATTAAATATAAAATCACTATATTAAATTATTTTCATTTAAAAAAAATAACCATTTTTTTTTTAAGAATAGGAAAAATTATCAAGATTTTCAAATAACCAAATTGATTTTTAGATCTTTCATTTCTGTTGAGGAACATTGAAATAAAAAACGTAACAAAATAATGAATTCCTAACACTCTGAAATGCAATTTTTAAAGAAAAAAAAAAAAAACAAAATAAAACAGGATGTAAAAAAATTCTTTCAAAACGGAATAAAGTGACAGAAGCGATAAATTAAAATGAACTGGGGGAAAAAAGCATATTTGAGACAGTCTAGTGTAGGATATCATAATTAAACTATTTTGTTATTTGTTTTTTATTTGAAATTCTTTTCGGCTATTGTTAGCTAGGAACCTAAATTTTATTAAAATTTATAATTAAAATCAATTGTTAAAATATAAAACTAAAACCTTATTCCTAAATATTAAGATTAAAGAAATACTAAAAAATGAAGATTAGCTCATTATTTTTTGTCACCGAATATAATCTTATCTGCAGATCTATTTTAACTGTAATTTCTTAAAGGCATTGATGCTATAGAGAGCATTAATCTGAGAAGAAGCTTCTTCCGAGTTAAGACGAACTCTGGTCTAATTGGTTCTCTTACGTTATGTAGGCGCACTACGAATCTAAAGTCTAGTGATTACTGATGCGTAAGCTCAATTTTTACTTAAAAAAAAAAAATTCTTTTAAAAAGTTTCTTTCTTTCCTAAACTTTGATCTTATAAACATATACATATAGCAATATTAATGAAACATTGAATTCGATAGTTAAAGTTTATATAGTAGAAGTATAGTAATATTAGCAGCACTTCCACCTACTTACACATTTGTATTACTAAATGCTACTTATATATATTTTTTTAATGGCACAACACAAGGCTTCAAGCTTCTAAATTGCTCATATGAGTTTTTAAAAATTTGAAATTTAGTTTGAACTTTGAAGTTATATAAGCCCGCTTTATAACACCTACCAAATATTTTAGATTTTATAACAGTAAAAGTCATTTTTATTCTAAACTCAGTTTTTATATTATTTTTAGATCCACTTCATTCTATTTTCCATTTTTCTTTTTTTTTCTCTTTTAATTTTTCAATTGAGATTGATTTGTTTCGGTGGTTGAATAAATTAATTTATTTGAAGTTTTTTTTCCGTTCCCCAATTGTTTGTATGTCAAAAAAAAAATAACAAATACACTTCCATTAATCCTGACGTCCTGTTCTACAAATTTGAATATAAAAAAGAAATTTTTCAAAAATTTTTATAAGACGTGTTTCTTTATTTTATTTATTCGAGAATGCGAAATATAATGGTGATGGTGGTGTGTCTTATTATGGTATGGGAGAAGTTGACAATTTTTCAAATTTCAAAGTCTCTGATGTCAAATGGATCGTTATCGCTAATGATTTTCATTACGTTGAAGTTGTATTGTCATCAACTATCAAATTTTAAAACAAAAAGAAAAAAAAAAAACTTCAAACTTAGAATTTACAGTTAGTTATAATTTGTAACAGTAATTATTCTTTCATTCTTTTATAAGTACTTCTTATTATTTCAATGTGTTTTTTAATGAAAATTTGCAGTAAAAAGTGTCGTAGTTTTAAAAAAAAAAATATATGGGGTAAAAAAAAATGTTTTATTATTTGTGGGTATGTGCAGAGTTAACCAGCTTTTAAATTTGTGAGTATGTATGTGCTTTTCTTTCATTAATTTTAAAGAAAATAAGACATGGTAACAAGAATCATAAATCATTTCGTTCACTGCTGGATAGCAAAAAATATTATCAATAAATTTGTTCTTAAATTATTCTTCCTCAGCTACAAAAAAAAAAACATCCTTTTTTATTTCTTTTCCCTCAATTATTTTTTCAGGAGGAGAAAAGAATGAAACACATAATAGAGTCGTAATTGACTTGATGCAATTTTTTATTTATTTTCCAATTTTTAAGTGATTTTTTTATTAAAAAAAAGAAAAAAGCTACAATAATAAAATTGTCAGGATTTGACTTCCTTCTGGCTTAACTCCTTAAAAGGTCAATAATAAATTTAAGTTTTAATTTTTGTGTTTTTGTTTTTCTACTGTTACAGTAAAAATTCAGTTGGTTATAAAAGGATATTAAATCTAAAAAAAAAAAAAAGTATTGTTATAAATTATAGTATTAAATTACAATGATCTATGTTTACATAAAGAGGTTTCGAATTCAAATTGAAATAAGTTTGGATTACCTAATGTAGTTTTTAGCTATTCAGATAAAGTTATAAAGTTATTGTCTGCTCAGGATTTAAAATATGGGACAGAATCGCTTTAAAAATGAACAGAGTATATATCTTAAATTTGGTACAGATATTAGCATCGTAAATTGTACTGTAAAGATACATAGTACAAAAAACAACGGAATAAATAACACTATATACACGCTTTCCGCTAAAATTCATCCGGAGCAGATTTTTAATGACGAACATTAAATGACACTTACTAAAATTTCTCCACCATAAGAGAATTCGATCAAAAAATTATTACCGGCATTCTCTTTGATATTTGTGAATAAAGTTATTATACTCTTACGAATATACCAAATAATTCTAAGGGTTAAATAAATTTGTCATTACGTGTTGTCACTGAAAAGGAACGCGATAGATAAGGAAAAGTATTTATAATATTTTTGTTAGGATTAAATTCTGAGTCGATTTAGCTATGTGCGTCTTGGGGCACTGACTGTCTGGCGTATTTGTAAACACGATAAGGAAAAAAATAATGGAGCTGAGATTCTGAAATATTTATTATTTCATTTTTATATAATTGCCAGTTTTGCTATTAAAATTGAACAAATTCGACCGGCCCATTCATATAGTTGTCATACAACATTGTTTTCTTATGAGAATAACTCGGTGTCTAATTAAACCAGATATATGAAATTAAAAGAAATTAGATTTTACGGCAACGACATTTGTTAAAATTTGCATGGTCTAGTGCAAAGGTTTCGCGTAACTGTCATAAAAATGTGAAATTATTATCCTCGTATATTGGAAGTTAATTAAACTAAACATCTGAAGTTTTGTAAAAGATGATCAAGTTTTATGATAAAAATTCTGTAAAATTTGGTCAAAATTTGGTCTGATGGTTTTGCGTAATGGGTTTAAGTTGCTGTCATTCAGCTCCGAATTATACATAAATATATCTTAATACTTAATTAACTTAAATATCTAAACATTTTTTAACGATGATTACATTTTAATGAAAGAACATATATTATTATGTTCGAGTGAATATTCTAGAATTGACACAGACTCAATCTTAGAATACTGAACTCAATACACTTTCCCTTGTTTTTTTTTTAATATTAAAGTGAATAAAAAATAAATAATTTTTAAAATATTTTCTAAAAATATAAATCCTGTTTCAATTTTATAAAAACAATTGCAAATGTTTTGTTTTTCTACATGTGAACGTGATTCATAAAAATATGTAGTATAAAAGAAATTCAATTGAAATTTTTGAGATAAATAAATTGACAAATGCATTGAACAGATGTCAGAACAAAAACCAAAAGTTAATTGATCAGATTATTTATCTTCCATATTAAGGAGTTTCCTTTTTCATAGTCGTAATCTAAAAGATAGGTGTATTGCTTGAAAATTGGAAACTGTTGGAATTATTGTAAAATTTGCATTGAAATATAAGTTTTACAGACAGTACAAATCTTTTATTGCCTCATTCGATTAGATAATAAGATCTATTGCGTTCTCAATGTTACTGCATATTGTGAATTTTGCTTTCACTAATAATACTTTTATCAGCTCTACATCTTCTAAGAATATAAAGATCTGTGTAGGATTTATTGCTGACAGTTCATGTTCCTAGATACTCGCTCTTGCTCGGAGTAAAGCTCCACAATTTTTGAATATATGTCCAGTAGTCCCTTCTTCTTTTTGACAGAATTTGCATGAATGCTCATTTTCAATTCTAATTTTCTTTAAGTGTCCCTTTAGAGAATGTCCTGATAGGAATCCTGTTAATATTCTCAGTTTAGTTTTATCTCTTTTACGGTTATAGTTTCCCAGACGTTCTTTAGATGGTTTATTGCCTCATATTTTCTATAGCGTAATTTTTTTATTTATTCTGAGAGTGGTAAGGGAAAGTAAAGCATTCTTCCAATTGGGTTTAAATAGAATTTCCATTTTAAATAAAAGATTCAGCTATTGGTATTCAATTATTTGTAAAGATCACCGCCGATTCAAATAAATTTAAATAAAATCTTTTCTAATATCTTCTAGACTATAAACAAATAAAAAAAATTATCTTAGAAATTTTCAAGAGAAAACTAAAACGAAATAAATAGAAGTTTTCTTTGTTTTAAATTTAATGCCAACCGTATGACATAATTTCTTTTATGGTTTATTCTATATTTTGTGATCACGATTTTAAATCGATGTTCATGTTTACTATTATGACATTTAATATTATTTCCAAACAATAAATTCGTTATATTTTTTTTGTTATAATAAAAAAAAATAAACTATCTAAGTTTTTATATTGTACGTTGTTAAATGTCAAATAAATTCATTCAATTTAATTTTTTTTATTCTTTATCCTTTTGTAATTTTATTTTAAGTTTTTATATTTTTTTTTTAGTAATATAAATTTTATTGAACATACCCGTTGCATGTGCTGCCAATAAATCCTTTGATGATGAATCTGGTTTTGTGGCACTAATACCTAATGCACTAACTCTAACGGAAAAACGTGACCCGGACTTTTGACGTCTTTCATTTATACCTTTGTATAACCATGATATTGCACATGGTATTGCACCTAATTCTGATGATGAACTAACTGCACCTAACATTGTACGGGATTGACCTGTCAAAAGATTCCAATAAAAGAAGAATATAATCATAAATTTAAAATTTAATAAATTTAAAAAAATAACAATAGAATAAATAAAATTTATGTTGGAAATATATTAAAAATAATAAAAGGTTTAAATTTGTAATATTAAATAAAATTTTTGTTTTTTTTTTCCATACCTGTATTTGGATAACCTATTGATAGAAGACAACCATCAGAACCTTCTAAAACAGCTGGTATAACTTCAGATAAAGCTGAAGAACAGACATCGCTCTAAAAAAATTTGAAGAAAAATAATAGTAATAATTTCAAATATTTAAATGTGTTTAAATTATGTGTGTTAGTAGTGAGTTTATAAAGTGTCTTCTAAGTCTTAGGCTTCATGGAAGAAAACACTGACGTGTTCTTTAAAAGTTATGGTTAAGAAACGATAGGTTTATGGCTAGTATGCATTAGGGCCAAGCGACACAGTGCAATAGAATTTTTAGCACATTTCCAAAGAAATTTTGAAAAAATTTGCCTCTTAATTTCACTCTGCCTATCCATCCGTCTGCTTACAAAACTTCTACACCGTTAAAGATAGAGCAACGAAATAGGTAGGCTCATAAAAAAATTAATGTTGTAGAACAACTTTTTCATGTAGCCCCATCCATTACAAAGCTACAGCCTCTCAAACTTTGGGAAATCCCTAATTTTAAATGTGGATATGTCATGTTCTGCTTAATTTTTTTTATTTAGTATTTAAATTTACCGTTATGTGAAAACGAATTTTGCATGATTATTCTTCCTTCATAACTCCGGCACACTTTTAGATAGGGACTTGAAATTTAAGGTAAGAAAGAACTTTTAGAATTACTATAAACTTCCTCAGAAAATATTTTTGTACCACCCCCTGTTTAAAAGCTATTAGGGATGAAAAATTTAAAATTTTCTATATTCAAACACCTGTACACATTTTTGTTCAGCAAAACATAAAAATTAAAGGTTCACTAATACATTTTTATGTGTGTTAACGGGCTTTCTTGTTATATAGGATTCCGGATTAACAGTCCCTCAAAATTGCAAAAATCCTATTTTCACATTTTTTCTTATTATATGACATTTGAAATTTTGATGGAGAGTCACATATCTAAAAAGTTTGTATTGTCTTTTGGAAATTTGCGCCTTTAAAAATCGGTGGTTTATATTCTGCATTTCATTATTGTATGCCGTTCATTCAGAAGTTATAGATTTGTTTTTGTCATCAGATTTGTATTGTTTTCGCTAAAACTCTCTAAACATCGCAAAAACTCTCAGAAGCGGTGGAGAATAGACCAATCAAAAAAATTATTTTTCAATTACAATCTTCACAATCTTCTTCCCAATAACTCCCTTTTTTGTGGGTGGTTATTCCTACACTATATCCCATGAGTTTGCTAGATACCTATATGTTTAAAATCTTTTCTATTTTATGATAATTGTAATAACTAATATTGGAATACAAACATTTTTAAAAAGTTATCAAATTACCTGTTGATCATCAGCTGTAAATAAATTATCAAATGCAAACATTTTGGGTGCAGCAACCATTGGTGCACGATCTGCTTGTGTTGCTATTGTTGTTACATTTGTTGTTGTTGTTGGATCTGTTAATGTTACTTGACGTTTTTTCTTATCAACTGTCATAAAATGTTGTGTTTCTTGATCCGTGTTTACATCTGAAACACGCAACATAACTTTTACCTGTAAAAAAAAAAAAAAAACAAAAAGTAAATAAAAGTAACATTTAAAAGCAGTTAAGTTAAAATTAACGTGGAAAATAAATATAATATTTTGAATAAAATGTAACATTTTTTTATGACTTTGTTAAATTTTATATTTTTTTTTATTTTTAGTTGGTATTAAAATTGACTCATAAGCATCAATGTACAACAATAATAAAAAATACTAAATGAAAATAAAATAAATTATAAGTACATCAGTTTAAAAATAGAGGGTGTTTATTATAGCATAATTACATATTTTTGTTTTAGTTTTTTTTTTGTTTGTAAGGATTTACGTCCTTAATTTATTAATTACTTTAATGTCACATGAGTGATTTTGAAGAGTATTAAAGTTTTGGAATTTGGTTTAGATTTTTTTTTTTTTACATATTTAAGAGTTCTATTTAAATGTTAAATCAAGTGTTTAGCGATAGTTATTTACCTTTTACAGGAGGAACGAAGGTAAATATTTTGTAAAGAAAAAGTCCACTAGAGACTGTTTTTCAAAATTCGGATCGTTTAACGACCCTAACTCATATCAAAATATAAGAGTTTAGATCTTGTTAAAATTCCTATCGAAATTGAAAATTCTGTGGAAACTATTATATTCGGTTAACTTAATGTGGTTAATTAAGAAAATATTACAACGGTATTTAAATTGAAAATTTCAAAAAACAGAAGCCCTCTATGAGTGTTTAGGTCATATGACCTTCAGCACTAATGTACTTTTTAGTCAATATAGAAGTTAAATTTTGAGAATAAAATTTAATTTCAAATTAAAAGGAATATTGTAAATAAAGTGTTTAATGCTCATCTTAAATTTTTGAACGTTGTATAAAAAATGTTCACTAATTCTAGAAAACACATAAGATTTGAGATGATTTAATAATTGCGATGCTCCTATAACAAAAGAAATTTGCATAATCTGAATTATGCCATTTGAGAATTCGAACTACATAAGTAGGCAGCAATAGCTCTCTTTGTTTTCTCTTTGGAAAGTTTTAAATAAAGACATCAAAATGTTAATATCATCAGAACAAGTAGTCACGCCTATTAGGTATCTATAAATTATAAGGTAAATGTTGTTGTTAGGCGGCGGAACTCAAATGAGGAAAGCATTTAGGTGACATATTAGAATGATTTACTATACAAGAAATTTCGATGCTTTATTTGAAACTACTTCGCCCGAGAAAAATTATTTTCTGTATCAAGAGCTTATCTCTAACTTATTTATAGTTAGAGTACCTAATTAAATTAAAAAAGATAGTAAGATAATTTTATGTGCATTAAAAAGGTATACGTTTATATTCTCCAAATACTCTACTGGTAACCTTAAAGTTTCCTATCCTCTATATTATACATTAATATTGTATATAATGTGTTTAAATCATACACATTATAATCCAATTCTAGTCTCAAAATGGTATTAAAATATAAATTTTTTTCATTATTTACGAATATTTAAAAAAAAACTTTTTTTTTCGAAGCTAATAAAAAAAACTGTGACATTACATTAAAAAAAAAAAAAAAAAACCAACACAAAAAAAAATTAAAATCATGCATGGTTTATTTATAATTCGCAAAGTAACGCAACCCCTTAAAAAATTCATCATTAAAAATTCAGTTTTTTTTTTACCATTTTAATGCGCAACACTTAAACCTAATATTAAAAATAAATGGGGACGATTTTTTTTTTTTTTTAATATTTATTTTTTATATTACTTATGGTAATTTTTGGTGAAAAAAAAAAGTGAAAAATAAAAGAACAACGTAAAACAAAAAAAAAAACCGCGAACTTAAAACATTAACAATATTTTATAAATTCATTAACATGCGTTTTATAGTGATTTTGAACTTTTTCACTGCTACCATATAACAAAATAAAATTTGAGTTAAAATTATTTTATAAACCGTGTAATATTATTTATATATTTGTGTTAACAAGCTGATGATGATGATGATGTCCTGCAAATCAAACCAAAAAAAACAAAAAAAACAAAACTTAAAGAAAAAAAAGTAAAAGCGAAAAGAAAAAATAAATTCATTTTCCGCCACTTCAATAAAAATTAATTTAATCAATGTGGCGTCTAAAAGGGTATAAACAATGGGTGCAAATTGTTAGATTGTAAAAATTGACATGTTTTTAATACACACAATGTAATGAGATGTCGCTAGTGATTTTATTTTCATTTCATCATAATATATTATGGTTCCAACTTCCAACAAATTTATACCATAGAATAACACTTAGTATGAATCATATTTTTCTGTTATGCAAATGAAATGATAAAAATTTTCTCATTATATTTTTTTAGTTTTAGCATATTTATTGATATTAGATAGACAGTATGGAATAATTTTATAACATCATTACGTATGTAAATATTGTATTTTGTAGCACGTTTTGATTTTCGTACATAGTGATGACTTTCGCATATTTTATTGGTTTTATGACGTTATTGCGATGCGATCGCACTTTCTGATTATAGTTTCGTTTATCAATAGATATTAAATATAAATGGTAGCTTCGTTTATTTATATCCGTGTTCAATTTATTATTTAGTATTAATTTATTATACATTTACTTAAAGACTTAAAAATGAAAATATTTTAATTTTCCTGGAAATTGTCATTCTCTTCTAAATAATATAACATTATTATGAAGATTAGTTTAAAATTAAAATAGAAAATCTTTAAATAAGTATACATTTACGTATCTTATATTTATTTCTTTCTCTCTCTTTTGTAGCTCATTAGAATTTAATCCAGCTATATTATGTTAGAATGTATATTTGTCAATATGGCAAAAGTCCCGGAGTCAAAATTCTCCTAAGAACTTATGGCTCAAAAATCGAAGCCAAAATCGAGGGAGATTATAACTCTGACGAGTGAGCCGAAAGTCCACTAAAACAAGATGTACTTCCCCTTAATATTATGTTTTTTTATATATCCGTTCATGCGATATTTTATATTAGGACTTAGGAGTATTTAGGAGTACTTTTTCCAGAGTATTTATGTATTTGTTCTGGAAAAAAGAAATGCCTTTATTTCGCATCTAACTCTAAAATCCCTTCTAATTTCGTCTAGGCGAAATTCTATATTAGGATTGATTTTAAAGTTATTTACAAGATCATAGTTCTTCAAGATCAAGTCTCCTTTTTTCAGAATATTTATTAATTTGTTCTAAATAAAGGGAATATCCTGATTTTGTATCCAACTCTAAAATCTTATCATTCTGAAAACAGAGAACAACCTGATTTCGTAATCCCTAGGAGACTTATGACTCCAGGACTTTTGGCATATCGGCTGTAGTCAGTGAACAAAAGTGAAGAAAACAAAAAATAGTGAAGAAAACTCTTTCAAAAAAGTGAGGAAAACTTTAAAAAAACAATATGGAAATTAAGAAAAGGAAAGAGAAATATTCGAACTAGGTTGTCTAAACAACGAATGCAGGTAACTATTAATTTTTTTGAAAAGAATCTTGAAAATTTCAAACACATTTTAATATTTTGTCAATAAATTTTCTTAGCACGTCCAACATTTCTAAAATATATGATAATCTAACGAAAAAATAAAAAAAATTTCCAACTTTTAAATTTTAACCTAAATTTCAAGATTTTTTTTTTTGTCCTAAGAGAAAATATTAAAAAATGTGATTAAAACAAAACATTTACGTTACTTCCAACTTATTTTTTTATTTTTTTTTATAATTATAGTTCCACTTAGCATTTAAATGAGCATTGAAATGCTGATTTCATTTCATTTTTTTATTGTTACACTTAGCAAAACAACATCTGCAACATATCAATATTAAACATACGTATATCTGTATATGTTGTATGTTTAAAATTTATATATGTTTATAGAACGGATATATTGTTCCACATATTATAATATTATTATAGACGTCATCATCAGCATAATCATTAATCATTAATATCATTATGATGTTAAAAATTGTTTCTAATTAGGAAAATATTATTACAAATTAGGTGAATATGAAATGGTTGGTGCATAATTTGCGAAAAAAAAAATAAATAAAAAGAATAAATGAAAAGTTTTTTAATATGTTATAGAGGAAAACTGTAACAATAATATTGAAATTAATTCTAATTATAATATTTTATTATTTTTTTATTTTTATTTTAGTAATTATAAAAAGAATATCTAAACTTATATCTAAAAAAATGTTTTATTTATTTTTTAATTTTTTAATGAAAAAACTCATTTAACATAATATGAATTATGAAATATTATGCGAAGTATTTTCTTTTTTTTTTGTATTTGAATGGATTAGAAAGTGTTTTTATATAATAAAATTTAAAGTTTCATTATTAATTTTTTATGAATCATAAATTTTAAAATGTATATAAAAAATTGCCCCCTAATTTATGCAATTACATTTTTTTTTTTACATAGGGGCAATTTCACATGGGATGTATGCATCCGGATGCAAACATTTGATTGGTTGAAAAATATATCGTATTCATGTCATGCTCTCGCTCATTTTATACACATACAATATACACATACTAGCCTAGGTACTTTCAAATAAAACTTCCAAAATAAAAATGGGTAGGCGTGTGGCGTATTAACCGAAGGAGTGTAGGTTCGATCCCTGCACAGGTCGTAAGTTTTTTTCTTTACATACCCCCCTTACGACCTAATATAATGTAAATATATAGTATATAATATAAACAAAATAAATAATATTAGTATATAATTTAATAATAGTATAAAAACCTATAATGGCCTTAGTAGCCGATGGTTCAATAATATTGCACTACATTAATGTATGTAATATTAATATAAATAAATAATTCGTTAATGTTACCGAAGAGTACATGAAATGTAACCGAAATAATTTTTGCATCTTCCTATGTGAACTTACCCTAAGCTTGAATAGGTATTTTAAAAATTAATAGAGGCCTGGGTGGCTTAGTGGTTAAGCACGTGGCTTATTAACCGAGTTAATGCAGATTCAAATCCAGCATAGGTAGTAAGTTTTATTAATTCAAAACAAATCCTCCTTATTACCAAATATAGTGTAAATATAAAATATAATAGGGGTCCCTGTGGAAAAACGGAATAGGTAACCGTAAAATATTCATAAAACGTACAAACAAAATTTTGAGCAAACTTTAGTTGAAAATTTCTTTATAGACCACGTTTTCTGTAACAATATTGCCGTTCTTCGTTTAACCTTGGCTTAATGTATCTATGATTTGAATTTTCAAAGAACTTGACTCTGTTGCTCTTGTTTTTTTTCTTAATTTCAACAGTAAATTATTCATAAATTTAAGTAATAATAAATACATAAGTAAATCTGAAAAAAACCGTATATTTGGCGCACAATCCTTGATCAAGATTGTACATTGTACCGTACAAATATTACCACGAACACTGCAAAAATTGACATACAAAATATTTAAAAATAAAAACTTATTCAAATTTAATTTTGGTTGTATGAACCGTTGTACTCAAATTTAAGTATGTGTGAAAAAATTTCTTATTTCTAAAAGTTTTCTAATCGCTTCAAATAATATACAAACACTCATAAATACAACAATTTAATAAAAAAGCATAAATCCAAAACAATTATTATTTGAATTTTAAAACGACATACTGGACAGTGGACACCAATGTCATTCATCGTTATTTTGAAATTTCAATGCATATTGTGATGAATGATGATTTTTATCAATTTCTAAATTTTTTTTTCTTTATACATGCATAAGTTAAAGTACATACACATAGCAAAGAATAGTCGAGCCGAATGGAAAGAAAAAAAATAAAACAAAAATACACAATTTTAAAGAGAGTAAGTGAGAATGTCTCTTTAAAATTTTGTGTTTTTTTTTTTATTCTGTTGTTTACGTTTTCTACTACTACTATCGAGTATCGACTATCGTAACGTAGTAATGTAAAATGTGTTGTTTATGTTTTATTATTAATATGTATGTAGAGGTTTTATTATAGAAAAATCGTAAAAAAATATAGTTACTGGTGTTCAAAACTTGAAACGGAATTCATAATACGTAGTGTGTGACTGAAATCTACTAAATTATAATTATAGATAACATAAACAAAATAAATAATATTAGTTTATAATTTGACAATAGTATGCGATCTATAATAGCCTTAGTGGCCGATGGTTTCTTAATATTGCAATATCATATCCGATTTGTAATAATAATATAAATAAAAATAAAAGTAAATAAACAAAATTAAAATTCATGCCATTATGACCTTGGTAGTTGAGGATGATAGTAATACTGCTTCAGTTGTTTTTCTGTAATGTTAAAATAATCTTTTCCCTTGCTACCAAATAGTGTGAATACATAATATAGATAAAATAAATATTATTACTGTATATATAGTATACATCCTACAATGGCTGATGGTTTAGTAATATTATGCATTATTACGATTTATAATATTAATATAAATAAATAAATAAAATAATCTTTATTTTTAAATTATATTTTATTTTCTAATGAAGCTTAAATTTAATAAACAACTTTCAAGCTCCCCGCATCTATTCTTTTCTTACATAACCTCAAATGAAGAAATCATTATTAATTTTTGTTAAAATTAATGTGTCAAAATTATCTCAAAAGGAAACTGTTATTAGAGTATTCTCTTGTGTGCTTTGCTCATTTCAAAGGTAATTAAAGATAATTTAAAGTTTAAAAGGCTTATCAATTATTCAGATTTTTTGATTCTGTTATCATTTTTGTAATCAAAGACAATCCAATTAACCGACAGTTGGTTGAATGTAATTAACATTATAAAATAAATCAAACTTATGATCATTTTTATTACATATGAAGAAAAATTTTAAATATTTATTATTCAAAATAGTTTTTCATTTTTTATTTTTCCCAAATTTATTATAAATAAATTATATTTCAACAAAAACTTATAGTACAAAAAAATAAAAATACTAACCATAAAAACCGTCATTTATACCTTTAATGTTTTTGTTTTTATTATAATTTTTCATTAATTTTTTTTTTTTTACATTAGCGAGTCATTATAGACTTTATTATTTGAAAGGTTTTATAATATGTTTAAATTATTCAGAAAGCTTTATTTAATATTAATTTCAAAAAAAATTAGCACTAATCACAAATTGCGAAATAAAATATATGCTAAATATTACAATTAAAATGCTTTGAAACAAAATTTTTCAATTTATTCAATATATTTGAATCTTTCATCGAATAGGTAAATTTGACTATTCGGAAAATTGCTTAAACTATAAATAAAATGGTGAAGTTCTACCTTGAAGATAAAAAATCATTTTTACTTAATTAATTTTATGATGTCAAAAATTGACGATAACAATTGAATTCAAAGATACATTTACCTAACTTGAATTATTAAATTTTCAAGTTTAAACCGTTTTTCATCGAATTTTATTTAATACAATTTTATACAACGTTTAAAAACAACTGTAACATTAACAAATCTTATTTCTTAAATCTTATTTCTTTTCGGTTCCAGGAATAAGTCTAAAATTCAATCAAATACCTTCTAAAATGGTAATTTTGAAGCTGATTTTTAAGGTGATTATTTCTACAAAAATGACATTTTTAAAAGTTTTTTAATTGGCAATTTTTTCTCACTTAATATTTTCCAGACTTCAGCATTTTAAACTATAGTTTTCTTGAAATATTTGCGTAATAAGTGAATAGTTGTTATTGAAATTTCATTTAATTGATGTAAAAAAAAAATATTTTCATAGAAATCTTTTTTCATTAAACATTTTTGATTGGAAAGAAAATTTAATGTTTTAAAGTTTTCCGTTATAACTGCAGTAACGATGAAATCAATGATAATGCATTTTTTTTTTAAAAAAACTTTCAAATATTTTTAAAATTATTATTAAATTATAAAAATAGAAAAAAAGATTTTCCAAAAATTTTTCTTTCATTTCCTTTTCAAAAATATTTTCCGAAAATTTTTCATCTTTACATTTTGACAATAACGTACAACATAAAAATAAATTTGAGTGATATTATAACTACAGTACATTATTATTTTATATTCATGTTCAATATTCATGTCCATGTGTCCATGTTGAAAAATAAAAAAATTTACCAACATGCAACAAAACAAACAATATTTCATTCAAAAAAAAATTTATTTTTTTTTTTTCAAGTAATATAAAAGGCAAAAATATAAATTTATTAATTCTTTTAGTAAAAATTACTCTACACAATTATAAAAAAATTTAAACCACATCCATTATAATATAAAGAATGAATGAAAGAGAACACAATATACCATTTTTTTAATAATAATTTTTATAGAACATTTGCATGTGTCATTCACATAAATTGCAATTTTTTTTGAAATGCACTTTTCAATTTTTATTTTTACTTGTTGAAAAACGTTTATTTTTCACCACAGTACATACTTTCAACAAACACCTACATTATCATAATCATATTAAAACTGAAACACCTTTCTCACTTGTCATACACATATCTATATATAGTTAAAACTTCAACAAAAAAAAATTTTATTAAATTATTTATTCTTACCTTTCCAATTCCATAATTTTCTTTGTTGGCCAGACGACGTGCTAGACCAGGTGGCATAGGCGGTGGTGCTCTTTGTAATGCTCCACAAAATCCACCATTACGACTTGATGATATCATTTCTGAACGTGTTTTTGTTGTTGTACCACCACTATTACTAATAACTCCATTTACAATTGGAGTTCCACTACCAACACTACCACTTTGAGAAAATTTTGCAGCAGCTCTGAAAAAGGTGAATTTAATTTATTATTAAAATGGTGAGAAAAGAAAAATGAAAAAATTAAATGTTTTTTTTACTAAAGTGAGTGAAAAAAAAAAAAAATATTGAATTAATAAAAAGTTAAAAAGGTTGAATAAATTTACAAGAAAAAAAAAGGTAAAATAATAACAAAAATTTTTTTTTTTTTAATTTAATTTTTAATTTTTTGTTTAATTTTTTACAAGCAGATTTTTATTCCTTTTTGTTTTTGTTTTCCTCGTTCTATTTTACATTGGATTTTTAATTCAGTTAATTAATAATTAATAACAAGAGACTGAAAGCAAAGGATATGTTATTGATTTTTTTCTTCTAGTTTTTAAATATTTTATTAAAATAATTTTTAAAATTAAAATTTGTTTGCAAATGATATTATGTCAAAGGAAAACCTTATATTGACATAAAATAAATTTATAGATTTAATAAATTTTAGCAATTTTACAAGAAAAAACTATGGGAATATTTTTAATTCAGTCGGCGGTCTCCATTTCTTAATATACATACATATTTTGATAACATTTATAAATAATGGCTTTTAAAGGTTTCTAAAGGTAAGTCAGTAAGTGAGAACCGTTGAATCGGGAAAAAGGCAAGTCCACTTTGTTTTTACGAAATTGATTTTGCTAAACCCAACCATACTTGTTCAAACAACAGGTTAAAAAATATTTGTTATGAGTGTACTCTTTGAACATAAAATGGGGAACTATTTGAAATAAAGCAGAATGTAAACCAACGGGTTTTAAAAGCGCAAATTTCCAAAAGATACAAACTGTTTAGAATTTTGACTTTCACTAAAATTTGAAAATGTAAATTGAAGGGGCTGTAAGTCCGGAACCCTATATAACTTAGCAAAACCGTTAACACACGTAACGATATATTACTGGCGCTTTAATTTTTATGTTTTGCCGAAGAATAATTTGCACAGGTGTCTTAAAATAGTAAATTTTGAATTTTTGAGCCGTAATTGCTCAAAAACAGGCAGTGGTTTAAAAAAACATGGTTTGAACAAACTTATTCTAATTCTAAAAGTTCTTTTTTCTCTCAAAATTTCAAGTCATTATCTCAAAGTGTGCCGAGTTTATGAAGGTAGAAAAATTATGCATAATTTGGTTTTCACATACCAGTAAATTTAAATACTAAATTTAAAAATAACAGTATAATTTTGATATTGATTTACAAAGGTATGGCGTTGAATGGCGTTCTCAGGTTGAAATATGTTAAGCAGAGCATGAGATACTTTTACGCATTTAAAAATAGGGATTTTTCAAAGTTTGAGGGGTTGCAGCTCCGTAATGGAAATGCTACATTTTTTATATTAATTTTTTTTTATGAGACTTACCCATGGTTAAAATTTTTGTTCTCTACCTTTAATGGTGTAGAAGTTTTGTAAACAGACGGACGGACGAACGGACAGTATGAAACTAATAGGCACATTTTTTCAAAATTGTTCTAGAAATGTGCTAAAACGAAAATCATAGACGACAGAGATAAATTCCATACGAGTATATATAGCAAGGATATTATCACAAGTTAAATTTTTATTTATCATAAGATTTTAACGAAGTATCGATAGTAATTTTTTTTTTTTCCAAGGTTATTTTTTTTACCAATTTTTTAATACTGGCATACAATTCCAAGAAAAATTTCACAATTTTTATAAAACTATTTAATATAATTTAAAAAATAATCTTAAAATATGTTTAAAAAATAAAAAAACACAATATTTGTATAAAAGAAAAAACATCATAATTAAAACAAATCGAATAGACACAGACAAAAATAACAAAAACCGAAAAACCAGCAAACTTAAAATAATGTCAACCCACTTGTTAAGCTAAAAGACAGACATAACATTTCTTTTCATTATGATGGAAAAAAAAATTAGTTTTTTATAATCTAGTCCTATAGTTAGTTCTAAAATCTACACTTTACATTAAAATGTAAGAGAACATAATGTACGAAACGAACCATTAAAATAAATCATTCCAAATTCATCAAAAATATATCTACCAACTACAGAAAGGTTTAGATGTCACTACTAGACAATCACGAAAAAAACATAAGTACATAAAAAACAAAAAAAAAATTATTGCTGTATGTATGAAAGAGATAAAAATAATTTTCTATATTTTATATAAAATTTGTCATTTTAACTCTTTAGGAGTTAGTGATTTGCCCAACAAAAACGGAAAAAAAAATTTTTTTTTCTACAAAATTTTTAAAATGAAAAGAAAACAAAAATGGTACACGTAATGAATAAAAAGAAAAAAATACAAAAAAAAAAAGAAAAAAGAGAAAAGACAACAACAGGTCCTTTGAGATTAAAAGGAAGAAATGTCATAATCCTTTTTGTTTTTTTTTTCTTCATATCCACAGTGGGATATTAAAACTGGTACTTATTCTGGTTGTGTATTAGAATGTGGTGTGCTCTTTAAAATGAAAATTCGAAATCATGCTGACTGATTTTATTTGAAATGCATTCATTTTGTGTTTTTTTTTGTTTTTTTTTACTGTAGAACGATTAGGAAAATTATGAATTAGGTGAGAAGAAAAATTTTTAAAATTGAATTTTAAATATTCTACAAAAATTAAAATTTTGAAATGTATAAATTTTTTTTTCATTTTTTGCTTTTCTTTGAACAAATTTACGAATACGAACAGTGGCACTGGTCAGAGAAATTGTACAAGATAAGAATAAATTAAATCAACTATAAAATATAATTATAAAATAATTTAATTCAATTTTCTAAGGAATATAAAATAATTTTTAAAGTAATTACTTATTTTAATTTATTTTAAGGCTAATTTGTTGTGCAAATGGCATTCCGTAGTAGATGGGAAATATACTAAATGAAGGTTGGTTATCTTAAAACAAGCAATAGAGTTAAATTCAAATGGGTTTTGTGGAATTCATGGAATTTGTGGATTTCGAGAAAGATGGACCACAAATATTCTATAACCAAAATTTTTTTAATTTTACTTTAAATCTTATTTTATCATAATTTTTGTAATGTGTTTTACCATTTTCAAACAAACTCAATAATACTTGTTTTCAGTTGTTGTAGATAAAACTCGGCTATGGAAAACGCATGTACAATTAGATCTTTTGAATGCCCTCTTTTAATTTTTGTTTAATTGGCTGGATCGCAGATTACAAAATATTTTTTTTTTTTTTTAATATTTGAATAGTAGAGTGGTTGGACAGTGGATACATAGAACGTCTATTTACATTTTTGTTCTTAGGTCAAATTTTTAATTAAATTCTAATTAGAGAGGAAAATTTTTCATCATTTGGTTTAAATCAAATCAACTTTATTTTATATTTAATACAAATACTTAAACATATAAATATTCAATATACAAAATAAATAAATTCATTTCGTATTTTACAACTCACATATAAGAAAAATTGAATGAATTTAATAGAATTTTAATAGGGAATTAAGTTCGCTGGCAATTGTCTTATATAGTAATTTACTGTGAAATTAAAAACCTAATAGAATTTTTCATTTCAATGTTTTATAAAAGTAAATTTTCATTTAATTACATTAAAAAATTCAAACTTGTCCCCTTAAAAGAAACAAAATAGACATAAACAAGGTAGAATGTAAACCAACGGTTTTTAAAAGCGCACATTTCCAAAACTCAATACAAACTGTTTAGAAGTGTGACTTACACAAAAATTTGAAAATTTCATGTAATAAGAAAAAACTTGAAAATAGGACATTTTTGAGATTTTGAAGGGCCGTAAGTCCGGAATCCTATATGACTAAGAAAAGCTGTTAACACACGTAAAAATATATCATTGAAGCTTTAATTTTTATGTCTTGCCGAAGAAAAATTTTTACAGGTGCCTAAGTTACAGGTGTCTAAAAATAGCAAATTTTCAATTTTTGAGGCGTAATAACTCTTAAAGAGGGGGCGTTACCAAAAAATTTTCTAAGGAAACTTATACTAATTCTAAAAGTTATTTCTTGTCTCAAAATTTCAGGTTCCTATCTAAAGGGGTGCCGGAGTTATGAAAAAAAAAATTTCATGCAAAATGTGGTTTTCACATAACGGTAAATTTAAATCGTAAATTACAAAATATTACATAATTTTGATATTGTTTTATATAGATAATAAAATTTTCGATCTTCTACCGGTTTTAGATTGCAAAACTATTACGCAAATCCCGAGATATATACATCTGAAAATGGGGCTTTTTTACAATTTTGAAGAGCTGCAGCTTTGGAACCCTTTACAACTAAAATAAACCTTTCACACACGTAAAAATATATTATTGTAGCTTTAATTTTCATGTCTTGCCGAAGAAAAAGTTTTACAGGTGCCTAAGTTACAGGTGTCTAAAAATAGCAAATTTTAAATTTTTGAGGCGTAATAACTCTTAAAGAGGGGGCGTTCCCAAAAAATTTTCTGAGGAAACTTATACTAATTCTAAAAGTTCTTTCTTGTCTCAAAATTTCAGGATCCTATCTAAAGGGGTGTCGGAGTTATGAAAAAAGAAATTTTATGCAAAATGTGGTTTTCACATAACGGTAAATTTAAATCGTAAATTACAAAATATTACATAATTTTGATATTGTTTTATATAGATAACAAAATTTTCGATCTTCTGCCGGTTTTAGATTGCAAAACTATTACGCAGAGCCCGAGATATATACATCTGAAAATGGGGCTTTTTTACAATTTTGAAGAGCTGCAGCTTTGGAACCCTTTACAACTAAAATAAACCTTTCACACACGTAAAAATATATTATTGTAGCTTTAATTTTTACATCTTGCAGAAGTAAAATGTGTGCAGGTTCCTAAGTTACAGGTGTTTAAAAATAGCAAATTTTCAATTTTTAAGCCCTAATAGCTCATAAACAGGGGGTGGTCCGAAAAAATTTTCTGAGCAAACTTATACTAATTCTAAAAGTTCTTTCTTGCCTCAAAATTTCAAGCTTCTATCTAGAAGCGTGCCGGAGTTATGAAAGTAGAAAAATCATGCAAAATTTGGTTTTCACATAACGGTAAATTTAAATACTAAATTTAAAAATATTGTATAATTTTGATATTAATTTACAAAGATAAAAGAAATACCTGTCGAATGACGTTTTCAGATTGAAAAAATCTTAAGCAGAACATAAAATATATGCATTTAAAAATGGGGCTTTTTCAAAGTTTGAGGGAGTGTAGCTCCGTAATGAGGGGGGCTACATGAAAAAGTTGTTCCACAAAATTATTTTTTTTATGAGACCTACCTATGGTTAAAATTTTTTTTCTCTATCTTTAACGGTGTAGAAGTTTTGTAAACAGACGGACGGACGGACGGACGGACGGACAGAGTGAAACTAATAAGCACATTTTTTCAAAATTTTTTTGGAAATGTGCTAAAAAGGACATTGAAGTCTTTTTTAAATCTGAACAAAAATAATAAACACGGATTCCTCTTTAACCTAATAATAAAATTTTTACTTTTGTATTTGATCTTAAAAGAAAGTCTAAAAAAATTCAAAATTTTAAAAAGTTTATTTGGAATCTTTTATTTAGAAGATTCATGTACTAAAAAATATGTGAATGTATGCTATATTTTTAACTTCAATTAATGCATTCATACTTTAGAATTATTAGGGAGTATTATATGTAGTCTACATTGTAAAATAACTTTTAAAATTTCTTTTATTTTTTTTCTCGTCTACATTCACATCTCCCTTAACATATAATTAAAGTGAATTTTAATTAATCTTAATTAAAACCAAAAAGGAAAAAAAAAATAATTAATATTAATAAAAAAGAACATGTTAAAGTTTTATAATAAATTATTAAAAAAAAAAAATGAAATAAAAAAAAAACAAATTAAGAAAAATTATTACAAAAAGGAACTCATTAAAAAGATATTGACTTTTTCTTAGAGATTTGCAATCTTTTATAATAATATATAGAACAAATTTGATACTAAATAGATTCTATTTATAAGATATCACTTTAAATATGACCCCCAAATATCATAAAAGTTCATTTAAAGCACAATAAACTCAAACCAAACAAGGAACAAAGCCACTAACTAGCAAAAAAAAAAAAAAAGGCACTTTAATAATATAACCTTTTATTATTATTATTATTTATTATATAAATTTAATCCAGATTCTGATTATTCAATATTTTTCTTTATCTTTTTATATATATTTAGACATATATTATATACCATATATATATATATATATATATATGCATTACTTACTGTTCTATTATGTACAATTGGGGTATTTTATTATAAATATGGTCTTTAACACTTGTGGGAACATGGGAATACAATATGGGAGAAACAATATCATCGTTCATCCTTAAATATTCTGTTTTGGAATATTCTGTTTATTTACTTATTTCTTTTTTTATTCTGTTGTTTCTTTTGTCCCGAGAAAAAGGGTAACAAACTATGAACAGTACAAATATGTACAAGATTTACTCATGTATTTTTTAATAGAACCTGTAATGTTAGTCAAAACATGAAAAAAAAAAAGTAAAAGGAAAAGAAATTGTTTTGTACTTGTACAATGTACAATCATGATATATAGGATATATGCAACTACAATATTGGATAAAATATAAGTATTATGGTATAATGCAAAAATCACATAGGTTGTTTTCATTTACTAAAGTTAAATGTTTACTGTTTGTTCGTAATACGAGTAAAATCTTATCTATATCTTATCTCTTATTCTGTTTTACAGAATGTTATATCAAGTTGGATTCTTGTTATGAAAAAATAAAAAGTTTTTGCAACTTCACTTGTACAGTTTTTGAAAGAGAAACAAGAGAATCTCAAATTCCCAGAGTTTAGATTTAGAATATAGACATTCGTTTGTAATTCAAACATTGCGAATTAGACACCTTTCACTACAAATATTAACCTCTTTTACTACAAATATCATATCTTACTCTATTTTATAGAATATACCTAGCCAAAGAGATTTCTTGTTTCAACCAAATAAAAAAATGTTTGCATACTTATAGTTTTTCAAAGAGAAACAAGAAAAGTCTCAGCTGCCTAATGTTTAACCCTTGCGTAGTTAAAATTCAGAGATGTCATAAATTAGCATATAAAAATTTGTTTGTGACTCAAACATCACGAATGTATAACCACCTTTCACCTCAAATGTTCGCTTACATTGGGAATGATTATATTTTAAATTTACAAAAATTTAAGAAGAACGGCAGAATTACCACTTTCACTATATTTCTATAAACCTTAAATTCACTTTTATTCCTTTACAAATTTTTTTCTGCCCAAACAGAACTATTGTACTATAGGCTCTTTAACTTATTATTTACTCCAACACGCAAATTGTTTTGCTGCAATGAACTCATTGATAGAGGAATCGTACTCATTTTGCTGCTCCATATCATTTTTCGATAACTCCCACATATCCTCGTATCAAAACAAAAAAAAAAAAACTAAGAAGCTTTTCACTCAAAATATTTTGCCCAAGATTGTTCTATTTTTCTAATTTTATTTAGACTAGTTATGACATGAATCCAGAAATTAAAACACCAAAAGGAAACAAACAACTGAACTTTACCACCAGGAAGTTTATATTAAAATATACAAAAATGAAAAAAAAGAAAAACTTTTACATTGTAAGTATAGAGAGGTCAGCCAACTTCCCTTCCTCTAAAAAAAGGTACAATAAAGGTGAAAGTGACTAGAATGAATTCATAAAATATACATACTATGTTCTAATATAATGGTTATTTGAATCAATGAATGAATGAATGGGTTATGTTTAAGATGAATGGTTGATTGTAATTTATTCTTTTGTATACGTATATAATATGTATAAGGGTATTTAGTAACTTAAATCTGGGTTAAATGGATATGTTTACTTTATAAAAGAATATTATATCTGAACATAATATTTACATTGTAAGGGCATCATATATAAGTAATAATCAGAAAGGTTACAATACAATATAATAAAGGTTATAAAAAATTTTCAAAATATAATCATTTTTTTATAAAAATTAATAAAAAAAAGAGAATATTTAATTGCCAGAATATACAATTTTTTATGAAAGATTCATGATAAATTTTACCAAAAACTTTAATACTTAAATTGATAAAAGATTATTTTTTAAAGTAGGTACAAAGGATTTTTTAGATCTGTACAACAAATTAACGTTTCATTTAAAATGAAAGTATGGAAATACTCATTTTTTTTTTTTCTTGAAACTATAAAATAATTTAAAATAATTTGTCTCATAAAAATTTTTAACTTAAAGCATACGAAATTATCTTAAAATTCTCTTTAATTATAAAGGCATTTATTTATGACATTAATATGCTTCTATTAAAAATTAAATTAGCCAGGCAACTTTTAAATACAATAGCAGATAATTTAAAATTTCAATTGTTATATAATAATATCGTTATCACAGGTCTAACAAATAATCATAAAAATAATAATGATAACAATAATATAATAGAAAATAATATTTCCTTTTTAAATTTTTATAAATATTCTCTAATAACAATTTAAAAATATTAAAGAAAGCTACAAACTAAACCATACCAACCAACCATATTCAACCTATAATAAAAACGTTTAACATTTTCCATTTATTCCATTATCCTTTTCTGTCATAATGCTGTCAAAAAGTGTAAGAATAGAAAAAAAGACACAAAAAAAAAAAACGGGGAATTTCCCTTAATATTACATTATCATTATGAAACAAATAAAAAAAAAAACTTTACACCAGGAATAAAAAAATAAAAGATTGCCAGTAGATCATTTTCATTGTGATAACATTTATAAAGTTTTAATTGACTGATATTTGAACATGTGACACTTCATTTGAATTTCTTTGTGTCAAACTTTTTTCCTGACAAGACGTACATCTATAAAATTTTTCATCTTTTTTATTAATTTTTTTTAAATAAAAAATTCTAAACTCTTAGTCATTCTAATTCTAAACTGTTAGCTGTTACGACATATGTTTGATTTTTGAGTCAGATTGAATATTTTTGACAATAACCAAAGTTTAAATATAACAATGAAAATGTTAATTCGTTTTAGGAATTTTTAAATTTTAATAATTAGTTTCAAACAAATAAATTTAGTTCGATTTTGAAAACTACTGCATTCTTCAGTAGGTATTTGTACGCCTAATTAATGGTGATTTTATTTTATTCCTAAATATTTTTTTCTTTTTCAAAATTTCAATAAATTCACTGAAGTTAAAATTTGTTATTTCCCGAAGTTTATGACTTTTGAACAAATTAAATTGAGATTAAAATTAGTTTTTTTTTTTTGGAAATTTAAACTTTTTTAAAGTTATTGCTTTGCTTTGATTTAAATGCAGTAGGTATTATACATTTTTTCATGTTTAAGTTTTGACTTGCTTTTTTAAAAGTTTTAAGTTTTAAATAAATATTTTTTAAATATCAAAATAAAATTTTGTTGTTCTCGTAAAGAAATTCGTAAGAAATAAATCTTGTAAGAATCGTTGTAGTGGACTTAAAACCTTATTAAAAGTTGATCTAACGGTTTTAAATTATATTAATTTAAAAATTTAATTAATTTGCATTAATAAAAATATTCTCAATAAAAAACAGAGTAAGAATGGAAAGATGAAATTTCTCTTAAAACAGTAAAATTAAAAAAATTACCGAAATTTTTTTTTTTTAATTAATTTTAGAATTTGGCAACTCTAAAAATTCCTCCTCCTATTTTACTACAAAAAATATTTTACACTGATATTTTCATTTTTTCATATTACCGTTATTTTATTTATCTAGAAATAAGATCAAAAAAAATAAGAATAAGAAGAGAGAAAAAAAGTCAGAAGAAGGAATATACACATAACATCTCTTTTGTTAAACATTCATTTTATTTTTATTTTATTTTTAATTCAACCATGCTGTCATTATTATACTGTCGATGTCCCTTTTTTTTTTTTGTTTGGTAAGAATAGAAATAAACATTCTTACATAGATATATTCATACATAAATATGTATAGATTTACATAGATTTTTGTACTGTTAAAGTATTATAGGTATATTTATGTGTAAATGTGAATGTAAGTATAAAATTTCTGTTATCTTTTTTACTATAAATTTTTCAATTATGAAAATTTTTGACGTTCATTTTAACGATTTTCCGGTCAATAAAATTCTTTGGTTTTTCCAGGTTTTATTTTTAATTTCTTTCTATTCAAAGGAAAAAACTTAACCATACAACCATATTATTGAATGTTGAGAATAATGAATGGTGGATGCTATTTCTATTTTTTGAATTTTTATTGTTATAAAATGAAATGTCAAAAAAGCAAAAAAATAACAAGCAATAAAAAAAAAATTATTTTAACTGTCAATGTCCATTTTTCAGTTTGTCATTTACAGTTATTTTCAATTTTTATTACACTCTTTGTTATGGCAATAATGTCATATTATATTTTTACAATAATAAAAATACATAATACATATAAATATATATATACATAATACATATATATATTATACATATAATAAAATTGAGATATTTAAAAATTATGATGTTGTCATATCGTTTTAACTTTAAATTTTTTATTTTATTGGAATTTTCACGTCACTTAAATGCGGTATAAAAAAAAACGATTTTTATTCATAATTATTTTAATTTTTTATTTTTTGTTTTTTCTTTAATAAAAAGCTAAGTGAAGACATTTATTTTATTTTGGAAAAATTTTTATACTTATAATTTAATTTGATATAAAAAAAAAAAAAAAATTATAAAAATGAGATAAAGTTTATGGCAATAATTAAAAAAGACTCGATCGGAAGAAAAGTCGACTGAATTTGTTATTATTTGTTTTAAATGTGTATATATGAATTTTGAAAGCATTTTTAGGCAATAAAAAAAATGTTGTGGCTTAAAAAAAAAAACAATTAAAAATAGATGAAAGAATTTAAAAGAAAATAATTTTATGATAGCATTTACAATCTTACATAAATAATTATATGGGAAATAACAAAAAAAAAAAAAGAAATACTTATTTTATTTTTAAATTTTTATATTTGTTTCATTTGCATGTTTTTATATTTTTTTATTGAATTGAAGCTGTGTGTTTTTTTAACTTCAAAGTGGAAATATTGTTATAAAGGTATACAGCAGATCAGCAATATGTCAATATAAAACAAAATGTACATTGGGAAATCAACGGCGTAACGTGTGTAAGTATCCGGCCTTTCAAGTTTAAGATTTCAGGTTTAAACCACGTTCAAGGTAATATCATATAATGCAAAATATATTGCCTATATATAGTGACAACGTAGGATAAATTATAGCTGCTTCAACAACACCCATAAAGAAATTATTGATCTTCTTTCTTATCTTAATGGGTGTCGCGAGGACAAAAATAAAAAATAAATAAAATATGATGATGATAAATAATTTTTAGATTTTAGTCAAATTATTAATACCAAATCTGTTCATTAAACTTATTTAAAATTTTGTATTTTTGGATTATTTTATCAAAATTTCGATTTTTGAAAAGAGTTCTCTTAATTCCAAAAGTTCTAAAATTTAATGCATAATAAATTCTTTCGAATCAAATATACATAATAGCGGGTAATTTACATTAAACACAAAATTTTTCCTCATTTTGAATTCAATAATTTTTTTGATAAATTCATTAAAAATTTAATATAAAAATTTAAATTAAAATATGGAAAATTCCGGGACTATTGAAAATAATGATTCAATTTCGTTAAAAAGATTTATTTTCAACTACACTAGACTAAGTAATTGAATTATATGAAAAACAAATATTAATTTTCAAAAAAAAAAAAATTCATACGCAAATTTTTTTACAATCAAAAAAAAAAAAACTCGGAAAACTTCTCTTAATTGGTACATATCTTAAAAAACAAAAAAACTTTTTTAACGAACTCTACAATTATATTTTGAAGAACAATCACTTAGTTACTAAAATTTATTTTTCTAACTCAAAAAAATAAAATATTCTTACAAAATTAAAGAAACACACAAACAATAATTGATTTGAATTTTTTGTTCTTATCGTTTTTCTTGAACTTATATGAAATTCTTTGGTTCACTTTTAAAATTTAAGAAAAAAGACTAAAACAAAAATAAAAATCAAATAAAATTGTGTTTACTTAATTTAAGATTTCAATAATATAAAAAAACAAACTTCTTTTTTTTTTTTTGAATGTACTTTGCATATCATTCTAGGAAAGGCTCTCCTTTTTTTTTTATAATCCAATAATTTTAAATCATATTTACATTAAAAAAAAAAAAATTGCTTTGCCTCGTCCTTTTTTTTAATTTTTTATTGTTCTTTTAAATTTTTTTTTTTTTTTTTTGTTTTAGGATCAATTTAGAAAAACAAAAGTTTTCTTCGATTTACAAACATTAAAAGGCAAACTTTTCAAAAAATTTCACATCTTTTAAATGTTTTTTTTTTTTTCAAACGTGTCTTTAGGTAATTCTGACAGATATTGGTCTCATTCAAGTTTTTAAGGTTTTTTTTTTGTTCATTTTCTTGTTGTCCCAAACATCCCTCAAGCAATTTTGAACAATTTTGTTTTTTTTTTTTTCTTAAGGAAAACTTTACTGTTCTTTTTAATTTGTTTTTTTTTTTTTTCTTTTGTTGAAAAATAAAAGTTTTCCAGGCACGCTAATTTCTCAGAATAGAAAAATATCCTTGATTATCCCAGACAAAACAAAGAAAAGAAACAACAAAAAAAAAAAAAAAGTAAAATAAAAATAAACTTTCATAAACAAATTGGTCCAATGATATCCCAGTTTATATTTTTTCAACTCTTGGGGTTCTTTTCTTCACGTTTTCTCTCTCTTTCTTAAGAAAATTATTAAAAACAACAAAGAAAAAACAGAAAAGAATAACGAGGCTAAAAATTTTCTTATAGATTTTGCACCGTTTAAATGCGTAAGAATACACTAAGCAAAATAATTAAAAAGTCAGTCAATGTTAAAGTTAAATAATTAAATTTAATTATAAATGTATTAATGGTTAATATTATGTGAAATAAAATCAACAAAAATATCATTTGATTGATTTCCTATTAAGCAACAGAATAAAAAAATTGAATAAAAAATTCCAATCAAAAATAAAATTAAAGGATATTTTAAGGGAAGACAGAAATATTGTTGAAAAGCATTAAAATGGAAAAAATCAAGTTGTGCAATTACATGAGAGATGATCCCGCGAGGTTTTTGTAAGTTTTTGGAATAATAACAGTAGAAAATATAAATTAGATTACATTATATCCGGTTTCTTTAAATATCCTTTGTTCACTAAGACTTTATTACTAGGAAAACGTATTATCAATTCATATTAAGAATAAAATATGGTATATTTTTGCGCTTAAGTGTAGGTATATCTTATTAATAATATTGTTTTGTGTATTTTGTTAAGGATTACGCATCCTAAAAACCTAGATTTTCCATAAAACTTTTAAAGCTCTTTTTTAATTCTTACTTTATTTGTTTTCAATTCTCCAAAAAAAAAATAAAATAAAAAAAATAAAATGGAGACAATCTAAATAAATATAAAAATGTAAAATTGACTATGTTATATTTACATTGGGTATATTTTCACTTTATCAAAAAAAATAACATTCTTCTTGGAAATGTAATATATAAGATTGAGAACAGTACCCTAAATCAAATATTTTTTATCTAAGTAAATAAGTAAATAAGGAAAATGAATAGAAAAATAGAAAACATTGAAATAGAAAATAATAAAAAGAAAAAAATAAGTTTTTTTTTTTGTATTTATATACAAATACATATATACATATACATCTTTTTTTATTTCCTTTAAATTGGAACGTGATCAGAAGTTTAAAGAACGTGATTAGGCCACACGCCTAAAATTCTTTGGTTTCCCTAAGAAAAGAGAAAAAATTGAAAAGAATTTTTTTTTTTTGCTTTTTATTTTTATTTTTTTTTTTTTAAAGGATAAGACAAATTTTTTTCCTGGTTTTTGTGCCAAAATAATATTATTTGTATGTATAGATATACGATTTCTATTGTCTTCATTTTGTTTTCTTTTTGTGTTCTAACTATTCATTATATAATCATATTATATAATAACTATTAAATTTAATTAAATAACTGCATAAAAATAGGCGTAAACGGAATATTAAAAAATACTTTTTCGTGATGATTTAGTTTGTTTTTATTTTAAAGCAACATTTAAAGTTGCTTTAATATACTAAAAAAGAGAAATTTTTGGTAAAACCATTTCTTTAAATTTATTATTTTTATAAAATTTATTTTATGAAGCGCATATAGTTGGCTTCATATAAGTAGATAAATGGTGTTTTTTTTATAGGCGGAGAACTTTAAATTGGCAACACTGTTTTCTGTGATAACTGATTTTTTTTTTAGGTTAGTTTGGTTAAGCAAGTCATTATGAATAGACTCACGCCGGATCAACGTTTGCAAATTGTTCAAATTTATTTTGAAAAATATGGTTCAATTTTTAATTTCATTCAAAAATTTTGTTCAGTGATGAAGCACACTTCACTAAACAAAAGCACAGAATTGCCGCATTTGGAATGATGATAATCCACAAGCCATTAACGAAACACCATTAGATCCAGAAAAAGTCACCATTTGATGCGTTCTATGTGGTGGTGGAATTATTGCTCTTCAAAAATGATGATAGTCAGAACGGGTGCAGCCAACGGTAAGCGGTACAGAGACATTATAACTAACGTTTTCGTACTTCAATAGAAAGTCATTAATGTTACAGACATGTGGTTTCAGCAAGACAGCACCACATGCCACACAAGCTCACAACACAATTAATTTACGGAAAGAAACATTTTATTAATTTCTAATAATTTATTAATACATTTTATTAATTTAATTTTATTAATTACATTTTCTTAATTTAATTTAGATTAATTTCTCGAAACTAACCTATTAACTGGCCACTTCGTTTGTGCGATTTGACGCCATTACATTACTTTCTCTGGGAATATGTAAAGTTACATGTCTACGCCGATAAACCAGAAACAATTGAGCACTTGGAAGCCAAAATTCGAAGCATTAGTTCCAAAATATAGCCTGATTTACTGCAAAAAGTGTGTGAAAATTGGACCTCCAGATTACGCCGTGTACACGCCAGCCGCCGTGGCCACATGCCCGAAATTAAATTCAAAAATTAATGTCATAAAATAATCTGTCAAGTAAAGCCAAGTAATGGATATTAAAAATAGTTTTTTGTGTTTTATTTGAACTTAAAGTTATTTGTCTATAAAAAATATCCTGTACGTACTTTTCATTCAAGTAATCAATTCGGTTAAAAGATGAAAAATTATACAATTATTTTAACATTTTGGTATTTTTGAGTCCGACAGTATTATTTATCGCTAAGAATTTTAATTAATTTTTCATATTAAAAAGTCGTACATTCACTAAATGGAAAATTACATTAGTCCAACTAGCCATTTGAACACGCTCTTTTCTTTTCATTAATGTTCTCGCTTTTGTAAAAAAACAGTACTAAAAATAATAAAACAATATCCTAACTCTTTTTACTTACTTATGTTTTTATATAAGTAGGTTCTTCAAATAAGTTAATTTTTTGAAGTACTACTCACGCCGGTTTTACTGCAAACTGCTTATTGATATAAAATGATTTTAAATTTATATTAAATTTGTATTAAATTAAACTATGTTACCTAGTACTAAGTTAATTTTATTCTAAAATCCAAACATATTTTAGAGTTTTAGAATACTAAAAAATTCAATTATTTATAAAAATGATTGGTTTGGCATTTCAATCGGGACTATGTTTTAAGAATGTCTGAAGAAATTCGAAAATTGTTCATAGTTTTGTGTCTTAGAAGTAGTTGCAAAATCGCAAAATTTAAGAAATATCATAAATTTAGAAGAATAATGAATATAAAATTTTTAGTGAAAAGTTCGTTTACAAAAATTTCGAATTTAACAGTAAATTGTGTTTAATTTTGTTAATATTGACCCTGAAAGTTTTGTTTTTTATTTAATTAAACATGCGATACAATAATTAAAACTGCATTACTAAAATATATTTTATAGTTTTTTAACAAAAATAAAATACATATGAACAGAATATAAAAATTTCTCCTAAAAATATGCAATTTTTTTTTTTTTTTGTTTGCAAAAAGAAAAAAGAAATAGACAGCTTTGAGAGGTCTCGGCGGGTTAGTGGTTAAGCACGTAAATATCAACCGAGAGAGTTCGGCTTCAAATCCTGCATAGGAATCAATTTTTTTTTTATTTGAAAACTAATCTCCCTTGTTCCCTAATTATATAGTGTAAATATAGTGCTAATAAAAATAAAAGGGGGGGGGGGGCTTCGGTAGCCTAGTAGGTAGGCGTGTGGCGTATTAACCGAAGGAGTGCGGGTTCGATCCCTGCACAGGTCGTAAGTGTTTTTTTCTTTACCCCCTTACGACCAAATATAATGTAAATATAAAGTATATAATATAAACAAAATAAATAATATTAGTATATAATTTAATAATAGTATAAAAACCTATAATGGCCTTAGTAGCCGATGGTTAAATAATATTGCATTACATTTATGTATGTAATATTAATATAAATAAATAAATAAATAAATAATAATAAAAATAAAAGGGGCTTCGGTAGCCTAGTGGGTAGGCGTGTGGCGTATTAACCGAAGGACACACTCCTTTCGATCTGCACAGGTCGTAAGTTTTTTTCTTTACATAGCCCCCTTACGACCTAATATAATGTAAATATATAGTATATAATATAAACAAAATAAATAATATTAGTATATAATTTAATAATAGTATAAAAACCTATAATGGCCTTAGTAGCCGATGGTTCAATAATATTGCACTACATTAATGTATGTAATATTAATATAAATAAATAAATAAATAAAAATAAAAAAAAACTATATAAATTAATAATAGTTTTCAACCTATATTGACCTTATTAGCATTAGTAGCATAGTAGTATATTATGCAATATACATAATAGAATTTAATAACTCTTTTAATCAATTTAACATTATAAATATTATGCAATTTACAGATAATTTTAACTAAAATTCTACCATAAAAGTTTTATTGAATATTAGAATTGTAACATTTTTTTCAATGTTCTAGTATATCTTTAGTTTAAAAATTTAAAATTAAATTTATTTAATAAAAAAAAAAATATATTATAAAAAACGAGTCTGAATTGAAAGAAAAAAAAAAGGATTTTGAAGACAAATTGAATTTTGAAAAAAACAATAGAAGTTAGAATCTTCAAGTACAGACAGACACCAAAAACAAAAAAACACAGAAGTCATAAAGGATTTGACTCAACTTTTTAAAAGTAAACATCAGTTGAAACGTGCTCTGAAATTTAAAAAAAAAAAATGAATATTTTCAATTTTTCTCCATTTTTAATTTTTTTTTTTTTATATAATTTTTACTTTATATACTTAGTTTACATAGAAATTCTAATTTACATATTTATACATAATGTTTTATTTCTTACTTGGTATATACATAATATAAAATAATCTAATTTGTTAGTTAGAATATAATATGCCCTATTCTATTTTATCTTCACATTACCCTTCAAACTGTCATTTGTTTTAACATTCAGGATTTCTAACCTCTTCCATTCGATTCATGCTTTAAATTTTTTTTTTTTTTTTATTTATTATTATAGAACAAAAATTATGAATTTTTTTTGAACTAAAAATCTAACCTAACAAAAATATGTAGATTCTGACTGATAAATATTCTGTATCATAAAATACGTCAAATAAAAATTAATATAATGAACTTTTCTTTCATCAGTTTTTAGTTTAGTTTAGAACAGTGTAATTTAGAACCAAGAAAAAATGCTGTTAAAAGTTTGATAAGTAAAAATCTTGATTTTAAGGTACAGTAACTAAATAAAAATTTATATAATAACGTTGAATTAATTATGCATTTTAATTACTAACCTACGGGAAGTTGTTAAACGAATATCATATAGAAAATATAAAACCAATTAAAGAGTTAAAATAGAAACATTAATTAAATTAAATGATTATCTCTATTTAATGTATCAATTACTTAATGAATCAATCTTTTTTTTTATTAAAACTTTGGAGACTCACTATAAACCTATAAAAAATAATTTCTTTTCTCTCCTTTCTAAATCTCTTTTAAGCTACATAAAAATGACACGACTATTAAAAGCATAACAAATTTTAAAAATAAAAGAAATCTTAAATTGAATCGAAATTTGCTTTTTTTTTTATATTTATTAATCAATCTAGGAATACGTTTCTTTGTACTAAAAAATAGTTGAGTCTAAATGGGATAAATAAGATAATGGAATGGGATGATAATGACGAGCAAAATGCTGACAAAGGAGAATGTGAAGATTATTGCAAGATAAATCTGTTATGATTCGTTTTGAATTTAGGCAAATTGTAAATTATGAAATCGACAACTTTTGGAAGCACAGAGGTTCCACATTTTTGCAATTCTGACAACAAACGAATTGTTATAACCAGTAGAGTACCACTTAGGAAGTTCCACATAGTAGGAATGAACACTTGAAACTCCTCTAATGGTGCGCTGAGATGGTTTGAGAGATGGCATCAGTGATTTCATTTTATTTGAACAAGTATCATTACCTATCAAATATCTATAAAAAATAGGAAGGGCTCCGATCAAACGATTTTTCCACAGTTAGAATTTTATTCAACTTAAAATTGATTGAATAAAACAATACCGTAAAAACATAACACAAAAATAATAAACTTTTTCCTTTCAGATTAAAAAATTTTTGAGTTCAAAAACCTTTGTTTAAAAATTTTCATTATAAGATATAAAAATTCACCCAAATAATGCTCATAAATATTTACCTAAACTCATATTTTGATTTTTATAAAAAAAAAAAAAAAATAACCACTCAACAGATACAAAAATTTCAAATTTTAAATATAAAATCCTATTTAAAACGAATATTTTAAGAAAAATCAGTTTTTGAAAATAACCATAAAAAATAAAAAAAAAATTATAATTTTCAGAGTTCAGAATTCCATAATGAAAAAAATACAATTTAAAATTTCAATAAACTAACTGTTACAATATTATAGAATATTATTTTAAGTTAAAAATCTATTATAACAAAGATAATATTTACAAGCATATCATACACTACGTACATATTATAACGTTATATTAAATAACAAATATTCTGAATAAATATTATAAAACAACAATAACAACAACAACAAAAATAAATAACAATAATCAAAACCTATAAAAGGAATAAAAATATTACACAAAATTTTTCTATATACTTTCTCTTTTCATCTTATCCATCCCTACTACTTGTCTATCAAAATTAAATCCAATATACGTAAAACAAAATACGTAAAGAATATAACGCCATCTAGTATATATGAAATTCTGTAATGCGTATGTGTAGTTGTTTTTTTTTTTTATTGGATGGAACCAAAACAAAAAAAAAATCAAACAAAATATAAAATAATATTGCAGATATATCAAAATAAATATTTACCTGAAAGGAATATTTAATCAGGGATGTGTTATATGAATTATAATATTATAAGATGTTAAATCCTTGCACACATAATAATAATAATATTATAAAATTATTAAGGTATACCTCCGAAAAATGATATTTATCAACGAAATGGAACACTTATCAAGAATAGCCCTTTTGCTTATAAAAATAAAAAATCAGCTGTCTCCACCACAGTACCGACCAACATTAAACGAAAAGCATAAATGCATTTTTGCAAAACTCTCGGGTACAAAGTTTTGGTGTGAAAACAATACCTAACTTATACAATCATGTATGTATGTGGTCAGTAAAAATATTTATTTTTATAAGCTATTATTATTTTTTCACAAAATTGATAACACTTTACGTACTAGATCTGTGCATTAGTGTAATCGTGTTTATTTTATTCTCTACTGCACATTTACAAATGTGATTTAGCTACTATTTTTACTTTATAGCTGATATAGCTGAGATAGCTGATAAGATAGCTGTATTGTTTATATCAATATAATTTGACCATGACGTGATTGTGATCAGATGACTTTCTTTTACACACAAAAATAATATGGATTTATAAACTAGTGTGGCTATTAAGAATGGAAAAACTTTTATATTTCAGAGAGTATATATCTAAGATTGAAATACCAGACCTAACGAAAATGACTAAAAATTGGCTTAAAAGTAGAGAAATTTCATTTTTGGACTGGCCATCATCAAGTCCTGATTTTAATCTCATAGAATCTTTGTGGGCATTAATGAAACGTAAAATAAGAAATGATCCTCAAAGAACACTCGATGGATTAAAATAAAAATTTTAGAAATATGGAATTCCAACACTGTAAATGACTGTCAACAACTTGTTTTAACTATGCCTAAACGAATAGAAGTAATTAAAACAAAGAGGGATGTAACCCAATATTAGTTAGATTTTTTGATGCTATACGAATTACTATGACCAATTTATTTTTCATTGTTATATGAAATACTTTTAGTTTAAATCAAAAAAATACTGTTATTTATTTATTTAAACTTTCTGCTAATATAATAAGCTTTTAAATAAATATTAGGTACATTCATTGAAAATTTGAGTTTAATTTCTCTCAAGAATTGTTTTAAAAATGAATATGCTGAATTTATTAGCATGTCCGAATTACTAATTGTTAGGGCAGTATTACAGCTTATGTTACTGTACATATGATTAAAGTTTAGCTTAACTATCGTGTATTTTGGAAGTATAGCCTTCCAACATTTTATGTATTTATTTTTAGTTGTATATACTTACATATGTAGTTACTGTATGTATACCTATATACTTATTGTAGTAAAGTTTTAAAACCAGATGTTTTTTATTTATAGCACATTTTTTAAGAATTTGCTTATTAGTTTCACTTTGTCCGTCCATCTATCTGTTTATAAAACTTCTGCACCGTTTAGGATGGATAATAATGGATGAATGGATATGATAATTAATTTTAACCATGGATAATTCTTAAAAAAAATTAATGTTATGTGATATCTTTTTTATTAGAATTATCCGTTTTGAAGCTATAACCTTTTAAAGTTCAATAAAGGCCTATTTGCAAATCAATATAAATATTACATAATTTTTTTCAATTTAGTGTGTAAGTTTACCGTTATAATTTAGTATGTAAATTTACCTTAGTACGTTTTTAAAGAGTTCCTTGAAATTAGAGGAACAGATCTTTGAGAATTAGAATAAGTTACGTCAGAAAAAATGTTTGTACTCCTTCTATTTAAGAGTATTTAAGTTTTTTGGCACATGTAACTTGTACTTCTGTCCCAAAAAATTATAAAAACAATTTGAATGTAAAAGTAGTCACAATTCTAGAATGCTTTTTATGGTCTTTTTGAAAATGTGCGCTAAAAAATCTTTTTTAGTTTTACATACTCCTTTGTTTATTCGTATATTTGTTGGTTATTTTGTTGTTTTTTTAACGTATTTTTGTTATTTTTATTATAAAGGACAATAACACGCATTAGAATAATATTAAGGACATTTTTGTTTATATATAATATTATGTATATATATATATATATATACGTACATTATCAAAGAAGTTTATTGAGTAAATGATTTTTTATTTTGTTTGTATGAATATTCTGAGTTGTATATATACTATATATACAGGATATAAAATATTGTGTATTATTATGTATATGTTGGAAACATGCTGTAAATTGTTTTAACGATTTCTGATATTATGATGGCATATAACAATAATAACGGTAATAAAATGCGGTTACTTTGTAAATGTAAAATATATAGATAATATAAAAATAAAGTCTGTAAGTGTAAAATGAATCTGTTAATAAAATGAAAAAAAAAAAGAAAAAATATAGAAACATCTAATAAATTGCAAGGTTCGTTTGAATTAATTTCTAAATTCTAAAATCTGTACTAGTTATCATTTTACCATTGTTAAAATTTTTTTCTTAAAACAATTTTTATTGATTTGTTAAAAGTTTATATATTAAGAGAACATTTTGTAGGTTAAAGTACAACAATGAAAGAAATTTTTTCTATCTCAATGCTTGTGAAAAATTTATAAAAATTGATGAGATATAAAAATTATATTATTATAGTTATAAGATATGTTTTTGTTTTTTGGTTATGATTAGAAAAACCTTTGGATTACAAATTAAAATATTGCCTTTTACTGAAATACTGCATTAACAATTATAGATAAGATAATAAAATAGTAAAATATTGTTCTCAATCGGCGCCGTGAATTATAATAAAGAACTGCTCTCAATCGATACCGTAAATTAAGGCCTATGAATTAAGGTAATGGAGAAATAAAATCCCTAAATATGAGAAATTGAGCTCCGCAGTGTTATTTCACAAATAATACTCAGAGAATTATTTCTCATTGGTAATTGACAAATAAGATATCGGAGTTACATTTCTCATTAAATGTGAAATAACATCTAACGGACATTATTTCTCATGGGCTGAATTCAATGGTCCTTCCCTTCCCAATCGTGTTTTTTTTTTGTGTTTATAGATTTATGTCACATAAGTTATAAATTTTAATAAGTTCGTATATATTTTTGAAATTTATAACTTGTTGCCATTGCAAAAAAGTTTAAAGTTATTATCTTAAGCTTTAAAGATGTTAGGGCAGGAAAAATTAACAAAAAAAAATTTAATCCAATAGATTTCATTCTTTATGGTTCAGTGAAAGTGTTATTATTGCGTTGATCCTAATCCTATTTCAAGTAGTTATATCTTTAAATAAATAAAGAGTATATAATAAGTATTAAAGACTAAATTGTTTTTAAAGAAATTAGCAGATTATAGTAAAATAGCATAACAATAACAATGCACAACTATATTTAAGCATTTGAGTATATTTATTTTAGAGGCATTTCCCCTATAGGTTGAAAACTAATTAACAATAATTATTTAATATTATAAAATTATAGGTATAAAATTAATTTTTTTGTAGATTTTTAATAAATTAAAAATCTTTTTGTAAATTTTTTTTTTTAAACACATTATAATAAATAATTAACTTACATATTTATAAAATAAAAGCAATAAATTTTATATATTGATTTGTAAATATTATCCTTTAAGCAATAAATATATAAATCAATTTTCCTATTTTTATTATTTAAATTATACTTTTATTTCTGTTTATTTTGTTTTGTTTTTTTTTTCTTTTACTTTTTATTATAAATAAATTATTATCCTTACAATTTAATATTTTGATTTCCTTTTATTGGCGATACAAAAACTTAATATTAAATTTTAATACATATTCCATTAGTTAAGTGAACATAACATTAGCAAATATTTATATATATGTAAATGATTTTTCTTTTAAATATACTTATATGATATACTTAATAATCGACTAGATATAATAATAAGTTTATTTGAAATTTATTGATTTAATATTGTAATATTTTAACCACTAATTATTCATGGTAGTTGTCAGAATAGTAGACTTAACTATAGATTTTAAAAATTATATTTTCGTTTATTATCACTACATATTAAGTATATAAATTTTACATATAAAATGAAAAGTTAATATTCATTTTATACTTTTAATTATCTTTTTGTTTGGTTTCTTGGATTATTTTTATTTTAAATATATATATACTTATATATATATATATATTTTTTTTTTTAATTATTTGTATATTTTGTCTTAAAGTTTATTTTAGAACTATATTATAAGATTGTGTCTACAAAATAATATGTTATCACGAAAACCTTAAAAGTGTTTTTTTTTGTTTTTGTCAATGCGAGTTGAGGTAAATGAACTTCATTTACAATTATTCGATTTCTGTCTAACTATTAAATTTTATTAAAATAAATTTTGGTATTTGTTAAAAGTACCGCAGGACATATTCAAAATCAATGTAAGTATCGAAGTATACATTATGAGGGTTGCCAAATTGCTTCTAAGTTTTTGAAGAAACATTGGTGAGACAAACTTTCTACCTATTTTTTTTTTTGCGATAGAAACAACTTGTTACGATATTTCACATAGATTATAAGGTTTCATATGAAAGGATCTGATATCAAAATTTATTGATATTTCGTATATAAAATGGTCTACACAAGCTTCATTAAAAAATTTTGAAAGTATTGTATGTCTCCTATATTATAGAATATGTATATCACCTAGAATGATGTTTATGCCAGAGAGTAGACAAAGAAGAGTATAAAGTACATCTACGGGAGTAAGAATATGAGTAAAAATTAAAGATTTCAAAATATAAAATTTTAATTCTTTACTACAAAAAAAAAACTCAATTTACTCAAATAGTAAAAACGTAAAATAATATAAATAATAATGCTCTTCTATTATAATATTCCATGATATAACATTTTCAAAAAAAAAAAAAAAATAGTAAACTAAACCATTTGGACGTAACATTTAAATAGAGAACAGTTTAAGTGTTTATATTTAACTTAAATCTTACAAATAGAATTAATCCTTATAAGTAATGTAGAATAAGATTTGTTGTTTGTAGCATCCGGTAACCTTAAAATTTTTATATAAAAATTTAGTGACTATATAAAACAAATTTGGCAATTGCTATACTTTACATCTAAACACACCAAAACACTACAGACATTGACTTCATTTGTAAATGTTGTCATTATAATAAAAATCATTAGATATTTAGACGTATATATTATTTATACATACTTACAATACTGCTATATATTGTATCTATTAGATATCTATATCTACATTTACTATTTCATTTTTCTAAAGTTTTACAAATTAGATTAGACTTTTGCGGTATTTGATTAACCTAATTTCCTACCCTAAAGCATAATATAAAATACTTAAAATAAATTTTTCTTTTTGGTTTCTTTTTAACAAGTTAATATCCTTGCCAAAAGGACTCTCATTTTATATTTTTCTTTATCTTATAAAATTCTGAGTGAATTTTTACGCAATTTTCAAATAGAATTCAAATACACAGACCAAATCATCGAATGAACATTTGAAAAATGCACAAAAAAAAACAAAAAAATTGTTAAAAATAATTTTTACGAGAATTTTTTATGGGACCTTTTTTATACATTTAAGCATACACATCTACTAAAGTTATTTTTAAGATATTGAGTTATGAGATCTTTTATATATATATATATATATATATATATATATATATATACATATATTATACATGTGGATTTATAAAAGAATGATATATCCTTGTCACTTTTAAGATGGATGTCACAAAGGAATTTTCATGTACAGGAAAGTGACTTTTGTTTTTATTTCTCATTTTGCTGCTTCTTTTTTTTTTTTTTTTTTGTTTTTGGGATTTAAAGATAAATTAATAAAATTATTTTCTTTTTTTTTTTTTGAAAAGGAATCATAAAACGAAAAAAATTTTATTATTATTATTGAATGAAAAAAAAAGGACAAAATTTGATAAACTTTAGGTGAAAAACTTCTGATTTTCTTTTTTTTGTTTTTGTGTACAAAATAAAAATTAAATATTTCAATAGGATGAGACAACTTCTGGGACAATATTAAATTTTATAAAAATATATGACAACTTTAAAGCTGATTGTAAAAGTTTAAAATTTTTTCCTATATTTTCATTCGCAATACCATGTTGCAAAACTTTATTTTTTTAACTAGTTTTCCTTACGACACATTGACAAATTTAAAGGACCTTTAACTTCTTTTCAAAAATCTTCATAACAAATGCCTGATTTTTGAACAGTACACTTATGTTAAAATAGAATTAAAATAATGAAAAGTTAAAATAAATAATGATGATAAACTAGCATTCTTATTTAGATGGAAAAGAAATTTGTTTGTTACCTAACTATGTTAGTTCTTTCTTTTGAATTATAATTGAAAAAATGTATATTATTATACTGAAATTGGAAGAGTTTTATTTTAAAAAATCTTTTTAAATTACTTTCTGAGATTCTAATAGTATAAAGCGAAAAAACGTAAAATTGCTCTATACACTCTCTACACTCTACAGTCACTGAAAATTAGCTAGGTACTAAAACAATTCCTAAACATTTCGTCTGGCTATATGATGTGAAAATTTTATTTTACGTTCTAAAAAACTAAGTCTGGTACAGTATAATAATAAAAAGACTTTATAGCTCTTATAATGAAGTCTTGTTGACCGAATAAATGAAAAGAACAATTCATAATAAAACACACAATGACACAATAATTTAAACATATAATAATTTAATACAATGAAATATTTTTTTAATAATTTCAAATCAAACTAATAAAATATATAATTCTATTAAATAACTGAAAACCAATACAAATATAAGTATATATAATAAAAATGTATATATATGAATTATTATTAATATAAAAAAAAACAAATAAATAAGTTATTACCTTTTAGACGATGACATTTTATATTTTTGTTTTTTTCGAAAAAAAATAATCACAGGAAAAACTTTATTTTCTTTCCTTTTTTCTACTCAAGATAATCTTAGTTATATACTTATACACCCATCTATTCTAATTTTTTCTATATATCTTTATTTTTTTCCTTTAACTTAAAGTCAAAAAAAAAAATAAAAAAAAAAAAACATTCTCAAAGGTAATCCATGAAATATTTTAGATTCAATCAAAAGAGAAAAGTAAAAGCAAAAATACTTTTTTTTTTTATAAACACTTCTTTATAGAAAATCAAAAAAAAAAAATAAAAAAATGAAACCGAAATAAAAAAAAAAACAAATAAAAATTTACACTAAAAATTATTCTAGTTTCTTTTTACATTTTTAATACTATTTTCTATCACTTTCTCTTTATTTTTTAATTTTTTAAGTTTACATTTCAAAATATAAATATGAAATGAATTTTATTCTTTTACCGTTACTTTTCTTAAAGAATTCCGTTATAATATAATATGTCTAAATGTTAAAATAAAATGTTAACAATATTTAAAATATTCACGTACAAAAATCACTGATTATTTTTTATTTTTCTTTTTTGCAAAATTTTAAAAAAATTCACCATATCCTAAAAATATGCAATTTATTATTTATTCACTGTTGGAATTTTAGAAAATAAATAATAATAATAAAAAAAAAAAAACTTGTAAATAACAGTATGGAAGAATGTATGAAGGAGTGAAGGATATAAGTGCTAAACATTAAATTTGTAGGATTAAAAAAAAAAAAAAAAAAACATATCCTTGTACATAGTAGAAAGAAATACATAATATGTATACATATAGATATATTTTACATATTAAAATTCTTTTTTTAATATCAGTTTTCATTTTTCACTCTTTGTGACGTTCATTTATGACTGTAAAAAAAAAAAATTTTTTTTTTACGAAAAAAGGATAAGAATATAATATATCTGTTTCGTATTTCCTTGTTGTTTTTTAATTTTTTTACATGTTTGTTTTTTAAAATCATTTTACACATTGTTTTTTTTTGTTTTTTTTAAATAGAATAAAGAGAGAACAGAAATCTTTTGGTCAAATAAAATTAAAATTGTAAAAATGTTTTTGTCTAATTTAATTGAGAAAATAAGTTGTTTGCTTTCACTGTTGTAGGGTTCTTTATAATTTTAAAAGGTTTTTATTATCAAATTCTTTTTTTTATTTTTTTAGCCGGTTTGAAATCTAAGCTAATTTAATTTTTTAATATTATTTTGGTAAAGTTGGAAAAGACAGATTCAGATTCATGTGGGGAAATCATTTTGTTTAGTCTTGATGTAAGTATTCTGCAAAGATTAATAATAATGATTTAGAATAGAACTTTATATTATATAATTTTTTGCTAAAATATTGTCGATACAAAATGGCTTTGATTTTATAGTGAATACCGTTATGTTCTGTTGCTCTTTAATTTTGTTCCCTTTTATATTACTGTATTTTTTATCCTTGAAATTTACTTTACATATAGGAAAACCTTTTCAATCATCAAAAACAGAAACAGTTTCACGGTTCAAAAATTTTGAATTGTATTTTATTTTGTTTTTTTTTTTGAAGTAAAACAATAACAAAAAAAAAAAAAACAAAATAAGGAAGCAAAAATAAAAATGCAAAACCATTTGCTGAAAGAATAAAAATTAATTTTGTTTATTTCGTTTGTTTTTTTTTTGTTGTTTATATTTAACTGTTAAATGTTGAAAGGTCCGAAAATGTACCGTTACCAATTTTTCTTTTATCGTTTTTTTTCTGTTTGCTTTAAAAAGTCATTTTTTAAAACATGATTTTTTTTTCTCTTTTTTTTTATCTCTGTCACTCTTTTTTATTATTTTTTTAATTTTTCTTATTTGTTTTCGTTTTCTTTTTCGATTATTTGTCTTCTATGTCTCATTTTTTTTGTTCTGCTTTTTTTCACATTTCAAATGGACATTGTATATATTTTTTTTTCTCTTTTTACTCTTTCAGCTTTTGTTTGGTGATGTTTAATTCGGTGTGGCAAATGGCAAAGTTCGAAATGTTAAATTGTTAGAAGTTACCGTTATTTAAAGCTAAGGACTTTTTGAATTTTAAAATAAATTATAAAATAGTTTAAAAAGAGAAAAAAAAAAACAGTTTCTGAAAAGGGTTCCCGACAAAAAAAAAAAAAAAACACAAAATAAAGGGCAATCAAAAAGATAAATGATTGTTTATAATCGAAAGTCAAAAATATGGAATGGTAAAAATGTTTTAAAATAAGAAAATGTTACTGATTTTTTTCTGTAGAGATATGGTCCAAGAAAAATTGTAAGAAACGATTATCATATCTGATATCTCCAAGTCAAAAGTAGTTGTTAAAATATTTTTTTCTTTTAATAATAAATATTTTTAAAGAGTATTTGAATCTTGATATTATTTTTGTCCTTTTTATTTAAGAGAATAATACAGTTATATTACATAGTTTTTTATAAAAGTAATAGATTTTAACTTTCATTCAAATAGTTGTCATATATCGTTTAAATATTTTAATTTCAGTACATTCAGATTTATAAATAGAAATTTTGTTTCCTTTTGATTTAAAACTACAAAAATTTAGAGGCCTAGAAAATTTTTTTTTTTACTAAAATTTACATTCATTCATTGGTTAATGAACACCATTTGCGACAACCCCAAAAGTTTCAATTTAATTAAAAATTTACATGTGAAACAATATGTGACAAGGAAAACAAATTATGTATGTGTATGCGTTCGTGTTTTTTTTTTTTTTTTTAAATTTTACGCATAGTTATTTTATTATAAAAATTTTTTTCTTTTTGGTGATTTTTGATATTAAGTTTTTAATATTCTTTGTTAGACTGTCATTCTTATTAACTGTCTGTTGATATTTCATTGACTGTCAACCTATTTTTTATTTCTTTTAAAAAAAAACCTAGTAATTACTAAAATATTATGTACTTAGTCACATAAAATTCGTTTCTTTTATCGTTTTAAAACGTTTGTTCAAGGTTCGATAGTAAATTTGGCTTATGCGGAAAACTTTAGAAAATGAAGGACTTGAATCTTTAAAATAAATTAGAACTTTCATGTAATGAGAGGTGATTTTGATAGAGTATCACGATTATATTATCTAGAAAAGCCGAAATTGTGACATAAGGAAGAATCATATGACATTTAATTTTATTAGTCGAGCCGAAATTGTGGCATGTAAGAAAGAATCATATGACATTTAATTTAAAATAAACTTCACACGATCAAAACAGTTCCTCAAAGATACCGTAAAAGCCTTGTTCAAATATCATAGTAATAATAATTAAATCAGCGCTTGAAAGAATTTATTGCGGGGTAAAATGAGAACTTTTTTAATAATAAAATACTTCAAATAAAGCAAGTTGCTTAACGAATTGAAATTTATTATGAATTTTATTATTTATATATACAATATATTAAAATTTATCTTCAATGTTTTTCTTTTTTTCTTGTTGCATATATACGAAAAATAAAATATCATGCTGTTCTGTTCTTTCATTTGTTATTTGTTTATTTAATTTTTCATACTTGACAATTTCTATATTCTTCAATTCTTTAAAAAATTTTTGCAAGAAAAAAAGTTTTTTTTAGGGAAAAAAAGTTTTTTTTTTTTCATTCTTAAATTCTGCTAATATTTTAGTCTTTCTTTTTTTTTTGTGTATCTCTCACTCTCTCTCTCTCTTTCTTTTTCTAATATTTTTATTTCATTTTATATTTTATTAGAATGCAAAATATTGCTTTTGTTTCGTGCGTTGTTTGTTTTATGATTTTTATTATATTTTTGTTGTGTTATGCTGTGCTGTGTTGTGTGATATATTTTTTGATGGATTATTCATGAATTTCAAAAATTTTCCGTTCCATTTCAAAAGTCAAAAAACAAAAAAAAAAAAAAAACAACAAGAAAAATATAAAAATAAAAAAATAAGAATGAAATTTGAAAATTGGAATTAAATAAAATAAAAATAAAATATTTCATAGTCAAATCATATGAGAGTACAACAAAACTAACTCAAACTCGTGAATTATATACTCGTACACAAAAAAAAATTAAACAACTAAAAACCAAAAACAAATGGGAGAAGAAAGAGAAAGATATATAAATATTTGTATATTACAAATATATTGTATTAAGTAAACTATAAATATAAAGATATCTATAGGTTTTTGGGTTAAGTTTTGTATTATTTTGTTTTGGTATTTTATGTGCAATTAAACATAAAAATTCGAGTATTATTCTTTTTTGAGGACGATCGAAATATTTTTCTTATTTGTTAAATTTTTGATCTAAAAATCTTTTGTAGTAAGAAAAAAAAAATAAATAAAAACAGGAATAAAGCCAAAAGTTAAAAAAATAAGAAAGTAGAAATATAATTTTAACAATCTTAGTTTTAATACTAAGGGTAAGTCAATATTCAAAATGACTATAAGTACCTACCTAGTATTTTACGTTTACAGTAGAATTTTTGGATAAATGAAAAATCAAAGACGCAAATTTTCGTATTTTTTTAGTCACAGTCACTGAGTTTTTGAAAGAGACTAGGCAACAACGTCAGAACTACAATGTTTTCTGAAATAATTTATGTATAGACTCTAGAAATTGAATTAAATTAAATGTTTCTAAAATCTTATAATATGTAATATAAAATATTAAACCTAAGAAAATTTAAAATGAACGTTAAGAATTATCAAATATCGAATGAATAATAAACTTAAGACTTGTAGACCTAGGGTTTATTGTATGTTTTATGGATCTTCTAGTATGCTATTTTCCGATAATAATATTTATATTCAATTATTCTTTTTTAATATTTTCTTATTATTAAAATTGGGTTCTGACAATCACCAATTTAATCAAGAACAAATAAAAGAAAAAAATAAAAGCACAGTTCATCAATTCAACATTCCCAATGTTTGATCTTGTAAATACTATGAAATACCTGTTCTGATAGTCAATACAAACAAAAGAAGTACTACATAATTATGTTAAATAAAACCGTGATTAACATTTATACTTATATGTAGATATATTTTTTTGTGGACATAAATGTGGACAGGAAATTACACAGCCTTTTCTGTTCAGGCTGTAAATGTCGTAAGGGGGAATAACTCTTACGACGTGTATGGGATTCGAACTGACACTCCCTCTCTGTTGACAGCGTATTTTATACGCTCTTACCCACTAGGCCACCGAGGCCCCCATATGTAGATATTTTATACGAGCATAAGTAGGAACTGTAGATGAGCATATGTATACCAACAAAAATTCCATGTACAGATTAAAAAACAAAATGTCTTAAATGTCAGAAGTCGTAAATGTCAAAATAACAGATATTATGTAATATTATAAAAATAAATTTTAAATAAAATTGTCTTCTTTACGTTTAGTTATCATTTAATTTTAAATTGAATCGGACTCAACTGTATTTTATTAAAATTTATCAGTAAGAATCTAAGAAAAATCTGAGTAAAATAACGGTAAATTTTTTAAATAAAGTCTCATATTTCTATAGTACATTTTTTACTTTTAATACATAATATTTGAATATTATTTATTAAAGAGGGTTCAAAATTATTGTTTTGTAAATTCTTTCTTATTTTTCACTTAAAATATTACTCGATATTTCAGATAAAATATATAACTGGTACATACACATCCATTCTTGTATATATGTATATGTATTTTGTTTAATATTATTTTTACTTCATATTGTTTTTATGTTATTCTCATTGAAAATAATGTTCTTCTTATATTTTTGCTTGTTTTTGTAAAATTCGTTGTTTCACTTTTTTTTTTTGTTTTTTTTTTGTCTTTTTCTGGTTTTGAATAAATTATTCAACAATAATGGAGGATTAATGCACTTGATGTGTCAATGTTTGTATTTTTTTTGTATGTTTTTATTTTTTGTTTTTTTTTTTTATTATATTTTTATTCTATGTTATGGCTTTTTTTTTTATTTTGGAATTTTCTTATTGTTGTTATTCTTTTTTGCAAAAAAAAAACAAAAAAACGAATAATTGATTATGTAATAATATTCCAGATAATTGACATAGAAAAAAAAAGAAGAAATGAAACAAAATAAGTTTGTTATTTTAATAAAAAAGAAAAACATAAAATAAATATATATATTTTTGAATGTAAAGATAGATAAAAATGTATAGAGAAAGACTACATAATATAATATGTATATGTATGTAGATATATATATTATATAACTTAATATGAAAATAAATTATTAAAATTGAATTAAAATTTTCAAATTGAATGAGTTGAATAATAAATTAAGTTAATTTTAAATTTAAAATATTTGTATTTATTTCAGTATAAATACAATATATACATAATAAATACCTAGGATGTATAAGAATCGAAGAATGAGATAAAGAGTTTATCAAAGAATATATACATATATGTACATATGTATGTATACCTATACAAATAAATAATGACATATTAAAAGGATTATTGGATAATCAATTATAATTACTTATATACGATTTTTGTTTACTTTGTACCGATCGCATACATGTAATATATGTATGTACATACAGAAAGGTATTGTGATTGCACCAAAATTTTGAACCTATGTATGTATATGTATCATTTCGTCAGTACGTAGAAACCTGAATTAAGTGCTTTTGAAGTGGTGTCTGTCTATCTATGGACAAAAGTACAGATCAAATGTCTGAACTGAATTCGATAAAATTTCATAATTTTGACATAAATAGGAATTGAAAAGATTTTGGTAAAAATCCGTCAGCCCCAAATGCCACTTTACTAGGGCCATTTTTTTTTTGTTTTACGAATATTTTGATACAGAAAAATATGTAGGTACATAGGTGCTATGAAAAAATTTATGAAGGAAAAGTTGTTAGACAAGCAAAGACCAATAACTTTTTCATAGAACATTTTTTGATCCGAGAAACTTTAAGGTTTGTCCTCATTTTCACACGATTTTTTTCGCCCAATTCATTTTTACTAATACGAAATTTATTTTCTATGAAAACTTTTTTTTTAATATTATAATTTTGAGCATCAAATGTACATACATATAATGTGGATAATATATGAAATTTACAAATATTATATTATCTGCTATGATATACATGTTTCTTATATATATATATTTACATTTATGTGATATATATACGTATACGTAACTCTTAATAATGTAAATAACCCTATTTAAAACAAATACATATTAAGTTTTTCTGTTCTTGCGATCGGTTCTGTGGTGGACATACCTGATTTTTTTATGCTGGTTCTAATTGACATTTTTTTCTTTAAATGAACACCTTGTATACCGTTTGCATCCTTACAATAAACCAATTCTCCTCTTCTCTTGACGCAATTTTTATAAATTTATCCCTCTCTTTTTCCCATTAGTTTATTATCCCTTCATTTCGTACATATAGAACCTTTTTAGCATTGAATTTTTGTAGCCTATTGTTGAGCATCAATGTTCTATTTGTTTTTTTTAAATAATTATACAATTTTATTTAATATCAAAAAATAAATCTTAAGAAAGTTGATTTGTTATTGAAATTAATGTAGGAAAAAATGGCTCTAGATCCACAAAACTTTCAATTACTCAAAACATATTATATGTATATGTGTTATTCTTAGATCGTGTAATATTAGGAACATCTAACTAAAATGACAATTTATTAATATAAAATCATATCAATTCTTATAAAATATCGTAATGAATCGTAATGCTAAAAATTTTATCGTTGTTCCTAATCATTCATGCATATTTTAAAGATTCTGAATATCAGAGTTTCAATAAAGTATTATTTATATTATAATATCTATTTAAGTTTTTTTTTTTTAAATCTTAAATCTATTTCAAAAAATAAACAAAAAAATATTAAAAAAATGTTTTGAATCTCTAATATTTAATAGACTGTAAATTAAATTGTTTCATTATTATTTTATTTTTTTATTTTTTATAAAAGTCTCATTCTTATATGATTTTTTTAATATAATGGTAAAACATTTTTAATGTTTTTGGTATATTTTTTGCTAATTTAAGAAATAATTATTAGCTATATAAGTATTTTCTTTTTTTAACTTTTGATTCTTTTATATTTTCTCTTTTTTTTTTTTCTTTATATCCCAAATTCAAAATAGGTAACAACGACCTACCTGATTTTATTTATTTAATAAAAAATGAGAATTTGACTAAAATAAATGTAAAAACAGCACATGATAAAATAAAAAAAAAACAAAATAAATACGAAACAATAGAACTTGAACTCAATAATAATTTTATTGTTTTTGTTTTACTAAAAAAAAGAATATAATTTATTGTCATTACTTATTGTTAATATAATTAAGGTATTCTTTCATTGTTCTATTTTTTTTTTTTCAGATATAATTAACATAAAAGAATTTTTTATTAAAAAATAAAAAAAAAAAAACTCTTAATTTTGCGCTGGTTTATTTTATAAATTATTTTTATTATTGTTCAAGAACAAAATCAATTTTTTATGTATTATTGCTCCTAATTATATGCAATTAAAATTAAGGTAATATTATACTTGTCGAGTACGTTTATTTCAAAAATACAAAATTAGGTTTTTTAAATTTAGAAATTATTTTTAAGTACATTATAAAAATTCTGTATTCTGGAGTATAAATTATTAGCATTATTCTTAATTTTTATTTTTATTAATAAATTAAGACAATTTTTTATTTTTATTAAAATTAGTTTAGATTTATTTAGGGGCCTCGCCGATGACCTTCTGATTATTGAGCATGTGGTTTATTAACCGAGAAAGTGCGAGTTCAAATTCTTCACATGTAGCAAATGTTTTTAATTGTAAAGGAAATTACTGAAAAAAAAGTTTTTCTGAAGAAATCCCTCTTACATTTATTTAACTCTTTTACATTAATTTTTTTTTATATTAGAAATCAGAGTAGGGGATAATGGAATATTACTAAAACTTTCGACTGCTATAATATAGCTAATAATATATACGTGAAATTAAATGACCAAATAATTATTGTACCACGATGAATTTTAAGATAAGATAATCATGACAATTATTAAAACATTTTTTCAATTTAATTCAATTTAATTTTTATTTTGGTAATAAAATAAAATAATAGATAAAAAAAACGGTTTTTAAAAAAATATGCTTTTATCGAAAGAAAATTAACCCCTTAAAAACTGAAAAATAAAATTGGTGGTAGATCTTGAACAGCATAAGATAATAAAAGAAACTAGCAAATCATATGCAAGGTTATGGTAAAATTACAATCATTAAAATTAAAAATTTGAATCTGAAGTTTTAAAAACTAAATTAAAAATACAAACATTAGTACATAACTGAGATTTAATAAATAAGCAATATAGTTATTTACATTAGAAATAACTGATCAACTTAAAAACCAATACCTATCTTAAGAAGTATATCATTTCGATTTTAATTTTTGATTTTATTCAAGGTTAATACCTTGTTAAATTATGAAGAATTATGGACTTACAAACACAAAATTTAATTTTTCCGAATTTTCCGAACAAAATTTTAATTTGAAGAAGATTTAAATTTTTTTTTTTTTATGGTAGGTATTTACCTAATAATTATAACACTAACAGCTCTTTTCACTATGAAATAATTGTATAAGAAAAAGGTAACCAAGTGAATATAAATAAATTAATAGAGACCGTCAAGTGAATAATTAAAGAAAGCTCACTTTTGTACTTTAGGAGATGACAATAGTGCATGATAGACAGATAAGTAGACACTAACGAGTTAATATAAAAGCTTAAATACATAGCATTTTATAAATTTTGTTACATGATTTTAATATTAGATAATCTTGTTATTTATAAGTTTAACAATATTTGTAAATTACTGTTTCATTATACTGTTGAATTGTATAATTAAAGAGGGCGATAACAAAACGCAATCATTTTACTTTTTAGTTCCTTCCCTCCGTCCACAATTTTTAAAACTTTGTTCGTCTATTGCGGCCGAAAACTACCCCAGTCAATAAATCATGTTTGAATAAGAGAAAAATTATTCTAGAATAATAATAATATCTGTTTTTTAATAAGAATTAAAATAAAGTTATAATATGAAATTCATAAATGTAAAAAAAAATATTCAAAAGTAATATAAAATGTTAAAAATAAGAATTCAAATTAATTTCAAACCACCGGCATGCAAAAACATAAAGTTTTCTAAACAGAATCAAAAATATGTTTTAGGAAAACTGCATGACTAAAGATGGCTTTTGCAAAATTGCCTTTTTATTAGTATGGCCAAACTTTCCAAAGTTGCTTGATAAAATAATACGTTTTTCACTAGACGGATTATACCAGTTTTATATAAGCATTTTGTAACGATTTGATATACATATGTATCTCTAATTTTTGTCACAAAATGGACCCTGATGAACAAATCAAGTTATTTTTTTACAAAATTAGAAACATTAGAGAGAGTATTCCTGGAACAACACATATTTCCAATGATTTTTAACAACCTGTTTTTTAATTTTTAGTGCTTTAGGGTGAAATAGACCTCAGAGGACAAACGAAAGGTTAATTATAATTAAAAATTGTATAAAAACAAAATATTTGTTATGTTATTATGTATTTTGTTTGTATTATACAGTCAAAACCGGTTATAACGACATATCATTTATTACGATCAATTTGAAAAGCCCCCGTTTTTAGGTTTATATAATTTCAAACAAATTGGTATCGGATATAACGACATATTGCATATAATGACTTATTTTTATTTAAAAAAGGAAAAAATTATCGGTTATAACGCCGAAAAAATAAAAAAAAATAAAAAGATGTATAAGTATTCGTAATAATTTTGTGTTATGTTACGTTTTATACATATGCATGTATGTAGGTATGGAAAGTAGGTACCTATGTATATATTATTAAATTTTTGTTTTCTTTTTGTTAAAAACTGTTTAATAAAGACTTTAACAAATAAATAAATAATACCTACTTCTTTTTATTTATAAAAAAATTTTAAATTGTTTATAACGACCTATCGGATATAACGACCAAATCTGCTGGTCCGCTCAATGTCAATGCCGACTCTATATTAAGATTGTATTGGGTAAATTTTCTTTTAATTAAAACAATTTGTTATCTTTGTAGGATTTGAATCCGCACTCTGCCGGGTTTTCTCACTTTACGTAAATACAAATATTAGAACTAATATCTTACAAAAAGAGTTTTCGACTTTCAAAAGATTGCTTATTATTTTCGATTTTAAAAAGAAAATTTCAGTCGCGTATTATAACAAAGCAAAATTAATTATTTATTATTTAACATAATTATTTTAACTAACGGTTTTACCCCACAAGTAACATTAAAATAAAATAAAGATCTTGATTTATTAAACTTAATTTAGGATTAATAAAACTGAATCAATTTTGTTGAATATTTAAAAAAAACAAAAAGAATACCCATTAAAGATATATATATATAGATCAAGATTGAAGCTTAAAGATGTGAGGCAAAATCGTAATTTAAAGTAATTTAATCTAAAAATTAAAATTTTGAAAAATTATATCTAACTATATAACTTTAGAAACATAAAACATAACTAATATTCTTCTCTCCTATCCAACCGTGCACATATTATACCTTCAAGCAAAAAAAGAAAACACTTGATTCACTTCTGATTGATAATAAATGGAAAAATTCTGATGTTTAATCAAGTGTTTAATTAATCACAAAATTAATTTTTTAATTAAATTAATTACATATATATGCAGCGGAATAGTTGAAACCTAGGTTATAATTTTTCTTTTTTTTAAACGGGCTAGGTTAGAATCATCGAAAGACTCTAAACAGGAGGTGTACGAGCATTATTTTTCTATCACCCTTTAACCAACCTCTCTACAATCCCTGCATATTTAATACAATCATAGATGATGTATTAAAACTTATTATTTACGAGTTCAAATAAATTATAAACATACATATATGGATTAAAACTTGCATAAATTTTAATTAATAATTTTTATATTTTGTTCATCCCTTATAATCATTTTCATTATTTATTAAAAATAATTTTTTATCATATCAAACCCTTTTTTTTTTTTTTAAATTAAATATTATAAATTTTTGATAATTTCATTTATAAATTTATTAAAAATTCAGAAAAACAATTTTTTGCATCAACGAAAATTCATTTAAAAAATTATTTACCTACTACTTATAAATGTTCATTTTTAATTCACTAATCCATTTTACCTGATGGGTGTAAGGTAATATAATTAATAACTAATAAATACCTATTTATTTGCTCTTTTTGCTTTTTTTTTTTATGTAATTTATAGCAAATCCTTATGTATATACGTAATTAATTACATATTTACATTTTTTTTTTCATTATTAAATAAAATTTAATTAGTTATTGATTAAAATATCATTGAATTATTGGGTTATTTTATGAAATTGGGGTGGAGGATTTGCAAATAGGTAGTATCTATAGGTAATAAAAATGACTAAAGAGCTAAAAATAAAAAATTGAGTATGGTAATAAAAATTGTAAAGTGTTAATAAAGAATTTAACAAAAAAAAAAAAAAAAAAATTCGATTAAATCACGGTTATTAAAACAACTTCATTTAAATTTAATACTTAAAAAGTTTTACAAATTATACTACATATCAATTTTAGTAAAAAATTAAAAGATAATATTAAAAAAAAAAAAAAATCAGGGTATTGATGATGTTGTATATTTTTTTTTAAGTTAAAATTTAACGATTTGCCAATTAGAATGGTAAAAGTTTTTAATCTCTATAAAAAATTTTATTGAATAAAACTTCGACTAAGTATTTGGTAAGTTTAATTTGGATGCTGTCTAGAAATGTTCTAGTTTAATAAATTTATCCAGAAAATGAATCTATAAATAATCAAATAGATTCAATTTTTCAATTTTCATTTTTTATGGATTGATACATTCAATCCATATACTTAATATGAAATTTTATTATTTTTTAATTGTATGTTGTATGTTGTAGATTGGATATTGTTTTGTAAGTATCTTATACCACCAATCAATATTTTTTATTTTTTGTCAAAGACATTGTTGAACTCTGAAAATAAATATAATTTTAAGTTTCATTTATTTAATGAGATTTTAATGACAACAATGTTTAAGGATTATAAAATACTTAAAAACTACCTACGTTGTAAAATAATTTATATTAATATGTATGTTTAATTTGTTTTAGTTATCTTTTAAATAATTCAATATATAAATTAAATTTGCAACAAACTGAAGAGATATTTGTAAAAATTCTTCTGAATGCTTTATATACCTATAGGTATTTGATGTTTTAAACAAGAAGAAATGAATAAAAAAAAAAAAAATTTCAATTAGGTATTTAAAGTTTAAAGTGTGAGAAAGATTTTACACTCTGGAAGACAGAGAAATCGACAAAAAGGCTCTGTGAAACAGAGGAAATGATAGAGATTCTAGGAGATAAAAAGAGTATAACAAAGTGTCTAAATTAAAAAAAAAAGTTTGTCACTCTTTACCTTCCATAGATGTTTGTCACCCTTTATTATCAAATATAGCTCCAAATTTTTTTTTTCTAAGGGAAGTAGGAATCTTCCAAAGACAGCAATTTGGAAGATTGATATTCCTGCTTTAGCCAATATAATCGGATGAAACCCCTATCTGCTAACGCAGTATATTGGCTATTGAGCAGGAATAGGAAAGGATAGGACAAAGATGCGGAAACATTGAATTGGCAGTGTACTGTAAGAGAGCAATTAATTCGCTTATTGTTATTACTATTTTGTTAACAGTAACTATATAGTCATCAATAAGTGACAACGTGCTGTAGTAAATAACACCTTCCTGCATAATATAACCAAAGATAGCTCCACTGTAGCAGCTATAATTATTATTGGGATATTATTATAAAAATCTTCTAAATAGTGGAAAAAAAAACATTTTTTTTTTTTAGAACTCTCAATTATTATTATTAAGTGCAATGATATTTGAATAAAACCTAAACCACTTCTACACTTGTTATAATATAATAAATGTTAAGTCATACTTATTCTATTTTTAATTTTTTTTTATTGCAATTGCTGAAAAATTTTATAAAACTATAGAATTTTTATTCATTGAGTACTAATGAATAAAATTTTTAACCGTGACTCAATTAAAATTAATTTCTTCAAAAAATTATTAAAACAAATTCGTTAGACGTTTTCATTTACCTATTTTGGAAGATTTATTTTTATTATCCTTATTCTTCAAAATCAGAATTATCTCTTAGTTAAAATTGAAATTACAATAAAGTTCTTTTTATTTTTTTTTTTTTTTTTGAGGAAATAAAAAAATTCCAACTAATACCAAATGCAGTCGTTATTTCATTAAATTTAATTTTTTTTTTTTTCATTTTTAAATAATTTGACCCAAAAAACTATAAAATATTTCGTTTTTGCATTCAATTTTTTTTTTTAATTTTCTTTTTAATATCTTATCCAAAAAGATGATAAAAAAAAGTTGTAGTTTCAACTTTTATTTTAAGTTTTTCATAAAAATAAAAAAAAAATTCTACTTGGAAACTCTTCATTCAAAATTCAATCATAAATTATCATCGCTGGCCAAGTTTTTAAAGTGATGTAGATTTAAAATTTAGGATTTTTTTTTTTATTTTTTATATAATTTTAATGCTGTAAGTGTTTTGTTGCCAACAAAATCAAAAAAAAAAAATTTTTTTTTTTCTACTTTTAAAGAACTAACAAAATCAAATTGAAATCCAATTTAAACCTTAAAAAGATATAAATATATATATTTAATTTTTTTTTTTATATATATACCTTTCAAAATCTCATAAATATATACAAAAAAAAAAAAAAAAAAGAAATCAGGAAAAAAAAACTGGATTACTGGTGTTCTATTTAAATATTTCATCCTTTTTCTCTTTTCCTATTTTTTTGTTTTGTAACTATGATCTTTTCTATGTTTTTTTTTTCCTCTAAATGAAAATAAATTCAGAAGTGAAACTACAAAATAACAACAAAACATTAAAATAACATGGAAAATAAAGGAAAAATCTCATTTTAAACCAATCAAAAATCTTAATATCCTCCTCTCAATAGAGATGCAATCAATTTCCGATCCAAAAAAAAAAATACACAAAAATTGGTAAAAAAAAAAAAAGGTTTGCTTTAAAAAAAAAAAAAAAAAAAAACTCCAAATAAAAATTATCTTAAATAATTTTTTTCAAAACCCCACACCATTCAATTTTTTTTAAATATTTTTTTTTTTTTGTTTTTATATATTCCATATAAAAATATATATACATATTTATTCTGTCAGGATTCTATTGTAAAGTCCTTCTTTTCTTTTTTTATAAATTTGGTCTACAGAATAAAAATAACAAAAGAAAAAACGAATCAAACTTATCAATAGAAATAATCTTTATATATATATATATTATATATATATATATAGAAAAAAAGAAAAAACAACCAGGAATTGACTTGTAATCGGTGTATAGCACTAATAACAACAAAAACAAAAAATAAATAGGTCATTTCGAATTCACTACAACAACAATTTGATACTAAAACCTATTTACAATCATAAGAATCATCCATAATAACCCACCACAATCATCATTTTCATTTAAAAAAAAAACAACAAAAAAAAAAAAATATTTGATTCCAAATTTTATTCAACTTCCTCATTTCAATTTCATCCCTTTACAAACTGCCTCATTCATTCAAGACTTAGTCTCTTCAGTTTCCCAAAAAAAAAAAAAAAAAAAAAAACGTTTTTTTCACTATTTAGAAGATTTTTATCAGTCCATCTTATTCCTTTTTTTCTAAATTCCAATTTTTTTTTTCCATACATAGTATAAATACAAATAGTAGGTATATTGAAGGTATGAACAATGTCTGATTGTAATTTGTGAGTTTATGTCGCCTTGCGGCAAAAAGTTCCAATTTCTTTTCTTGACTCGTATCTCAGGTATGAAAAATATACGTATACAAATCGAAAAAAAAAAAAAAACAAATAAAAAAATTAAAAATAAGAAAAATAAAAAATGGAAACAAACTTTTTTTGATTGTAATATCCTGATAACGGAATTTTTCATATGTCTCAGATCTTTGGAAAAAGAAAAAAAAAACAAAAACACATAAATTTTGTCCTTTATTTTGTTATTTTTTGTTGCCACCGGTACTACTACTTTTACAAGCGACATTTCTGTGCTTTGTGTTCGGCAAAAAGTTTTGATTTTTCATAAAAAGGAATATACAGATAGACAAGGAACTGAGGGGTTGTTGTTTGTTATTTTTTATGTCATTTTGAATTCAGAATAATTCAACATGATTGCAAGGATTTGAGTGCTTTAACTTTGTTGGACAAAGGAAGATAAAAAAAAAAAAAAAGAAAAATATTGTATTTTTTTTTCCTCCTTGTATATATAATTTCAGGAACAAGTCCTATTCTGATTGAAAGGGAGTTCTTTTAGGATAAATGTTGATAAATGCTCTATGATGAATATTCGGTATAAAATTGGTGAAAACTTTTTTTTTTTCTACTTTTATAATATATTTTTCTAGAATTTGGCACATTTGGAATTAAATCTGATTTGATTTGACATGTATTTTTAAACAAAGTAAAAGTTTGTATGGAAAGAGAGGGTGTATGAGATCAAACATGATTATAAAAAGTAAGAAAATAAAAAAAAAAAAAAAAAAATGAAATGAATTAAAATATGTATAAAAATTCGTTACGAATTCAAATTAGGTTATAAATAAAATACTTTTTTATTTCTGAATTAAAAGGAATATTTGCGGTTTTTTTTTTTTTTTTTATATAGGATCTATTAATAGTAACCTATTGCCCTAAAGGTATTTCGTAAATAAATATATAATAAAAAAAGAAAAACTGAGATCTAAAATGAAAACAGGAAATATTCTATTAAAAGTATTTAAATAACATAACAAAGTATTTAAAGGAGTAAAAAAAATAAAAAAAAAATGGATAATATAAACAAGTGGAAAATTAGTAGAAAATAAATAGTGAAAATAAAAGTAAACTATTAATGATTTAATGAATATTGATAACACATTTAATGAATGACAGTTTGTTAAAGAAAAAATAAAATCATAAATTGTGGGAGCAAATAATTGAAGTGAAGAGTATAGGGTGTTTAATAGGGTGTTAAAAGAAATAACTATTTATCTTTTAGTTTAATCACATTGTAAATAGATTTAGTTAAATCCTTATTTTATATGAATATACGTATATGAATTACAAAGATAATTATGTGGTTACAACAATATTATGTTAATTATATCCTCATTTATTTTAATTGTTTCAATTTATTTAATAATATACGGTTTTTTTTTTTTTTTAATATTTTCAATTATTTTATGATAATTATTAAATGAATAATAATGCAATTATTAGTTAATTAAAAGTCAAATAATCCAATTTAGTAAATATATAGGAACGTAACTATAATGTATTGCAATAAGTTAGAGTCATATATGAACTAATATAGACATACATATATCTTAGAAACTTAAATCAGACTCTAGTTATCTAAATACTGTACTGTTTAAAAATATGATTTGTGTATAAGGGATATTTAAGTACATATTTTACTTGGTGAAATCAAATACTAATGTTTATTTTTTTTTTTTTTTTTGATTATCTAATAGCTTAAATTTTTTAAAAAAATCATTCTTGAACATGTTAAAAGTATATAAAATGTATATATCAAAGTATATAAAATGTACATATAAGAGTGTGTATGTATGTAGTTTAAAATTTTAAAATTTATGAATTCCAGAATACATGATATTTATTTTAATCTTTTATCCTTCTTGTAATATATACGTATATTACATTTATACATACATAATATATGCATGATAGCCCATAAAAATTAATTATTAAAATCACAATATAATTTTTATTTATTTTTACAATTTCCCTTAAAAACTTTACTCAAAATTAAAATAAAATTTTAAGTTTCAAATAATTTTAAGTGTCTTTTAACAATTTTCTCATATAAACCAAAAATTTTAACTTTTTCTTTTTTAATAAAAAGGAAGTCAAGTCCAAGAGATTAACATTTTTCATCCTATCCTTTTTTAATACATATAAAAAAAAATATATAATAACAGTCATAAATTGAAAAACAAAGGGATTACTCTTTTTATTTTATGAAAAATAACAAAAAAAAAAAAAACTAAAACCAATTTTTCCTTTAACTTTGTTATTAAATTTTCAATTAAAAAACTTTTCAATATTAATTATTCATATAATATAGTGATAGTAATTATGTACAAGTTGAATCCTTTAGAATACAAACAAAAAAAAAAAAGTATAATAAAATAATATAAAGAACAGGAACAGGACATTAACATTGAAAAGATACATTAAAAAATTAAAATTCAAAAAACAAATTATTAAAGATCTTTTACCACTTTTATTATATATGAATATGTAGGTACTCGTACATACATATATACCTATTTTATTTTTTTTTTTTTATTTAATTGTAATTATTTTTCTTTTAATGATAATTTTTTATATTATATATTCTTCCTTTAATTTATATATTTTTTTTTCTTATTTTTTTTTTTTTTTTATTAAAATTTATTCTTTTCTTTTTTATTTTAATCTTTAATCACAATCATATTCAATATATAATCACACCATTTAATTTGAAAAATAAAAATAAAAAAATTTAATAGGAAGATGAAGACAAGAATTTGCAAAGTATATTTTTAAAAAATGATTTATAATTATGTACTGTTATGAAAAAGGATATGCAATTAAATATGCACAAAGGACAATAAAATAAAAAAAAAAAAATAATTTTTGTTAAATCCTTTGAAACGCACAACAATATATCTTCACATTTTTAATACTGAAAGACTATATAATATAATATGTACATGACTATGTAACTCTTAAAAAAAAAATCATATATCATATTATTATTAATTATGAACATTTACAGTTATTATTTTTTTTTTTCTTTAGATTGAAATTGAATTGTTAATGAATTTATTGTTAAGAACCGTTTGTTTTTTTTTTTTTCCTTTTCACTTTAATTTATACTCCACGGTAATCGCAGAATAAAAATATTATTAAATTTCATTTATTAGTATAAAAATTATATAATAATATTTAATAACGGTTTTTTATTTAAATTTTTTTCATTATAACTGTTATTCAGTATATACATACATATACATATATATTTTCTTAATGCACAAAAACGAAAAAAAAAAAAAAAAAATAACAATTATAAAAACTATTTTTGATTTTCTTATATTATTATTTTAAATTCTTAAAATACATATTATTAAAAAAAAAACAATAAAAATATCCCGTTATTTCATTATCCGTTATAAAATATTTTACCGTTACAATGAAGTTTCTTGCGTAACAAATTGCGATCAACTGAATTTAAATTCATACTTGTGAAATTGTTTATTATATGTTTTTTTATTATTGTTTTCGTATCCTAAAAATGCGTTACAAATATGGTGAAAATTTAATTTTCTCTGTTAGTGGTGAATATACAATATATATGTACATAATAATATAATAATATGAGAAAATGTTTCTTATTTTCATTTGTTTCATATATAGAAAATAATAATAAAACATATTTTCATTCATAAAATTTTCATTAAAACGTAAACATGCGCATTTTATAATATTTACGGTTAGTTTTACTACAAAAAAAAAAAAAAAAAAAAAAAAAACACAAAACAAAAATAATAACAAAAGAAAATATTTCATTAATTCAATATACATATTATACATAATGTATATAAGTGAGTGCGTTGTGATGTGGTGAATTTTTATTTTTGGTATGAATGCAGTGATTTAAGAATAGTGATGAAAAAAAGTAAGGGAATTCTGTGGGATTGGGATATTTTGTTTACTAAATAAATAACAAAAAATTTTCAATAAGTTGTGGTGTACTGTGGACTGTGGTATAAGGATGGTATAAATAAGGGAATGGTTTATTATAGGAAATTTTGTTATTTAGTTTTTGTTTTTTGTTATTTTCTAATTTTATGAGTTGGATTTGATTTTTTTTTTTTTGTTTTTTTTTTTTTTATTAAATGATTAAATTAGAATATGTTAGAATGAAACAAAATGATTATAGACAATATTGTTTTTATTTTTACGTTTTTTTTTTCACACTAATTAGAGAATACTTTGTTGCATTTTTTATGTTTTTATTTTTATTGTTTTATTTTATTTCTTTTGTTTTTATCGTTTTTCTTTTTGTATTTTAGACGTGCATCAACAGTTTATTAATTTGTTAGATAAAAGGTATAATATTCATTAATTAGGTTTTAATGTGTTAATTTAGTATAACAAATGATCTAAAATAAAATTAAAGCTATTTTTTTTTTTTTTCCTTGTTTATGAATAAATTAATCATTCATTACATGAATTTTAAATTAGAATTTCCATAATGTTTTTTGTGTGGATATTTTTTTTTTTTTTTTTAAGTATTTTGAATTACCTAAACGGGATTAAGTGAAATGAAAATATTTAGATGTGATAAATTTAATTAAGTTTTAAAATTTTTTTAAATGGATTAACAGTATTTTAGTTGAATTTGTGTGGGTTAAAATGTAAATAATTAAAGTTTTTTTTTTTTTTTTGTAATTGTGGATTAATGTTATATCATTTTCAAAATTATAAATAATTAAATAAATGTCAATAATATTGTATAACTATTATTTATAATTTTGATTGTTCATTTTATTGTCATTTAAAAGAGTGTTTAAAAAATAAAAAATAAAAACAAGAATAAATGGTGGAATAAAAATTAAAAAAATAGTAAATACATAATTGGTATTTTTTAAGGGTTCATGTTTTTAATTACATGATATTATTCAGAAAAATATGATCCTTAGAATTATGTAATAACGACGTGGATTTACACAGGAATAAAAAAAAATTTTCAATAGCTTAAGGACTTACAAAAATAGTTTTTCTAAATTTTCCAACTATAGAGATACGTTGTTCTTGATTTCAAATATGTTTCACAGGGGTGTACTACGAAAGCTGATTTGTCATAATTCTTTTTTTTTTATCAAAATCCTGTTTTATCAAAAAAATGTTTTTTTTTTCTAAATTCTGGAAAAAGCGTATAATCCTGATTTCGACCCCAATTTTAAAATCCTTCCTAATTCAGAATCGCACATATGCACTTACATAAATATTTTGAAAAAAGCGTATAAATCTGATTTTGAACCCAATTCTAAAACCCACTCAAATTATTTTTTTTACATATATATAATCGGCGAGTTTTAAAAGAACGGGATTTAGAAAAAAAGAAGATGTTAAAAAACAGGATTTCGAAAAATAGAATTTTAAAATACAGTATTTTAAAAATCAACCTCTTAAAAAACAGAATTTTGATAAAACAAGATTTGTGATGAGCCGGCTTTTGATACAGTCCCGTTTTATAACAAATTATTTATAGATTGTATATAATTTTGATTCAAAGGACTCTCAAAATTGTAACAGTTATAAAATTATTAAAAAAGAAACTTAGAATAGAAATATATGCATCAAAATACAGCGTTAATAAGACTAACTTATGTATGTACGATTAAATATAAAAGGAGTAGTCGATAATATAACAAACTTAATATACTAAATTCTGTCAGTTTATACTCTTTTAAAAAAATTGTAAGGCAATGATTTTTTTTTTTTTAATTTAAATGACTTTAAAACAAAATCAATTAATCATTTTGTTCTAATTAAATCGATCAACCAAAATATTAAACCTCATTTTGATACATAAACATATGTATGTTTTTATGAAATTAAAAAAACTATTTTCATTTTTGAAGGACTCAATATTGTCTGAAATGATTGGAAAAAAAAACAACTTCAATTTTTAATTAATTTCTATGTATTTCAGATGATTAATAACAACTTTTTAAATAATGTTAATAGAACACTTTCCATTTCCCAAAATATATTATGCATTATTAAAAATAACAGAAAAAAAAATATATAAAAAATGTTACAGTTCTTATATGTCATATTTTTTCCCTGTAAACATTAAATTAATAGTTAATGCAAACAGGATACATTTTATATTTCCACTTAAGTTTCAATTTACATCAACATAAAAAAAAAACGTTTATTTTTATATTTTTTATTCTTTGTTTTCCTATTTTATATTTTTTTTTTTTTTATTACTTAAAACAATGTCATTAAGAATTTTATTTTCTTTATCCTTGGCTGTAAAAGCAACAACAAAAAATGCACTTAACAATATCCTACTCAAAAGCCATAAAGTTCATAAAGATTCTTGATGAATATAACTTTAGTGTCCTTAAATGATTGCGTATTATAATAAAAAAAACAAAAGAGGAAAATATAAAAACCGAAATAATATATAGGATCGCCCATTTTTATACCTTCTCGTCCCATATGCGTATGTTCCATATATTATACGAAAAGTATTACAATGCATTTTAATATTTTTCGCCTTATACCATTGAATTCATTAAACATCAAGGAACAGACCTTAAAATAATCATTTAAAAACGGAAATAAAATAGAAAAAAATCTATGATTCTCTAATAGCTCTACATTTAGTTCAAACATCCTTCAAAATAAATATATAAAAAATTAAAATAAAAAGAGGAAAGAAAAGTTTTTGTATCCTTATTATTGCACTTTGATTATTTTATACCACTCTTAATACATATTATTTTTCTATTTATATTGGAAAACTCTTACGAATATATGTATTAACAGTAGGGGCTAAAATATTTGAAGCATTTTTGTTTTTGTACTGAATACATGTGCATTGAGGTATAAGTTAAGGTATAAATGTAAAATAATTTTTATTTTTTGCAATTCGTACTTAAATTTTAGATTCTTAACTAAAAATGGTTCGATAGAATTGAAAAAGATTTCACTTAATTTTTTATTTTATTATATGTCGTATAGAAAGCATCAAACAATAATGAAAAAATAATTGTAATTTTGTGCAGCTTTATAAACCTTTCATTGTATATACTTTCTTATTTCAATAAAATGCTATACCAAATAATCAAAATGATCTCGTGTGGAAGGAACATAGGTACATTTTCCTTTCAGTTATACAATTTATTTTATTTAAATTTTCAAGTCTTGTAGGTTCTTTAGGTTTTTATAGATTCATACCTCATATTCATCTTGCAATTCTCCTCCTAAATAAATTTCCCATTAACTTCCTTAATAATTTTTACAAAAAAGATCCGTCTTATTTTCTTTATGATGTGTTGAATAAATGTTGGGAACAAAATTCCAAAAAAAAAAAATTCTATTTCCAAAATACAATTTACATAATTCCAAAAAAAAAAATTCCAAAAAAAAAATTCCAAAGAGAAAAATTCCACAAAAAAATCCCAAAATTCAAATTTTAATGGCAAGTATTTTAAATAGCGCTAAAAACACCCTCTAAATTATTGGGACTCTATCATTTTATAACCAACTGTTAAATTGTTCCTAACATCTTTTTAGATACACATTTTAACATTCAACAACAAGGTATTTAAACTAGTGGAGCATATCACCCCCAAAATCGCCCTAAACAAATGAGCCTGATTTTGTAATCAATAATAAAATACCACTTATTTCTTTTTTTTACATGCATATATATTGAACAAGAATAAACAATATATTGTATAAAGTGGGGGCTGCCGTCCCAAAACCCCCACTAAACAAATTATTCAAACCTTAATTTTGAAATCAACTATAAAATCTCTCCTAATTTAGAATTTGGCATATACATATATACATATACATACATATATAAAAATATTCTGGAATAAACGTATAATTCTGATTTTGATTTCAACTTTAAAACTCCTCCTAATTCAGAATCTTACATATTTACATTTATACATATTCTGTAAAAGACGTGTAGTTCTGATTTTGTAACTAACTTTAAAATTCTTCTTAATTATTTTTTTACCAACATATTTTAATACCAAAGTACATTATCGCCCCCAAAACCCTCGCTTTCATTTTCACACAGCAGAAACTCCCGCACTGACTAATAAAATTTCAAGTTTCAAAGCTTGGTGAAAACTTCATCGTTAATCCCAAAAACTGTATTTCATGTTGTGGATTTTTTTTCAATATTTTGGAATTTTGTTATTTGGAATTTTTTTCTTTGGAATTTTTTTTTTTCATTGTTTGGAATTTTGTAACTTTGAATTTTTTTTTTTTCGAGTTATGACTTTTATTTTTAAACGTTACGATAATTTAGACCATTACTGTACAAATGAATTCCTTGATTTTCTTTGAAAAAAGGAAAGAATGTGTGACACTGAAAATGAAAACTTATTTTTTTTTTTTCTATTTTATAAATATTTGTGGGTTATGTTTGTAACAATTTTCTTCTTTTTTTTTTTTTTTTGTTATTTAACATTTAATTTCAATTGAAGCGTGATGAATTATATAAGAAATGAATCAATTTCCACTCTTAAATAAATGCAACAAGGCAAATATCAAGTAAATAAAAAAAGGGGATATTTTAAAAAGTAATTGAAAAATTTCAATTTATAATGAATTGATTTAACATCAAATTTGTGAATCTGATGGTATAAAGGGAAATTAAAGTGCACTGTTAAAGATATGTAAAGTATTTTGAAGTGTTAAAATATATAGAAATTTGATCTACAAGATCAAATTTTAAATTAAGAAAATGTTGGGATACTCTGTGGTTTTTTTTTAAGAAATTTTTTGAAAAATTATTTACGTCACTTTTTTTATCCATCGATCTCTTTACAAAACTTCTACATCGCATAAAATTAAGAAATCAAATTTTAATCACTTTTTTATGTCATTGCATCGATTACACAGCTACAGGGTTTTAAATTTGCACTGATATTAAAATGCTTATAGGTAGGTACCTTCAATGTTCTGTAAAATATTAGTTTTTAATTCAAACGACAGGATATTTTTTAAGCTTTATAAATTAATATAAAAATTGGATTGTTATTTAAATTTACCGTTATGAGAACCAATATTATTGTTGCTCCATATTTTCGGAACGAAAAAGAACAGAAAAGAACTTTGTTATTTTTAAATTAGAGGAGGAATATCTTTAAAATTAGCCAATTCAAATTACCTCCGAATTTTTGTAAGTCTTCCGGTTTAAGAGGTATTTAAAAGAAGTCAAAAATTGAAAATTCTCACGCTAACACGCTAACACGCTAACACGTCAGCGCGCTAACTCAAAAACTAAGAAAGCTAGAATCTTGAAATTTACACAAAATATTCTGAGAGTAATTTGTAGGTTCCGTATTTTTTTTGGTTGAGTTTGGACCAAGCCTTAGGGTAGCTCTCAAACACCTAACTTTTAGATCCCTACATTTTTTTTGAAATAGAGCTATGCAATTTTAACTGCTGATAGATCTCACAAAAATATTAATTTTATTTTTAATAACTTTTTTTTGTAGTCCCACCCGTTACGGAGCTACAGCTCCCCAAAGGTTCAAAAAAGCTCTATATTTAAATTGTTATAGCACAAGTTGTATAAAGTATATCTTCATTTTGAAAACGCCAAACGATTACTACTTTTATTAGCTTTAAAAATATATATACAATAAATATATATTTGTGACATACGGTGTCTTAATTTACCGTTATGCGAAACTCAAATTTTGCAAAATCCTTTAACCCTTCTATCTTCTAAACGGTTTAAGTTGAAAACTTGAAATTTTGACAAAAGTTAGATCTTTGAAAATAAGTATGAGTCATTTCAGAAATTTTTTTGTATCACCCCCCGTTTAGGAGCTGTAAGGGGTCAAAAACTGAAAATTTCCTATTTTTAAACACCTGTAACTTGAACACCTGTTAAAATTTTTTTAAAGTAATACACAAAAATTAAAGCTTCAATATTATACTCTTATTTCTGTTAACAACTTTATTTAATAATATATGGTTACTTCATAATTGACGAAAGAGTTACTTGATTTTTTCAAATTTTCTAACAAATTTTTTGCATTTTGCTTTACTCGATAATTTGAAATTGTTGAGGATATAATGCGTAGTACAAAAAAATGTATAAACAACATAACGGTTGCTTGAAGAATTTCTATTTATATGATATTGATATACATACTTACATAATATCATGTTTATTTACATATCGTATATGCCACTAGTGAGTGAATAATAAGAGTATATATGTATATTATATAGCACCGTATTACATACATATATGTATTTTATTGTACTTATAAGAAATTATTCTGTCAATGGAATATTTAAATATAATATAATATAATATTTAAAATTATATTTACTATTTTGTACTAGTAAAAGTAAATTTAATATACATTTACCGCTTAGTATTAAATGGTACTATAGAATATTTGAAAAGTTTTGGATTGGTAATCGTTATGTGGAAGGTTAGAATCTGCTTTAGAAGAATGTACATATAAACATATAGTTTGAATATATGTACAACCCATAAGTTCTAGAAATTATAAAATTCACCCAAATTATTTTAAAATACTAAAATATTAAAAAAATAATATTGTAGGCAGAGTGGCTGTGAACATACTAACGGTTCGTACGGGTATCTAAGAGTTGACAAAGGCAACTGTATTCTTCCTCGTTTCTTAAACGTTTAATTTCAAATTTATTCATGGTCATTTATATTGATATAAAACGATACCTATACTATATTTTCTTAAAGTTCCAAATAAAAAGTAAAAATAATAATAGTTAACACTTTACCAATTTTCTTTCTTTTTCTTTCTATATATATATTTCCTTTTACCATTATTTAAAAATTTTTAACAAAAGAACCAAAATAATCAACACGATAAAAAAAATCCAAAAATAAAATAAAAAAATATGTGCAGTAATAAAAGAGTTCTTTTAAAGCTTTCAAATGGCTAAAAAATAATCATAAATCAATTTTTTTTTTTTATTCTGTACCAATTTTTTATTATATACCCTTACAAATACCAAGAAAAAAAGGGGGATCAATTTTTATTTTCTTATTATTATAAATTATTTTAAGAGTAGATTAAAAGAGAAAAAAAGAAACCCATATATTGTATATCCCAAGCAAAATTTTTTATTGTTTGTCAATTGGGAAAAATGTGAAAGGAACAAAAAAAAAGTGTTGAATTTCAAATCCATATATAATACATATAACGAAACTGGGATAAAATTCATAATTTTTTGTTATCAGGAAATATTTGGAAAATCTTTAGCCTGCCATAGTTGCTTGCTACCGTATCGAAATGACATTTTAATTCTGGAGATATTTTTTTTTTTGTCCATAATTTAATAACAGAAAAAAATAAACATAAAAACAAACCGAAAATTTTAAGATAGGGACCAAGAGAATTAGTGTTGTCGTTACGATTTTTAGAAAATAGGTTTGTTTTATGTTCTTGTACTGAAATTATTATTTGAAGATGTTATTAATCAATAATTTAATTCTTTATTAATACGGTATACATAATATATTGCTAATGGCTGCATCAATTTTATGAAATAATCTCTTCTTAAATAAACGTCTGCTAAAAAAGATTGAGAGAACTCTTGTTGAAAATGTATCAAATTCATAAGTCTTTTTCAGGTTAAAATTGTACCGCCGTTTTTTATTAAATTTCAAATAACTTATTTTTAAGAAAGTTAGTACCTATTGAATAATTAAAATAATATAATTTATTGTAAAAGTGCAAATAAATGAAATAGTGAATATAACTAAATGGTGCATCCCTACAAAATTTTATATCTACCTAGATATATAATCAAACGTATGGATCGGCTCAGAAACGAATTCTGAGTGGATTAAGCCATATACGTGTGTCCACCCCTCTGCACGATACCTCAAAAATAAAAGTTAGTTTCGCTATTTAAATCCAATATTTTCAGCCGCCGGATTCGATGGGTTGAACTTTTTTCTTTATATGAAAATAACTCAATGTCTATTGAAGCTAGGTATCTGAAATTTAGTGCAGAGGTGTCGTATTACATACCAACAACTTTTCTAAAATATCTCGGCACTTAACGGTCGGTACTAAAACATCTGAAATTTTCTAAATGATGATCAAGCTTTATGGAAACAGCATATATTACGTTCATACCGGTATCCCAGAATTGACACAGTCTACTCTACTGCACTCTTCCTCGTTTTAATTATACTTTGATTATCAATTCCTTCGTTATATTTTAGTAAAAGGTGAATAAGATAAATAAACTTCTTGGTTATATTTTAGTAAAAGGTGAATTTAGGTAGATAATGTTGAAAATAGAATCAAATTTATATTGCGCTTTAATCATAATTATTTACACGACAACACTATTTCATATTAGCAGTTCAGCAAACATATTTGAAACGATAAATAGTTATTTTGTTGTATACTTCATTTGTTTCTATTTTTGCTTTAGATATTATATTTTTTTATTTTATTTGTTTTTTTGGAATTTTGAAGTGCGTTCATAATTCATCTCGAAAAGGAAAACTGGAACACTTGCCGTATTAACATTGACGTTAAACGACATTTGAACAGAAAAAAAAAAAACAAAAATAAAAAATATGCGACAGAATATATGAAAACCAAAAGTGAAAAAATTAAAACAATAAAAAAAAGAATGAGAAAAAAAATCTTAAGTGAGGAAAAGAGAATAAAAATCGTGACATCTTAATAAGTACAAGACGGGAAAAAAATATATATTATGGGAAAAATAAAAAACAAAACAAATAAGAAACAAAAATGTTTTGTTTTTTTTTATTGTGAAAATTCGAGGGGTTGTTATTGAATATTGTATCACTAACACTACCATTTCTCTGACTATATACATACTTCTTTTGTTTATGTTTCTTTTGGTGCTGTTTTTTCTTATTTTTTGTTTCTTTCGTTATGTATTTTGTATGCTGTTGTTAGGACACGTGACAAATAGAAACATTTGGAATGGTTTTTTGAGTCATAAATTACCTAAAGTGGATGTTTAGTTTAACGATCCTTTTGATTTCATCTGACATCCCTGAATGAATGTTTTTCTTATCTTTAATATTATTTTTTTTTCTTTCTTTAAGTTCTATTTTTATTTTTATCTCTATAATTTGAGTTTTACTTTACATTCTTAGATTTTTTTTTTTTTTCATTACTTTTTATATATCTGTCTCTCTCGGTTCGTTTATGTTCTTATTAAGAGAATACTTGAGTTATTAAGGGGAATTTTTTGTTTGGACAAACAGTCTTTGAATGTAACATAAGCGCCATTTAAATTTTGTATACTAATATTTTTGCTCTCTGTTGTGTCTCATTTAATTCATTATTCTTTAAATCCACTAAATTCTTGTGTTGTAAGAAAATCTTAAACTGAACTGAAATTTAACTTAACTGGACTGAATTTAACTGATCTGAAATTATAAATTGGAATGAGAGTTGGTATGAATGAATGAATAACAAAACTGAAAACAATGAACTAAAATTTGTCTCTTGTGGGCCAGTTATATTTTTTTTTTATTTTTCTTTTTTTGTTGTATTTAATATTGTTTTTACTGTTATATTTTGACTTTTAGTCCTGTTAAACAATAAGGATAATGGTTATTATATGATTCGATGAACATGAATGCTATTTAATTTTGATAATGTTTTGCAATTTGTTTTTCAGTTGTATACATTTTTTTTTTTTTTGTGTTGTCTTATGGTTTTGTTGTCATCTCTTTCTTTTTTTTTTTTGTGTCGTTTTGTAAATGGTTATTTTTTTTTCTGGATATTTTTTGATTTATTTATTGTCCATTGAATGTTTACGGGAAATCATTTTATAAAAAGTATATTCCTGTTTATGAAATTGGGAATGAAATTGAATTGAACTGAAACTGCACTTAGTAAATATTTATTAATTGTTCTAAATATTTTTTTTTTTACTTGTTTTTATTTTATTTAAAAGTTTATTGTGTTTTTAATGTTAAAATGTTTCTTTTTTTTTTTTTTAATTTAAAAAAAAAAAGAATTAAGTGGTTTTTGCCGAAATTCTTCCTAATCATTTGTCTCTTGTTTATGTTTTTCTTTTGTTTGATTCAGAAGAAAATGCAGCTGTTTTTATAGGTATAAAGTTTTGAAGGCTAGGTTTAAATTTAAGAAAAAGAGTAGAGACGTCAGAAAAATACCTTAGTTATTTTAAAGCTTGATAACTATAAGAAAATAATAAATTCTATTATTTTTTTTGAATTTTTTTTTTTTTGAAATGAAGTTATTAAATTATAAGACTTAGACTTAGTTTCTACAAAGAATGTCATTCAAGATGCTACATCCTGCGATTATCAGAAATTTAATTACAATTCTGATAATCGTAGGATGTAGCATCTTGAATGACATTCTTTGTAGAAACTAAGTCTCAGCAGACTTTAAAAAGCAACCAGTTTTTTCATTGTTATTTGAAGTGAGGCGATTGTACTTACTCTGCAGAAAATAAAAAATTAGGACCCTCAGTTAGGCAATTTGTTTTTTGTTTTGTTACTTACACAGCCTTTCCTTTTCACGGTAAGTGGGAATTATTCTTTCGACGTGTGCCGGATGCGAACCCATCATACTTCATACGGTATTTATAGGGTACTTTATTAGGCCATCTAGGCTACAGTTATAGGCAATTATTATCAAAATTTAAATAACAAAGTCAAACTAAAATATATTAATTATGTTGTACAAACTACATTTTCTGCTGACTCATTCAAGATATTTTATTATTTACAACTAAAATTACTAACAAATAAACATCTAAAAGATGTTTAAAAAGTTCAGCCTACTAATGACTAATAGAATCAGATCTGAATTTGAATGGTGTAATTTACCAAACAAATACTAAATAATTTTTTTTTTTTGTTTTTTTTATTAAAAATTGGGGTTATTTAGTGATGCAACTGAGGCTATAACTGTTTTCATGTAATATAATACTTACTAAAAGAGCAATATAAAGAAAAAAATCAATCTTCTTTATGTGTTCAAGTTATGCAATATAACACTACTTTAGTTAAATATTATATCAACCCCTTGCCTTGTCCATTAATTCAAAGCAAAATAACATGATATGGTACAACTTTTCATCAAACATATTTTTTATTACAGTTAAATAGAAGCACATTGATACCATCAATAGAGAAATCCATTAAACCAATTACAAAATAAAATAATATTGCATGAGGGGTTGATAAGTAAAAATTGTCTCCATTTCATCATTACTATCATCATCATTACCTTCGCAATTGTCTTTTTTTTTTTGTTTGTTTTGTTTGTTTTTTGTTTTGTTTTTTTTTTTTGTGGAAATTGTTCAAACAAATCATTTGAAAAAATAAAAATTCAAAACACTCTACAAAACCATTGCACACGCATACATTATTTTACTATCATCACCACTTTATGATACATCATACCATCAGAACTATAGATAGAATATAGGTATAATGATGGTGGAACGTATGTGATATGAATTTGTTTTTTGTAAAAGTTTTTAAACAAATTGTTTACATCTTGATTATTTGGAATACATATATTGAAACGAATAGTTTGTATGTAATGCCCTTTATTTTATTTATTTCAAATTAAAATTGTGGTGTTTAAATTTAAGTTCTAATGTTTTGGTTGAGAATTTGTGAAATTTGGAATGAAATTGATTTACTTAAGGGTGTTGCGCTTTTTATTAATATTTTATTTTATTGTATATTTTTATATTATACAATTATTGATGAAAGCAAATTCCCATAAATGTAATGATTTACCAATATATATATATACAATATGTAGAAATTTAAATATAATCTGTGTGTGCGTATTAGTTATTGAATTTGAAGTTGTGGTTGTGATGGTCGATCACAATGATAAAAATGTACTCGTAAAAGAATAATATTTTGATTTCAAATATTTAAACAACCCCTCTTAATGTTACCCCTCATAAAAGACTTTAATATGTTTTTTTTTGTTTTTGTTCTTTAAATCAATGATGAAAAATAAAGAGCAGTGAGTAACTGATGAACCCTTAAATAATTTTCATCACTATTTTTTTTTGATTGGGTAGATATGCTTTTTAAGATTTTCTTCATTCATTCATTCATTTGAAAAGGACGAAGTATAGTTTGATTTCAAATCGATTGTATTTGTTTAATTTAATTTAAAATATTGGTCTTCTATATTGGTTTAAAGTGTATCTTCTTTATACACAAAAAAAAAAAAAAAAAAAAACAAGGCTGATTTTAATGGGGTTGTTGTAAAAAAAAGGATAGTGATGATGACAGAATGGTAAAGTTGTATGATAAAATTAGTGAGATTTAGATAAACAATAATATTGTTTAGTCAATCTGGTTAAGAGAGTTAAATTTTAGGATTATTATTGTACATTATTGTTTTTCTAAAGAAATTATTTTTTGGGGTTGATTAAATGCAAAGAAAAACATAAAAAAAAAAAATTGTTTTTTTGATTGTCGATGATGATGATATTATTATTATATTTGATTTTATTGTTGGTTTTGAACGATTCAATATTAGCTTGTATTGTTATCTTTTTCATTCCATGAAATTGAATGAAATTGATGAGAGTAATTATTTGTTTTTATTGTGTATTTGATGTTATTATATTTATTCTATTTCATTGTTTATGATATGAAAAAAAAACAAAATAAAAAAAAATCTGTAAGTGATTTCAAAGAGTATACGTTTTTAAGATTGTAAATGACAAATATGGTAGAATAATATTAGGGTATGTAAGTTATAACAGTTTGCAGAGATATTAATTAACTGTAACGTAATACTTATTAAAGTTAAGATTTTTAAGATTTTAAAAACAGAATTATATCGAATAGGGATTAAGAAGTTTGTACTTACTAACTAAAGATTTAAATTGAATACTGGTTAAAAACTATCTACTAGAAATACTTTCTCGTCTGCCACAACCCTGGGTCCTATTGCATCAACCACTTATCACTAATCAAATAATCATTTTTCTTATAAATATGTTTTTTACTAATCAAAATTTTATTAAGTTATTGTGTGGTTTGGTTGTGGTTTTGGTGTGGTCAAATGATTATTTGATTAGTGATAAGTGGTTGATGCTATAGGGCCCTGCTGGTTTATATAGTTAATTCAAATTTTTAGAATATTATCCATTTTTAAATCTGTATGAACCATATTCAACAGTATAATAAATTTGCCATTACGTTTATGACATCTTAAAGGAGTCGAGCTAAATATATTGTTAAAGGTATGGATCAGCTCAGAAACGAATTCTGAGTCGATTCAGCCATGTACGTCCGTCCGTCCGTCCGCACAATAACTCAAGAAATAAAGGAGATCGAAAGCTGAAATTTGTTTACGTCACTTTTGCAAAATTGTTAGTTAGCTATTTAAATCCAGCTTTTTGGCCGCCGGGTTCGAGTAGCTGCCAGTGTCTATTGAAGCTAGGTATCTGAAATTTAGTGAAGAAGTGTCGTAAGACATGCCAACAGTTTTTGTAAAATCTGGTTGGTCTAGAGCAGACGGCTCACGCTTTTTGCACCTCAAGGAACTTAATGAAGCTAGGCGTCTACAATCTCTTACAAATGAAGATCAAGTTTTATGACAACAACTTCTGTAAAATTTGGTTATGCTGGTGCAATAGATTTGGGTAGCTGTCATACAACTCCACAATTTACATAAATATATCTCGGCAGTTATAACGTCGGTACCAAAACATCTGAAATTGTTTAAAAGATGATCAATTACATAGAAACAGGATTTATTATTTCATATGGATATCGCAGAGTTGACACAGTCTACTCTACTGCACTTTTCCTCGTTTGATACAAAATTGGTTATTTTATTACCTATACAAATTCTTTAAGATTGCATCCACTATAATTATCGCAAATATTTTAATAAATGCTTCTTCTAAATACTTTTTGTACTAAACACATTATTCCTTAAGTTAATTTTAGAATAAAAAATTTAAATTTTTTTAGACTTTTAAGTTTTTTTTAATTAACAAAATCTATTTCTAAAAAAAAAAAAATGAGATTTATGAAATTCTAAAGAGGTTTGACATATGATATATGATCACTTCCCATAAAATAAACATATATGTTTACACATTAAATTAACCACGAAATAATCCAAAAACAACAGCAAAAAATAAACCACATAAATTTCTCCAAATTTTTTCATCAAAGATCACCCAAGATGTTGATATAAAAAAAATCCAATAAATATAATTCATTAACTGGATGAAATTGTGAAATACTTTCCCTTCATTTCCTCTTTTTAATTTAGTTTTTCATTTTTTTAATTGTTTTTTTTTTTTTTTCAAAAAATAGCTAATCAATTTCTATTTTGACTTTATTTACATTATCGCAACATTTAAATGACACATCATCATTTCAAAACAACAACAAAATTGATGTTTGGATGCACTTAAAATCATTTGATACTCAACTCTTTCCTAAATAAACAAAAATAAAAAAATAAGACAAATATCCCCACTCTCATTAATTTACAACTCATCTATAGTTTCATTCCATTGAAATGTAAATTTAAAATTAAAAAAACAAAAAAAAAAAATGTTGTCATTATGAATGACAGATGAAATTAACAACTTTCATGATGTTCCACTGTCACAAAATGCTCAATTTAAAAGCAAACACAAACATTTAACTTCTATTAAAATTTGAAATATTTTAAAAGCGACCAATCATTAAAGTTTTTAACATTGTACAAATCAAGAATGCTAAAAATATCATCAAATATTTTAATTTTGATCTCCCCTTTTTCTTCATCAAATTTTGAAAAGATCAACATATGAAGTGTAGATGTCTAAAATAAGACACAAAACTGAAGAGGAGATATTAGAACAGGTGGTTTTGTCTTATGATTTTGAGAAAAGGTAATCGTGCTTTAATAAAAATAGAATCATATCAACAATATAACAGTATTAATCGCAACAACAATATAAGTATTAATAGTAATGTAATTTTTGAAGGATTATGAACAACACTTTTTATGAAAAATTTAAGAACGTGATATTCATTTTTTAGACTCCCTTAGATATTTATGAACTTTTTGCATGCATTTTCGAGTGCATTAACAAAAGAAAAATTAACAGTAAGTTAATGCTCCGATTTTCCATCACAGATTTCTGAAATCTGATCCTATGTAACTGTCATATAATTGAAATTTATCTGTACCTACAGTCAAATTATCTTTCACTGAATGAGTCTTACAATATTGAAAAGAAATCTTAGTTTTATGTCTGCAGTTGAAGAAAGATTTATGGCTTAATTGTACATTATGCTAAGAAATATTATTAATTAATTAAATACCATTTTCGTCAGACCATTTTTTTTTTTTTTTGAATTTAGATTAAATAGAAAGTTTGATTTAGCTCAGGTAGTAGGACAATAAGTATTTGGTTTTTGTTACTGGTTTTAGCTACCTACCCAAGTACCAACCTAAAAAAGTGTAGAAAATTAGTTTTTAGATTAGTAGAAAAGAAAACTTAAGCAGACCTCTTCATGCTAAAAATAAATAATATGTACATGAGGGTGAGGTGAAGAACAAAAACAAACGGTAAAATAAGGAACAAGGACATTTCTAAATGTATTCATAGCATCTGTTCGTGAATTTTACTGTCATGTTAATTTCTAAATATTTCATTCTTATATTTTTTGAACAGTTCCTTTTTAAAAGGTGATAACATTCCATTAGCATTTCAATTTAAGTGTGACTATTTTTTCCAGGAGTTTTTTTCTTTTATGTGTCATTTAAAATGTGTTGACATTTTATTAGTATTGTTTAAAATAAATTTCAAGCGTGATACAAATTAAAAATAATGTTATGGTGGCAGAAGAGGAATTTTACTTAGAAGAGAAGAGGTGGCAGCTCCAACATTGATTTTTTCCTGTCTACTAAATGAATCATAACTCAAATTGAGTACATAATATTCAATTTCATTGCTCTTCTTAAATATTCTTTCAATCTGATTTATATAAACAGATTTCTGTGTTTGATAGGAGCTGGATATATGGATGAATTGATCTATAATATATTAAAAAAGGAAATAAATAGAATCACTTAATGATTTTATACAAGTGCTAATCACATTTTTTATGACCAAAAATAAAGTTTTTTTTTTTTTTTTTTAAAACAGAGCAACCAGATGAAGAAGAAAACGATAATGTAAAATTTAAAATGAGATGAGAAAATAAGATGCCATTTGGGATTTCTGAGTCATTTTTTTTTTTTGTGAAAATATTTTTAAAATATCCAAAAAATTATAAATAAAATTGGGGAGCAATTTAATGAAAATTTTTATTATAAATATTATTTTTGGATATTTAAAAGACATCTGAAATGATACCACAACACATTCATTTAATTTTGATGATGGGAGAAGGTAAATGTAGTATGTAAAAAGCAAATGGAATCATTGATCTGATCGACCGATGGGAGCTTATTAATTTTTCTTTTTTTTTTTTTTTGTTTTATATTTTTAAATTTGAATGTCATGTTCAAGATTTTGTTTTTGTGGGTCTTCTAAAATATTGTAAATGACATATGGGATATTAAGACCATTAAAATATGTTATTTTTTGATTTTTAAATGGGTGTCTTAAAACTAATAAATAAAACATTTTTATTAAAAATCTTGTTAAAAATTTTACATTTTTTTTTGGAAACCCTCAAATTTATGACAATTTGTTTATGTTGTTATTATTTTAACAAAATAAATACAAAGTAGCTGTCAGATTTCTTTGCGATATTGTTACAACAATCCACTATTCAGGGGTGTTTTTATGTGTTATTTAAAAAACAAAAATTTTTATAAAACGTCCATTAATGTAATAAAAACCATTTTTATTGTAAAATTATCTTAAAATATTTAATTTTTAATTTTTTTATGAAGATCCTTTGTGATGATTTTTTTTTTTTTTTATGTACTTATTCACAAATATAGATGACAGCTGGGATGTGTTGAAAGCATGTAAGTAGTAAATTGAAAATAAGTCAATAAAAGGTTTTTAAAGTGTACTTATTTTTATTACTGTAAATGCACATTTATTATATTATATAAATAACGTTTATTAGATCATCATAATCTTAGGTCTCAAGCCACATTTATAAAATTAATAGAGAAATGTAAATGGCATCTAATTTGATCTAGTTAGTACAGTAACATCTGACGAAGCAAACATTTTCTTTCGAAAGGATTCACTGATTTGGCTTTAAACATATATTTTTCTACTGGCTTAATAATTACGAACCCTTGTCCTCTTGTCTTAAAAATCTAAAATCCACGATTTTAAAATGTTACTAAGCCATAATGATCAGTGGGTTGTAAATATTTCAAATATTTCCAATTTCTTAAACAGGCTTTAACGATAGAGAAAACAAATTTTACGTAAAGTTGTTCTTGATTTATAACTCAAGTAAACTTAAAATTCTTAATGTACTTTAAATTCAAAATGTCTTAAAAAGATTTTATTCAGAATTCTAGATAAAATATTAAGTAGTAAACTAAGTAGGAGTAAACAAAGTAGGATTAAAAAATACTTGAAATCTTCGAATCTTCTCCAAATTTATAAAACATTCTGCTTTCGACCATGGTTTGATTACTTTCCTTGATGCAATAAGATTCAACAACTTTATGTTACGAAGAAATCTAAAAACTGCGTGTCTTTTCTAATAATATCTTTTCGGCAACGTCTCCGTTCAATTTCAACGTATAATACGAAAAATGTAACACTTCCAACGTAATACTCGTAAGGCAGCGCAAGCTTGTAAATATACGATAAAGCTTATTTCCGCTTGAGTTCTGAAATAGAGAAACTCATACATAACATGAATCTCTAAATTGTGGAACACAATACCAACACTTGTGTAATTGTACCCCGATTTGTAGTGAATACTTCCAATTTAAAGAGAAATCCGGAATCCTATCTTATGCTATAAGATTTAATACTTTTTAGCTATTGTCATGCGTAAGTTCTTAAGGTAACATCCCATTAGATAGGCTGCAAGAGAAGTTTTAGTGAGTATAAATCTCTCACTATGATGGAAACTTAGGTTTTCTTCGTGTCCTTTAAAGTTTCACATCTTACTTAAAGTGAAACAAAGAAGTAAGTAAGTAATAACGTAGCGTAGTAAATATTATTGTAAATTATACTGATAATAATTTGAATGCAGTTTAACAAAATTTAACATAGACTGACTACAATGTATCGAAAAGAACGTAATACTCCACAATTCAAATTAAATTCTCTGCATTCAAAATTTTTATTAAATTTAAATTAAACTCTTTAAGAAAACTAATATTTTTTTCTTTAAATTTATCATAGCATAAAACTATAAATATTGCTCTTTTCCTATATTTACTGTTTATTGATCTTTTCTATCTTTATTACACAGCCATGCTCTAATTTTAGTCAACAACATGAAATTTGTTGAAATTTTTTTTTCCTTATTACAAAATCAGTGTAAACAAAAAAAAAAACATTTATCCCTAATTCAGAAAAGGAATTTTTTTTTTTTTTTTTTTTTTTAGATTTTTTTCTCAATAAACCGATTGAAAGTCAATTAGTCCAGTTTTCGATAAATTGAAAAAAAAAAAAAGGAAAAAAAATCATTGAAAACTTTAACAACATTCTAAACAAGTGAAAGAAAAAAAAATTCAATAACGGTAAAATAAATGAAAAGAAAATATAATAAGAAAGAGAAAAAAAATGAAAGAAGAAAAGAAACAAGTAGAAAATTTGTTTTAATTCCGTTCTTATTGAATTGATTTTTGGTCTTTTAATAAAAATTTTTTAGTAACACTCAGAAAAAAGAAAATTGGATTTAATTGGATTCAGAACTTCAAATTTGAATAACCATTTAAAATATTGGAGTTGGGACAATTTTTTAATCAAAGAATATCAAACATACAAAAAGGGGTCGAATAACAACTACATATACTAAAAATCGGACGGAAATCTTATAAAATAGAGTTTATTAAAAACAATGGATGGATAGATTTTATGTTTACATTGGATGCACACATATGAGTTAGATGCTAAGTACACGCACCCGTTTTTATTAATGACTTTTTGTCTGGTTAGGCAACAGTTTATATATTTTTTCTAAATTTTGCTTCAGATTTTTCTTCTTTTTATTTAGATCAGTTGTGTTACCTCTAGTCTTAAATGTTCTAGATATGATATTAAATTTGACTTTATTAAACAGTTTTTTAATTTTATTTTTTTTATTTTTAAGTTTCATTTTTTTTAAGTGCATTTCATTGTATGAGAAACCATCTAAATAACAATTTTTGAGTTTTTCATTTTTTTTTTTTCTTTTTTAGCTGCATTGTCAGATTATATTCATACCCAATATTGTAAAAGGGAGGAAAAGAGAAAATAAAACTAAGAGAATGATAACAAAAGAGGATTTTTTCTTCATTAAAGTTTTTTTTTTTTTTTTTGCAAAATAATTCGCAGTAAATCTGATACAAAACATTCACTAGTATAAGTAAAAATATTCAATCTTTAGTTAGAAAAAAAAATATCTGCAATTTATACAAGGACTTCTTAAAGGTACATAATATTATTATGAAAACTTATATATGTATATAGTATATACCTATATGTTTATACTGTAAAATAGAAAACAAAAAAAAAAATCATTCTGATCTTTGTTTTCAGCTATGAATAGAATTTATGTAGTGACCTCGTTCTTGAATCAAAATTGTTTCAAAGTAATGAATTACAAAAACTAATTAGTAAAAGTTTCATAGAAGTTATTGTAAATGTATAGTAATTATAAATAAAGGATACTTGCATGTCTACTTTATTTCTACAAAAAAAAAAAAAAAAAAAAAAAACCATTTTGGTTTTTTTTTGGGTACATTTACGGCCAAAATTAAATTTAAATAACCGACTTATGAAAAAGAAGAGTTTAGTAAGAGCTAAACTTATATTTGCAAATTAACGCATACTAGTTTATGTTACAAAATGAAAAATGTTAATTTGCCTAAGCAATGTGATATAAGGTATAATACGCTTCGAAACATTTTGATATCTTCAAATTGATACAAAGCCTACCTTATAAAATATGACCTACCTAAATATGAAATGATGTAGCTACCACTACAAGGCTTAATTTATGTATGTCCCACCAGTACACTGCAAATAACTTAAAATATATTTTTAAAACAAAAACACAAATAACAAAAAACAAACCTTCGCCTTATTAAAAATTGAGTTTAGTCAAATTTTCTGTTTTAGAATTTTATTATTAGTTTAATTTCTATTGCCATTTATAAATCACGGAATAAAATATCGATATCAATTACACTAGGGGTGTGATTCATTTTATTTCATTGTATTATTTATTTATATAACCTGGCTGACGTTTAAACCCGACATCTTTCATTTAAAAATTTGAAAATTTAACCTGTGAGTCATTGTTCCGATTTTAGAACTTTAATTACTCAAAATTTGTATTCAAAAGTAACCGCATTTTCATTTTGCCTCACTTATTTTTGTTTGTACACTTCATTTTTAAAACAAAAAACCAATCTCCATGCTTTTTATTCCCAAATCATACGTCAATACAGCAAAAAAATAATAAACAACATAATAAAAAAAAGAGAAGGAAATAAAATTGAAAAAAAAAAAAGGAAAGAAACAAACAAAGTAATCAATTTTGAATTTCACTAATAGAAGTCAAAAGTAAGCCATAACAACATCTTAAAATTAATCGACCATTTATAGTTATAATAATAATATTGATAAGTACATATCTATATTATTGGATACTTTTATATTTATATGTATATATGATACAATACATATATATTTACATAATTGATATAATTTTTACTTGTATTATAATGTGGTGAAAGATGAATTGGTTATTAAGTCATTTATAAAATTTTTTGTTGTTTTTTTTTTCGTTTTGTTTTTTTGTTTTGTTGCTATCTCTTTCATACTTTTGAAGAAATTAAATTGAAAGTTAAGAATAAAAGTTTTATAGTTAAGAAAATTATAATAACAGTTACAATAACAATAGTAATAAGAAAATGGAAGTAATTGAAGAAAATTACTTACAAAAGAATACAAAAAAAAAAAAAAAATCATTAAAATTAAAAAAAAAAAAAAAATGGAAGAAAAGAGATGAAATTTAATAAAGAAAATAGAAAAATATATGTATTTTACTTATTTTCTTTTAAACTTAAGACTTATGAAATTGTTCTGTTTCAAAAATAAAAATTTATATCTTCAGGTTTTTTTTTTTTTTTTGTTTTCATAAAGAAAATCTGAAGATATTAACTTAAGATAAAGAAAAAAAAAAAGAACCTTAAAATTAATGAACAACTAAAATGATAATTTTTACGGCAAAGCTGAGAGTGAAACAAAAATCTAAATGGTAACCTTGAAAGAGATCATATTATTTAGAAACTATTTATTATTCCTTACTTTAATTAGTAAAACTTATAGTAAGTAATTAAAAGATTTTTTTTTTTTTTTGGAAAAATATAAGATAACATTTTTTACCTTCAGGCGGTTGTTTTCATTTTTTTTCGAGGAAACATCAAGAAAACATAATACAAAACTTAGAAATGATAAATAAGTATTTTGAGAATATTATTTTTAGGGGGCGTAACATTGTGCAAAACTCAGATAACAAACATCTATTTGGCCTAAGTCCATTATTTTATCAAAATAAAAATCGATATGCAAAAAAAAAACAATTAGGCAAATTTTTCACTTAACAAAATGGAAATTCGGAAATATACATTTGTCATTCAGTTAGAAAAAGTGTCTTTTTAACAAAACTTTTTTTTTTTAATGCATTTCTCTGCCATATAAATGTGTACAGGAAATTACACAGCCTTTCCTGTTCAGGTGTGGCTGTAAATGTCGTAAAGGGGAATAACTCTTACGACGTGTGTGGGATTCGAACCCACACTCCTCCCTCGGTGTTTACAGCGTATTGTATACGCTCTTACCCGCTAGGCCACCGAGACCCCTAACAAAATTGTAGATAAAAAAATAACAAAATAACCTTTTATAGGAAAGTCCTACAAATTTTTTTTAAATCAACATGTGTAAGCAAAAATTTCCTGCAAAACGTTGTAAGATTAGGAAAATGTTAGGTTAGTTTTTTTTAATAATTAGATAATATTGGGAGTGTAAATCATAATTTCAAATTACATAATCGCAAATTTTAAAATCCCAAACACAATATTCCAAAAAATGTATGTATGTAAAAAACTAATGAGGTAAGACTTTAGACTTAGTTACAAAATCAGGGTTTCAATAATGTGTTCAGCAGGGGACTTGAAGGTGGCAGACTCAACTATTTAAAATTTTTTAATGTTACAATATGTATTAAAGTGGGTAAGAAAATCAATAATTCAATAAGGATTTCAATAATTTGTTTAGCAGGAGTTTGGGGACGACAATCGCCATTATTTTCAATTTTGTGATATTGAAATATATGTATGAATCAAAAATAATTAGAAGGGGTTTTACAGTTGATTATAAAATCAGAGTTCTACACCTTTTACAGAATATGTATACCTAATATCCGCCGTATGAAATTTTCCAAACGAATGTCTTGCAAAGTAAAAATAAGATATTTGTCATGTGATATTTATACAAAGTGAATATTTGCAATCTGAGTTTAGGTTAACTGCTCTATACCCATATATTTAATAGGTGGTGGATATTAGTATACTATAATTGCAAACATTGTTGTTATAATTTTTAATTAATTAGAAATGATTATAATAAAAACGGAATATAATTTTAGTTTGTACTATAGGTATATCTTTAGATATTATTACAAGTAGGGAGAAGTTTATTTTTTTTTTTTTGTATATTTTTTTTGTTAAAATGGAAATATAATACTTATATTGTGATTTATTTCTTTCTATTTTTAGTTCTGAAAAGTCCGGAAAATTGGAATATTATTTTGTTGTTTTCGTTTTTGAGAAAATGTTGAGATATAATTATGAAAAATTTTTCCTATCAAATAAATGATTCTATTTAAGATCAAAATAATTAAAATGGCAAGGTAAAATGACAAAATAAAAAAACCTACAACTTTTGAACGGCTTACTATAGAGAGATAAAAAAAAGGATTTTATAGAGTAAGTTGTTAGCTTTAATTTTTATGTCCCAATGATTCGATAACCGCAACAGTTACAAAGTTTAAAATGATTTAAAATGAAAAAAATATGTTTCAAACTCAATTTTCTTTTGAAACACCCTGTATTTGTGGTACTTTTTATAGCATATTTCGAGACAGCTTTTCAAGCCCCAGAATTAGTACCTAATGACTTTTTCTCTATCTCTAACCGTTTTTGAGATATGAAAAATAGAAAAGTGTGTTAAGACCATCGAGTCGAAAACAACCTGTATAATAACACTCATAAAAAATCTATCCTAAACTTATTTTTAAAACTTTTATTAAACTAAAAACCAAATTATATATAAATTAATGATTATTTTTAAAAATAATCATATGTTAAGAATTGAAAAGACAAAATATAAGAATAAAAAAACATAAATCATATTATTATTATAATCAAGAATTTCCTCTTCATTATTTAATTGTTTTCAAGTCATCGACTCAGACTGTTTTGTTTTTTTTGTTTTTTTCTTACAAAAAAGATACAAATTATAAAATCTCCATAAATTAATACCAATTTTAAAAAGACATTTTTCTATTCAATTTTTACTTTTTTTTCTTTATTTTTTGTTTTTTTTTTCTGTTTTACAAATTAGTTGTAAAAATCAATTAAACACGTACAGCGCCATGAAATTATTTATTATTTTTGCTTCTCAAGTAACAAAAATAACAAAATCAAAAGATTTAAAGATATCCATAAAATATATAAAATGTAAATAAGTTGTAAATATGTCCATTTGTAATAAAAAAAAAAAAAAAAAATAAAAATTTTCCAAAAATAAATTTTACAAAAAAAAAAAAAGTGAAAAAACAACAACAAATAATTGTAGCACTTAATACTAACAGAGACACAAATTCATTTACTTGTCTAAAACTTTATCCCTCCATTCATTCTCAAGATTTTACTTGAACTTTGAATTAAATTTTTGAAAATTGAATGAAAACTACAATAAAATGAAAATTTTGGTTCTTAATTCAATTTCATTTTATTTTCTGGAATTTTATGAAAATTTTTTTAAAATGATTTTTCTTTTTTAAATTATGTTTTTAAAAATTTCTTAGCATCTGTCGACGCCAGGACGAAAAAATATTGTTTTCAACTATTTTTCACACCTTTCTTTATTTTTATTACCATTAAGAATTTATTAAATATGAAAATTTATTTCATTTTTAATAAATTACTCCCCCCCCCCTACTCTCTACAAAAAATGGAGAATAAAAAAAAAAAAATTTTTTTCATATAATTTATGAAATTTAAATAAAAGATAGAAAATTGAAATAAATAGGAACGATTATTAAATATATATTTATTATCATTCCAAGTTTTAAAGTTGTATTAATAAGGTAACATGTTCAATTATTGGTATCATCGTTTAATAAAAATATTATAATAATATATTTAGCCAATTATATAATATGTAGGTTATTAATAAGGTAACTTGTACAGTTTACAAAATGACCAAATATTAACCCTTAACCCTATTAAATCTTAGTTATGTTTATCTTGTAGGTAATGACACTTGTTCTACCGAATTGAAATCAATAATGCCTCCACTTAAACAATTCCAACTCAACACTAGGAGAGCCTCAAGTACTCATTTCTACACCGTGAAAAATCCTAGGTGGTTTAAAACTGCTTATGGAAACTCTTTTATTGTGAGAACCGCTAAAATGTGGAATATGCTTCCATCCAACGTGATACAAATGGTCCATTATACAATTTGCAAATTTTCAAAACGAACCTATTCAGGTTTGTCTCCAATTTACCCGCCAATTCTCCTTTATATTGATATTTCCCTTGAACTCCGCTGCTTCTTGCTGCTCAAATCTACAATAATTTTGTATAAAGGAAAACTTTCCTAGAGTTTGGGTAAAAAAAAAAAAAAAAAAAAAAAACAGAATAGTTATAGGTCAATTTAGGTCATTTAGTAAAGGTGTAACGGAATTTGCTTATTAATTTTTGTTTATTAAAATAAACAAAAATTAATAAGCAAATTTAATAAGGAAAATAAATTTTTAAGTTTTAATTTAATGCAGATTGATGCAGGAAATTGATGCAAAGTAGTTCACAAAATAAGATCAAAATATTAATGTAAAACCGACATAAGTTTCATATACCCTACAATGCTTAAAACTTGAAAAATTATTATGTTTTCTATTTAAGGTAACATTTTTAAATATTAAGCTTTTAGTCTTCAGTTTCTCTTTGCCTTTCACAAATCAGAAATCTTTCGCAGGAAAAATATGTATAAAACTTAACATTCTATTGAACCTACAAGTATTTCGCCCCAATTTTTTGGAATATAAAAAAGAGATACTCAAGTCATATTACAAAAAAAAAACTAAGAAAAAACAAAAAAGAAAAAAACTAAAGAAACTCAGAAAACATCTGTTGTGCTATAAATTTGGAGGTTTTTAGGGATCGTTTTTCTTTTACTTTATTTTTACGGATTTCGGAGAAATTTTCTTTAATTTTTTTTTTTTTTTTCAGATTTGATTCATTCTCAACTAAATTTTCAATAAGAAATGAAAAAAACCTATAAGAACCATATGGATATTTAATTTATTTGTTTGGTTTTTTTTTTTTTTTTTTTTGATTATTCATTTTTTACCTTTTTCTTTCAATTTCCCACACAACATATAGGTTGAAATTGATATTGAATATTCACAAAGACAGGGGATATATCAAAGAACTTTTATTGTATTGTAGGATAAAATTAGCAAGTAGGAAGTACTCCTATTTTTTTTAAAAACTATCAAAAGTAATTAATATATATAATATAAGAAAGGTTTTTTGAAGGTTTCATAATGTTTATATAATTTTTAATGCTTCTTTTTTTAATTTTTACCATAAGACAATTTAAAGAGTTATTTTGAACCAATCTCCATGAAGGTCTGCAACTGCAGTAGTAGTCTTTAAAACTAGTTTTAATCTTTAAAGAGGGTGCTGCTGTTTTTAATGAGTTAAAGTCTCACATAACTGTGTCTCATATAACTGTGTCTCAGAAAACAGAAATCTGACATAACTGTGTACAGTATTTTTCGATGATTCTCACTATCCTTAATGAAAAAAAAAATGGAAAAAATAAAATTTTGGAACCAAGAACAAAATGAAAAATTTCTCAATCTCCAATTTCGTAAGGATATTATGTCAAATGGCTTCAGGAAAAAAGTTTTAATCGTTTCATTGGAGACCGAATGTTAAACGCTTTTAAAGTCAAATAATAAAAAATGTAGATAACCCTGTACAAATTTTCCTGATATACTTTAACATTTTTTTTTTTAAATTTAATATCCAATATTCAATGAATGCATTTTTTGTTGCGTATTTTATTCTTTTAATTCTTTAAGTATATAGTCTTTGCTGACAATGAAAGTGGTCTCTATTATTATTATGATTGTATATATTATAAATTTTTATCGCTAATTATAGTTACTTAATCTTTAAGTCAATAGTCAGAAAAAAAAATTTATAATTTTGTTTATATATTTAAAAAAAATTTTTCTTGGAAATTTTTAAAAGTCTGCATTTCTTTTTCTGTTCGTATGGATTTAAAACTTAATGACAATCTGACGCTTTCATTTTTGTTTTTTTTTTTTTTTTTATATTTAAATTTCAATCAATGATTCTTTTAATTATTTTTCTATACTCAAATATTATTTAAAAGAACCACCAAAAACTCTAAATATACACAGAACCATCTTATAAAATTGTTAAGAAATAAAATTAAACGTTTATAATATGATGATTTTTAGATTGTTGTTACCCCAAATGTCATTCTTAAATGTTAGCACCACAAACATTACTAATGGGATGACTTTAATGAAATCTTTTAATTATAATATTAATGAGATTAAGAAAATGAATTTATTTTGTTTATATAAACCCAATAATTAGATTATATTTTTAAAAATTCAAAATTAAAAAAAATAATTACAAGGGATTTGAAAAAATTTGTGTACATACTTAAACCTATAGATAACCATTAAAGCGGAAATTAGTAGTCACTAGTAAATCGAAAGTATAGGTATCGAAATTTAATTAATATTTTAATTATTAAGAAGAGTTAATGAATTTCCATCTAATACTTATACTGATTTGAAATTTCTAAGGCTTATTTTATTTAATGTTAAAATTTAAACAATGCGTCTATAAAATAAGATAACGCAAGAATTACTCCTGTTTTTCTATCACTTTTATTTTAATTGCGCCAAACCCATATTATATATCTAACACTAAAAAACCAATGTATAATAAATTCAACTTTTGTTGTTGTTGTTTAATGTTTTATACTTTTAGTACGTACTTTTCTTTTTTTTTTTTGTTTTTTGGCATAGAAATTCCTTCAGGATATATTACACTATAAAATAAATTCTTGGACATATGTATGCAGACAGAATGTTATCACATCACATAGCATTGGAAAGGAATGCTGTGTTTTATCTTTCCTTACTCTTACTCTCAATATTCATATTCTAAGGTTCTGTTATTTAAAATTACTTTACATAATCGAAATATAGTTACTATAGAAAATTGCAAGAGGTATTAGCAAGAGGCATAGTGAAATTTATTAGTATTATATCGGTATTGAAATCAAATAAAATTTATTTTCATAAAATTCCATTACATTCCAGACTATTTTATTTTGTTCTCATATTATATTAAATGGATTGCGAATTTCAATGTATAAAAAGAATGTATAATATAATATTGTATCTATAAATATATTTTAAAATACATAATATAAAACTAAATCTCCACCTACCTGGTTGCATAATATGCAGCAGCTGCCATAACTTGTGCGGTTTCTTCACTTAAATCGATTTTATTATTACGATAAAAGAATTTTGCAATTCCATTTGGTGTTGTTGTTGTTTCTGTTCCTGATATAATGTTATTAAAATCATCATAATTAGTTTTTGTTGTTGCTGTTGTTCCAATAAAACCATTTGAAGGGACAGAAGGAATAAGAGAATTGCAAGCTATTGTAGAACCAATAATATTATTTCCTTGAATTTTTTGTTGATCTGGTGATAATATAATACCAGCAGAAAGTTGTTGTTGCTGATGTTGATGCTGTTGTGTATTGTGTTGTGCGTATTGAATAATCAAAGGTTGTGACTGTAATAGTTGCTGGTTTACAATATGATCCATTACTCCACTATCTCCTATAATTGTGTTAATGTTATTATTATTATTATTGTTGTTATTGCAATTCCCTTTAGAATTTTTGACTGCCATCAATGCTGTTGTATTTGCAGAAGAAGTATTATCTTTATTGATTGTAGAATTGGTGCTACTACCGTTTGGTATACCACGAATATTTGAAAATCCACCCTCGTTTTTAGATCTGTTGTTGCTTATTGTAGATGAAGAATTTGAAATCTTTGCCTCGTGCTTCTCAAGCAGATTTTGATGTTTTTGTTTCTGTTGGTTCTGTTTTATTTCATCATTATCTGATGATTGTACTTTTTGTTGCTGCTGAGATTGTATTAATGATGATGTTGGTAACTTTTGGTTTTTTTCTTTTTGAATTAATTGTTTTGAATTGTTGTTTGAATGAAATTGATTTGAATTTTTATGATTTTCAGTAAGTGGGATTTTATAAGGATGTTGCTCTCCATCAGCATTTGTTCTTTGTTGCATTTGCATTATCGGATGATGACCAGATTGTTGAGTAATACCATTAACACAGATTGGTGGTAGTTCAGGTGGTGGTATATTAGGCGGTGGTGGCAAATTTGGTATTGGTGGTGGTTTCTGAACTAAACAACAATTAATACCTCCATTAATATTGTTGCCAAAATTATTTTCATCATTTCCGGATATAGTAGAGTTATTTTTTACTCTTTGATTTGATGAATGGCTTTGTTTGTTTTCGTTAATGTTGTCCAATCCGTTCGAAGAAGTGACTGGAATATTTGAATTTTTATTACTGCTCTCTTTGTTTTGATTCTTTTGAGATTTACTCGATGAACGTTTACGTAAAACCCGATTTGTGGCATTTGGTCGGCTGTGTTGTTGAGTTGATGAATGCGAGGTTTGTTGCAATGTTTGTGTTTGTGGGGGTTGTTCTGGAACGACTTCATATAAATGCCCATATGGGGAAGAGGATCTGTCAATTAATTCATCCTTACATCCGCTTGGAATAATATGACCTTGAAGTGTTTGTTGTTGTAATGGATATGAATTGTTAAATGTATTTTGCTGTTGATTTACAGAATTTCTTTGGCACATTTGATTATTGTCTTGAGCACAAGTTCTTTGGGGTTGTTGATGTTGTAATTGGTGACTGCAAGACGAAGTTGGAGGTGGTCTGAAAGAAGCATGCAGTTGCTGATCTTGTGGTTGAAATTGTAATTGCAGCTGATGTTCATAATTAATAACTGTTGGGGGTTGTTGTTGTTGCTGCTGCTGTGGAGTACATTGCAAATTTAATGTTTGTGGTTGAGGATATCCGGACACATGCATCCTAACTGTTTGTTGTTTATGCTCTAAACTACTCAAGCTAAATTCATCATCAACAATGGTGGTAGAAGAGGCAGAGGCAGCAAGACGAGATAAACCACCTGAATTTGATGTTGAATGATTCATACTATGAATAATTGTTGATTTATGATGACAATTATTTTCGTCATTTCCCACAGCGGCGGTAATAAATGCAGCCGATGAATTTTTCGTCACTGTTAATCCTAATGGGATTTGACTTTCGCCATTACGTGAATTTGCATTTAATATTGCAACATTTTCAAATGTAGTCTGATTGAGAAAATGTTTTTCGTATATTTCTGCTAATAAATTTGTTGCAGTTTTTGATATTTGATGAAAGTTTTGTTGCTGTTGTTGATGTCCAACACCAGTATTAGATCCCAAAGGAATTTTACTATTATTTGAATGATAATAATGTCCGTTAGTCGATGACGGAATTTGATTGCTTTGATGATGTTGATACTGATGAATATTATGATTTTGAAGATGATGTTGTTGTTGATGATGTTGATTATTATGTGTCTGATGATGATTATTTGTATTAATTGCATTTTGTAATGACGGTGGCGGTGGTGTTGGCTGTTGTTTAAAATGTTGATGCTGTTGTTGTATAAAAAATATACCACCAGATTCATTTGGATAATCACAATCATTTATTGATGATACCGATTTCAAATTATTAGAATTTTTTTGTTGTTGTTGCTGATGATGATTATTTGACAACCAATTTGTTGATTGATTACTTTGATTATTATTTTGTTGACGAAATGGTTGTGGAATTGGACATAACATCATTGATGCACCTTTAACAGGTGCAATTTCTTGTTCATTACATTTAATAGCATTTGAATTTGAATTATTTGTATTACTATTGTTACTAGTGTTATTTGAACCGCGCCAAAATCCAAATGATTGTTTTACAATTCCAGTAATTCTGTTATTTGTTTCAGTTGAAGATTTTCCATTTGATGTTGTTGCTGATGCTAGTGGTGTGGGTGCAGATACTGTTTCTTTTGCTAAACAACTTAAAGGATGACCAACAGATGCAATTGAAGCAGTTGCATTAGCTGATGATTGAGTCACATAAACAAAATTATATGCTGAATTTGATGTATTAGTTAATTGATCTCGATTCGTTTGGTGATGTTGTTGCTGGAGTTGTTGTTGTTGATGTAATTGTGAATGATTTGATTGAGAGCCTTGAAGTTGATGTGATAAATCATTTGGATGATTGTTGTGATATTGGTGATGTTGTTGTTGTTGTGATAACTGTGAATGATGGCGATGATTTTGTTGTTGTTGCTGTTGAATTAGTTGTTCACGTTTTAATGCTGATAAACTTGAACGACGTGGTCTTGGATTAACTGATGCCTAAAATATTAATTTACAAAAAAAAAGTGTTTATTTAATTAGTTTTCACTAAAACATAATGAAATGAAGTTTTAACTATTAGATAAGCAATTTTCATACATGATTTTTATATGTGTCGGTTGTAATTATAGAATCTTTTAATAAAAATTAGATTTATGATCGTAATTTAAATAAAAAAACGTATTTATTACAATATTAGACCTTTGGCGCAAATTTAATATAAATGTTATTTAGTTTTTCATTAAAACTTCTTAATTTTATATCTTCCATAATTAAAGAAAATGTATGGCCCTGTATTCATCCATTTTGAATATCAATAAACATATAATTATATGAGATTTTTATTTATTTGCATTGGAAATTAAACCAAAGAAATTGTTTTTCAGATTTTTCTTCTTTAAAGAAAAATAAAATCTAAATAAATAAAAAAAAAAATTTTTTTTTGATTGAAGCCATAAAAAAACATCATATATGAAAAGAATTATTCTTTTGACAGGCTCGGTATGAAGCAACAATCATCATTTGGCAGGATTTTTATTGTTACAATATCGGAAGCATACTTATATTAATATCTGCCGGATGCATATCAAAATAATGTATAGATTTTTATAATGCATTCACACATAGCTGGAAATCTCTTCATGTTTATTACTTTTGAATGACGAAGAAAAATAAAAAAACAAATAAAATGGAAATTTTAGAAGAAGGAGGCACGCAATAAAAAGCAATAGACGTTTCATTTATTATAATAAAAACAATGTAACAATTTATTTTGTTTATTGTTTGATGTAAGTTTTACTTTGCCGCTTTTAAAATTTTTCTTCCGGATTTTATTGATTTTAAAGGAATGGTCATTTTTAAATGAAAGTACGATAAAAGAAAATTATGATATTGGCTTATATCAGAATAAAATTCTAAAATATTTATTAGATTTATTGAATAAATTGTTTACAATTGTTTTCAATTTTTTGATTTAAAGTTACTTTTGCTTTTACAACAACACTAATTAGGAATATAATTTAGTAAATGGCGGCTCGGTGGCCTAGTGGATAAGGGCGTATAAAATATGCTTTAAACATCGAGAGAGTGTGGGTTCGAATTCCACACACGTTGTAAAAGTTATTCTCCGTTACAACATTTACAGCGACGTCTGAATAGGAAAGGCTGTGTAATTTTCTTATTCACATTTATGTGCCTGAGAAACGCACTAAAAAAAAAAAAAAAAATTCCTATATTTATTTAATATTAGTCCTATAGGTACATGTGAAAAGATGCATGAAAGAAAAGAACAAGTAAATAAAATATAATTTAAAACTTACAAAAACAGGAACAGTTCCAGGATCCGAATTAGAATTTTCTCTGCAATTTAAAAAAAAAAAATTATAAAAATTAATAAATTAAACAAAAAAAATGTAGATTTATAACTATGAATGAATATAAATAAAACGAATGGAGTAACTATAAAAATTACATTATAAAACAAAACATTTAACATGTGTGGATTACTCCTGGTTTATTTAGATTGAATAACGTAACGCTTGTCCTATAATAGTGAGGTATTTTCTATGCAAATTAATTTTCCTAAATTTTAATTAATATAAACAACTTGAAGAATATTTAAAAAATTAATAATTAATTATGAAAACGGAAGTATTCAAATAATTCTCTGAACAAACTTCTTAAAGTTTTTTTAAAAATTAATTAATTCATATATGAATTGGATTTCTTTATGCTCTAACAATATAAAATATTTAAAATACATAACTCAACTATAACTCAACTCGTTAAAAAAAAAAAAACGTTTTTTTTTTTAGAGTAAATCAAAACAAAATTTAGCGAAATGTAGCAAAGTTACACAATTTTTTTAAAGTAATCCCGTAGTCCCGTAGAAATTTATGAAAATTTGCCAAGGGAAATATTTAACTAACTGTTTCAAAAACTTTAATATCGTAAATATAATATTGTTTAAAATATCCTAAACAACAACCTTTGTTTTTTATATATTTTTTAAATTTAAAAAAAAATTCATTTGCTAAGTTGGTATTCACCATAGCAACGAATTTATAAAATTAAAAAAAATATATATAATGTTAAAATAATTAAAATTGAATTGATATGTAATGTAATGTTTGTATGTAATGATGTAATATAATGATGTATTATTATATTACAAAATAAAAGCAAAAAAAAAAATTAATCTAAGGTTGAGCACTACTGTTTTTTTTTAAAATTATTAATTTCATTTTGGTCGTAAATTTAAAGTTACTCTATAATATCGTAAAACTTGGTGTAAAACTGTATACTTTTTTTTAATTTGAAACAAAAATTTAAATTTGAATTTATCATATATCGGGTTTATGTTTTTGCTTACTTTTGTTTTTGTTGTGCCAGTAGTTCTAAACGTTTTAAGTTTGATGGACGTTTGCGTGTTGGAATTTTATTTCTGTGTTTTTCCATTGTTTTTGTTTTTGATAATATTCCTGGAAGACAAAATAACATTTAAAATATTTATTTATTATTGTATGTAATCAAATTTATTTAAAAATCTGGAATTTACGAGATTATTTTTATAAATGTGGTATATGGTGGTATTTTTTTTATATAATATCAGAGATTCTCAAATATTACTTATAGAAATAAATAAATCTCAAAATTAAATTAAATTAAATTATATGGATTGGAGGATGGATACATACAGTTCATTTGATGTTGTTCATTATCAGTTCAATGTCTAAGAATAAAAAAAAATTGACGTGAGATAAAAAAAAAGAAGCACTAGTTATGAATAATTATGAATACGACAATATTTATAACAGCTAATAAATTTTTTTTTTACTATCTCCATGTACATATGCATATGTATGTGCATAGGTAGGTTCGTAGGTACATACTTAGAAATTATTTTCTTCTGTTTTGTTCACCAGGTACAATTTCTATTAATATACCTAGGTACAATTTGAATAGGAACTAAATTAACATTATCTTACGGGTATGGTTTTTATTACAAAATGTCATGTACATTATTTATTTATTTTATTTACATTCAAAAACTGTGAGAACTTGACACCGTTTCTCTAAAAGATGTGGAACTGGTCAAATATATATTTAGTTAGTCAAAGAAAAATATTTTCTATGCGTTCTACAACCGTATTTAAATATTTTTAAAATTTTTATACTTTAAAACATTTATAAATTAATAATAGTACCTATGTATGTATGTAGTATTATAACGTTTTAGTTAAATTTAAGTTCAATGTTAAATGATAATTGATTAAATACTCCCCACTTTCTTTTTAGATTTTTATGTTAAAGATAATACAATATTCATTAGTTTAATTATTAGTAAAATTTTCCAACTCATTCATTGTTTTAAATTTAAGTTTATTGCTTCCTATAATTTTTTATAATTTTATACAAAACAATTTGTTTCTAAACTCTTTAGTCCAACCAAATTCAAGTCTTATTCATATATTAGCTAAATCATTGCAAAATGACCTTAATTAAGATTTCCGTTAGAAAAAGACGAAAAAAAAAAAAGATTAATCTAAAACAATAAAAAATTAAATAAATTCACTTGATTAGCATATAGTTACAACAGTAGATCACCCACCGCCAAGGTGATTAAAAATTCTAATTCACAAAACATCATTTTATAAATTTTTTTTTTTTGCAGCAGCAGCAGCATTGCATTATTGTTTACAATTGGAAATCATATCTACTAACTAGTAAGAATCATTCAAATTTATTGGATTGGCTCCTAAGATTTAAAGAAACAAATTTTTTTTTTACTTTATTAAAATCTATGAGTATGACATCAGCCATTGAAATTTGTAATATAAATTAAAACTGAAATTTTGATCTGGAAAAATATTGATGTCAGATTTAAAACAACACACAAAATTTATCTTTTAATTAAACTAAATTTTAAGCAGAATTTTATAACAATGAGAATTTTCTGCTTAGTTTCCTTGAATTGAATATTTTTCTAAAATTTAATAATACAGTTTGAAATTGTTCCAAAGTCTAAAATAGCACCTTACATATTGAATAGACAAGTCTGTCGAGATAGTAACACTAAATTCATCTCAAAATCAATCGAAATATTGGAGCAATTTTACCCTTTTGTTAATATTTGGTAGGTAATAACGCTTGCTTTATTAAAGTGAAATCAGTTATATCTTCCCTTTTAAATAATTCGAAACGAATCCATGAGAAAGACAGCAAATCCTAATTTCTACATTGAGAAAATTCCTATAGTTTGTTTAAAACTTGTTATGGACATACCATAATATTATAACAAATCTTTAGCAGTTAAACAGTAACACGTTGTTAATGTTTTCATCAAATCTGTCATCTTCTGTCAGTAATGTAATCTTCAACAATTTACAACAATTCTAAATGAATCTTTTTAAATTCGTTTTAAATTTTCTCTCCAACATCTCCTTTAATAATCCTATTCCCCTCTTGTCTTGCTCTTCCATTTAACTAAACCGACCTTTTGCCATACATCCAATCCTAGTGTTGAGTTCAGGAAGAAAAAAAAGAAAAACAATATCTAGACCTAGAACCAGCAGAATAACGAATGAAAATATAAACAGGTTTGATTAGATTGAAGATTTAGTCCCTGTTATTGTAGCTTTCAACCATTTTGAAAAATATTAAAAATGTCTACTATGTGTGTTCTGTCATTAGAATATAATAATTTTAAGTTCAACTTTAATTTGGATAAAAAGAAAAAAAACGCGTACAGGAAATTATTTTGATTTTTCCTATGTCTGTTATACAATATTTAAAAAAAAAAAAAAAAAGCAATAAAAGACAGCAAATTGCAAAATTTATTTTGTCGCGACACATAGTAAAGTGACATTATGTTGTACAATGAATAAAAAAAAAAAAAAAAAATTATTGGTGGGCCACCTAAATTTTTATAAATATGTATATATATGTGTACTACATATACATATATATATATTCATATATGTATGTATATAGTTTTAGTAAAATGTGAACTTTTAAATGAATGAGTCAATTGCTCTAAAAATTGTAATTTATGAATTTTCTAAAGAGTTCTCGTCTTCACTAATGACAGTTGACGTGACTTTATGTTTATGCTAATTAAAAAATTGTGATTTATGATACAAAAGATTTATTGTTTTAACCCATACATTGTTAAAGACTAAAAGTGTCTTTTTTTTTTTTTTTGTTTTAATTAACATTGACTTGTACTAATTAAATCTTTAAATTTTATTTTAAGAATTTATTATAGATTAGTCTTTATTAGTTAAGACTTAAGATGAATACTAATTAATGTACTTAATATGTAGGTGTTTTTGGTGTTAATTGGTTTTTTATTTAATAAGTGTGTTAAAACGTTTACTTAATAAGAGAGTGTGTTACAATGTAAATACACGAATTAAACTTGATTAGTTTTTTCAATAATCAGCTACATACTTAAAATTAAGATAAGAATTTCCTCAAACTAAAAATCCTTAAACTGATTTTTAATCTTAAGGAATAAAAAAAAATAAACATAGGCATTTCCGAGATTTTATTATCTTTAAGAAGATTGTCATATTTCTTAGAATTAATTAGCTTGTCTTAAAAGGTAACTATACAATCTTTATAATTATAATTATATTTATACATTTTGTACATATTATTTTCTTTATCAGATGTCCAATAAAATATAAGACATTTTGCAAACATAACCTTTTCTTTTTAGCAGATTTCGAAAAAAATTTAAAAAAAAAAATATCCATCTGTCTGCCTTTCCATCATCAAAACTTCTACACCGTTAAAGATAGAGAAAAACAATTTTAACCATGGATAGATCTCATTAAAATATTAATGTTGTATAGAACAACTTTTTCATATAGCCCCATCCATTACGGAGCTGCAGCCCCTCCAATTTTGAAAAACTTCTATTTTTAAATGTGTATATCTCATGTTTTACTTAATTTTTTCAATATAAAAACGGCATTCGACAGGATTTTTTTTTTACCTTAGTAAATCTACATATATCAAAATTATACAATTTTTTTTAAATTTAGTATTTAAAGTTTAGTATTTTAAACTCCGGCACCCTTTTAGATAGAGACTTGAAATATTGATTCCTCAGAAAATTTTTTTGTACCACTCCCTGTTTAGAAGCTATTAGCGTTCAAATCTTGAAAATTTACTTTTTTTAGACATTTGTAACTTAGGAACCTGCATACATTTTTCTTCGGCAAGACATAAAAATTTAAGCTCCAGTAATATATTTTTACGTATGTAACGTTAGGCACCTGTACAAATTTTTCTTCGGCAAGGCAATTAGGATTCAGTATCTAATATATTTGTACGTGTGTTAACGGTTTTTTTTTATTTATATAGAGTTCCGGACTTATAGCCGCTCAAAATTGCAAAATCCTATTTTCAGATTTTTTCTTATGTGAAATTTTCAAATTTTGATGTAAGTCACAATATTCTAAACAGTTTATATTATCTTTTGGTAATGTGCTCTTTTAAAAACCGTTGGTTTACATTCTGACTTGTTTTTTTATGAAATCAAGATTTACTAAAATTTTATTGGTACATACTTTTTAAATTTAAAAAATTCAAAAAGGTCATAAACATAAAAAGTGTTGGTCGTATTAGTCAGTCAATGATATCCACTCACAAACAAAAGAAAAAAAAAAAAAAACAAAAGAAAAAACAAAAATATATACTTTGAGCCCAGAATTTTTTTTTTTTTTTTAATTAAGAAGAACAGTGTCAGCATTTTATTCTCTTCTCCTCATCATCAACAACAAATAATATTTTAATGTTGCTTCACTTTTAATACATTTTTTTTTTTGTTTGTGTGTTTTTAATCCTATATTTTTTTTTTTGTTCTTGTTTTATTTCATCCTCGACTTCTTCATCTTCAAATCTAATATTATTGGTTAAACGAGTCTAAAATAGTTTTCCCTTTTCATTTAAAAAAAAAAAAAACAAACAAAAAAAAAAATTGAAATTGAATATTTAAGAATAAGAAAAAAAAAATATTCAAGTCTTCTAAAATAGGACCATTAATGCATCGTTTTTAACCCTTTTATGTTTGATTTTAATTAAATACCAGAGAACTAAAGAGTAAAAAGAACAGGAAAAAGAAAATAGAAAGAATAATAAAAAAAAAAATAGTATCGGATCAAATTATGTTTACGTCTATAAAATTATAAAATAAAAACAAAATCAAATTAAAAAAAAAAAGAACTGAACTTAATTTAAGCAAAACAGAGCAAACTATAGATACAATATTATAAGATATTTGATCAAGAAAGATATCAAAATATGAAATAAAGTTAATTTTTTGCTTGCTAGTTAGTTTTTTTTTTATTTGTTTTTATTTATTTTTTATTTATTTTTTTTTTTTTATATCTTAAATAAATAAAAAATTCTTTTCTATATATTACATTCAAGAAAAATGCTTATATGCGATGAACCAAATATGGAAGAAATAAAATTTTATTTCAAAATACAAAGAACGCAACTGAATATTAGAATAATAAAAATATTTTTAAGGTACTAGTCTATAATCGCGACCATGAAATCGATTTTATTGTTAATGTCTAGAGTGATTCAATTTTTAATACATTATTAAAGCGTTTTTAAACTGATGTTAATTTGTTTAATTGATACTGTATAGTATACAGGTGCATTAATGGGTGTTAAATGGTTTAAAGTTAAACTTTGTTTTTTTTTTGTTTTGTTTTGAAATGTAGAAGAAGTGAAGAGTGATACAGCACAGAAATAGATGCATCGATTATACAAAAAGAGAATTTCAAATACACTTTATTTGTTTGTAGGTGGATGGCCCCGCCGCTCATGGCAGTGACCCCAATTAGTGCGTTAGCACCGTTTTGCTACCACTTCCGTTACCGCAAGGCTTACAGTAGCGCTTTTATTAGTTTTTATTTTAGATCCATTTCGTTGCGTTTAGAAACCTTACCATTTCTGCAGCTTGCTGAGCCGTTAGATCACTAAGATCGTGGTTACCCAGAGTTGAATTGATGGTTACCCAGAGTTGCTTTTCTGACCCTACCTAGCGCTGGGCACTTGCAGGTGAAGTGTATTTACAAGTGAAGTACAATCACTTACAAGTGAAGTGGGCACTTACAGGATTCTTTTTCATTCTGTTCACCATAGTTGCGGCATGATGAATTGAATGGGATACCTAATCTGGCCGGATGTTCACCATTTAGCCAGTTGTCTCTGAACACACCTATTGTTCTGGCTATATTCCGGGATAGCTTCAATAGATTATCAGTTCTTTTTTTATCATACGATGGCCAGACTTTCCTCGCCGTACAACATGTGGCTTAAATTTTTTAGTTTAGAATATTATTCTAATTAAATGAATTAAAATTAAATCAGAAACTTTTCATCCGATCAGTAAATTCTCTCTTAAAATGACTATAAGATTATTCATAATGAGAATATTTAATAATTATATTGTTTGCATTCTTTTTAAAAAGTGAACGACTCTTTTCTACTCCGAACTACGCCAACCTTTGAGAAAGTGTTAATGATATAAGTTATTACGCAAAAAATTACCGCTCCATTTAGCAATTATTCTCAACTACTATCAACTATACCTACTCTTTTCGTGTTAAATGAACGCAAATATTGAAACTACTGTCAAACTGTCTCAAAGATTATTTCTCTGTCTTCAATTGTATGTTGCAAATCAAATTTGAAATCAAATTTCAAAAATAGAAAACAAACTTAAAGAAATAACAAATATGTTCACCCTCTTGTCCTCTTATAAATTAAATACAAGATGTTTTAAATAAATTCCAAACTTCTGCTTAAAATCTCTTGATATATTGTGTAAGCAATAAGGGACAAAGGTAATATTGCAATATAACAAGCAACATTGTGTAAGCAAGGATTTTGTAATTTTTTTAAATGGGAAATGCATCTCCTGTGTAAAAATCTTACAATTAGATTAGGATTTTCTTCATGTCTATCTTAAAAACTATCTTCTAACTCTAGATGCATTAAAGGCTTCTATTAAAATCTATGTACATGTATAAGACATATTAAATCAGTATAAGCATGCAGTAAGCAAGTAATTAAATTGCCCCAAATAAAAATACAATTTTATACGATACTCGACAAAAAAAAAAATATTAAATAGTAATGCTAGATAGAACTAAAACTATATATAATTAAAATAATAAAATAAAAATAATAAAAACTGAAGATGAGTTATGATTAATGATCTGGGATGACATCTGATATATTGAGAAAGGCGCTAGATTCGCAGGAATTTTGTTTTTTTTTTGTTTATTTATTTTTTATAGTTCAGATTGCTGATGTTCACTATCATCTTCTTCTTCATCTTCAAGATGAACTTTTTTTTTTATTTTGCTGATGATTAATTTTTTATTGCTTCAATGTTATTTATAAGATCTTGTACTGATTTTCATTACATTACATTATTTTATATTTATATATAGGGATGTTCATTAATACTATCTATATGATAACTAAAACTATTAAAATAGTTGTGGTTTATTCATTTAATATTTCATCCTGAAAATTATGATTATGGGTGGCAATATTTGTTCTATTATTCTGTATAGTTATTATTATTTTTATTTATTTATTTTTTTTGTTTTTTGTTTGTTGATTTTGTTGCTTTTTTTTTCGATTAGAAATTAAAAGTTTAACTTCAATTTTTTGTTTATTTAAAATAAATATTTTTTTTAGAATTAAATTAGTAAGTATTTGTTCGGTAAAATAATGTAAAAATATTTTGTTTGATTACTGATTAGTGATTACAAGTTACAAAATTAAATACATATATAAAAGTAATTATTTCTATTTAAGACCCAATGATTTATTACCTCATTATGAAATAAAGTAATCAAATTAAGTACATATAGAATAAATTGATATCTACTTTAAAAACTTACTTTCAAATTTGTCAAAGCGTCAGTTTTTTGTGAGAAAAAATTAACAAAGAAACAAAAATTTTATTTTTTAATTTTTTTCTCTTTCCACTGCTAAGGAGCAAATGTCATCAACTAAGTCATTTATTATTCATATTTGACTAAGCTTCAGTTTCTGAAATCATTAAAATCACTAAGTGGTTGATTACTCGTCTTTAGCTCATGTACAAGACTATGAGACGTAAATATTTCTTTATTACTATGCCATCTATTATCTTATACAAGAATTATTTTATTATTATTTTATTATATATTATAATATGACATATGGGTACTTATATTAAACTGTCAAAGTGAAAATTCGGTACTTATATTAGTAGCAATTTAATACTTACATATATTACTTTTAAACCTTTAGTATAGGTAAAAACCTTAAGTATAGGTATTTTTTTTGTTTTTGATCAATAATGAAATTAATTTTAGGTTCAAAGGAAATATAAGCAAGGAAAATAAGCATTGAACCATCACCTAAATGTATATACAAACGTTAAACTGCAAGTCTATTAAATTATGCAAGCCATATTAAATTTTCCATATAGAGTCAGTTAAAGTAAAACCTGGTAAAACTAAAATCTTTAAATCAGAACGAAAAAATGGTAGAACGCGTTAAAAGACTTTTATGTCTTTTGTAATCAAAGACCTATAAGATTACGTGTTGGAAAAAATTTATTAACAAGGTAGAATGTAAACCAACGGTTTTTAAAAGCGCACATTTCCAAAACTCAATACAAACTGTTTAGAAGTGTGACTTACACAAAAATTTGAAAATTTAAGTAATTTTTTGTAATAAGAAAAAATCTGAAAATAGGAAATTTTTGAAATTTTGAGGGGCCGTAAGTTCGGAATCCTTTATAACTAACAAAAGCCGTTAACACACGTAAAAGCACATTATTAAACCTTTAATTTTCATGTCTTGCCGAAGAAAAATTTTTACAGGTGCCTAAGTTACAGGTGTCTAAAAATAGCAAATTTTCAATTTTTGAGGCGTAATAACTCTTAAAGAGGGCGTGTTACCAAAAAATACCGGGGGTGCCGGAGTTATGAAAAAAGAAATTTCAGGCAAAATATGGTTTTCACATAACGGTAAATTTAAATCGTAAATTACAAAATATTACATAATTTTGATATTGTTTTATATAGATAATAAAATTTTCGATCTTCTGCCGGTCTTAGATTGCAAAACTATTACGCAGAGCCCGAGATATATACATCTGAAAATGGGGCTTTTTCGCAATTTTGAAGAGCTGCAACTTTGGAACCCTTTACAACTAAAATAAACCTTTCACACACGTAAAAATATATTATTGTAGCTTTAATTTTTACATCTTGCAGAAGTAAAATGTGTACAGGTTCCTAAGTTACAGGTGTTTAAAAATAGCAAATTTTCAATTTTTAAGCCCTAATAGCTCATAAACAGGGGGTGGTCCGAAAAAATTTTCTGAGCAAACTTATACTAATTCTAAAAGTTCTTTCTTGCCTCAAAATTTCAAGTTTCTATCTAAAAGCGTGCCGGAGTTATGAAAGTAGAAAAATCATGCAAAATTTTGTTTTCACATAACGGTAAATTTAAATACTAAATTTAAAAAAATTGTATAATTTTGATATTAAGTTACAAAGTTAAAAAAAATACCCGTCGCATGACGTTTTCAGATTCAAAAAATCTTAAGCAGAACATAAGATATATGCATTTAAAAATAGGGCTTTTTCAAAGTTTGAGGGGCTGTAGCTCCGTAATGGGGGGGCTACATGAAAAAGTTGTTCCACAAAATTATTTTTTTTATGAGACCTACCTATGGTTAAAATTGTTTTTCTCTATCTTTAACGGTGTAGAAGTTTTGTAAACAGACGGACGGACGGACGGACGGACAGAGTGAAACTAATAAGCACATTTTTTCAAAATTTTTTTGGAAATGTGCTAAAAAGGTATTTTGATGGGTCTCGATAGTATTCAAAATTATTTTCTATTATTGGGTTCAAATTGTAAAAATGTGACTGAGAGAAAATTAATGAGAAAACTGGTAAAAGCTATATTGTAATAAGTAAGGTCCCGAGAACTTTTATTTTAATTTTTAGTAAATTACGGCCCAGTGTCATTTATACCTCTTTCCTAATCTAACTTAGTAAATTAATTAGAAAATTGTAAACTTTATCTTTTCTTTTTCTGTTCTGGATAGTTCTAGGTTGCACTTTTCTGTTTCTGTTTCTAGATTTTTTAAGGACACTTTTCAACAATATTATTTCCTATTGTTGTTTTTTTTTTTTGACAGAAATTTTGACAGATGATTGATTTTAATTTATTTGCTTTAAAAGTGGTTTAAGTTAATTTACAAAAATTTTAAAATAAAAAATGATTAGATATATGTGCATATGTATGCACTTGAAAACTGAAATTATTTAACAGAAAGGTAGTGAAAAGCGTATAGCATTTTCTGTTCTAAATTGTTCTAAAACTTTTGACGTTTAATCATGTGCTCTTCTACTTCGATTTAAATCTCTTTAAAGAAAACCCATTGTTGTTCATTTAAATTAATAAAAATTATTTAACAAGCATATTAATTTTTATTTACGAAGCATTCAATTTAAATTTACATTTCAATAGTTTTTAAAAAAAAAGAAACAAAATACATTTATTAGCTTTTTTTTTAACAAGAAAAAATTTGATAAGACGGATCCAAATCAAAATTTGCTTCAAAACAAAAGCAACTATAGAAAATTTAAGCATTTTGAGAATTATTATACGTATCTATCATATACTTATGTTTATTTATTTATTTATTTTTTTTTTTTTTTGAAATATGATCGCTGATCTGTTCAATTATCGCTTTAACTTATTTTGTTGGCTTTTACTGCTCAAATTAAAACTTTTAAAGCGACTTAGAACAAAAAGACCAAAAAAATAAAAATCATTGAAAGCGACAACAAAAATGATAAAGAAATTTAAGAAGATGAAATGATTCATTTAGAAATTTAATCACTTTCAATATATTGATATTGACTCCACTTATAATTATATTAAAAAAAAAAAAAAAAAAAACAAATACAAAAAAATAAATAAAATAAAACATTAATTTCTTATGTCTTTGTACTAAAAGTGAAGTACCCCAGCAACTAAATGCGGGTCGGCGGATCACTTTGTTTTTTTTTTTTTTTTCTTTTAATATTTCATTTCCCAATGAATCTTGAATCATTATTGTCATCATTATTATTAAAATGAAAATTTATTTGATTTGTTATTGTTTCTCTGAAATTGAAAAGGTCAAGATTCTAGATTCTAGATTCTCGATTATAAGATGTATTTAAACAGTAGAAATTATATACATATGTTGATGTTCAATTAATTTTTGTTGTCGTTTTAAAACAATCAAATAAACAAAAAATTAAAATGTCTAGTAATATATAAAAAAAGAAAAACAAATAATAATAATAATAAAAGTTTTGTTATCAATAAAGAGGCGACTGACTATTTTAATTAATTGAAATGCCTATTTTTATTTACAATCAAAAATAACAAGCGTTGAATTACAAGAAATTGGTTTTTTTTTTTTTTTTATTAATAGATTATTGATTATTTTATTACAATTATTTTAATAATTTTTAATAAATCAATTTTATTTCTTATCAAATATATGTATTTTTTTTGTTTTCATTTAAAATTTAATAATGATTTAATAGGAGAATGTCAGTTAACCTAAAATCGTATTACAAAAAGACACTTCGCATAAAAAATTATTGATCTGACCAATGGTGCAGTGACTAAGTCACCGGTCTTTCAGGAGAAAGGTCTCGGATTCAAACCCTGGTCAGGTCAAAAATAATACATAAAATATAATAAAATAATGTAAACAAAATATTAAATATTTACAATTGAATACTTGCACCGAGATGGCCCACATGCTAAAGGCAAAAGTACCTAAAAATGTTTGGACGATATAATATAAAAAAAAAAAATAATATTGCATAATATCTATCTTATTTGACAAATCATTTTTTGACAAAATTCCATTTATACTAATGAGACATTTAGGAACTTAATAATATACTAAAAAATTTAATACAAAATATGATATAGGTACCTAATTTCGAACAGCAATAATTTTATTAATTTTTAGCGTATACGAAATATAGTTTGAATACAAAATCTGGTTTTAAATAAATTGTTTATTGTGAAATTAGGGGACGATGATTCCAAATATTTTAAATTGTTTATTGCTGAAATATATATATTTCAAAAAATAATTTAATTAGAAGGAATTTTATAAATGGTTACAAAGTTTTCAAAAATGTTTTCAACTGCGATTTAGGAGACGAGTGCCGAAACTGTTTTTATTGTAAAGTATTTGCATGAAAAAGTAATTAGTAGCGATTTTATAATTGGTTACAAAATTATGGTTTCAAAATTTCATCATCATCATGATCAACACTACCAACATTAATCAACATCATTTACAAAAAAATTTATTCTAAATGTCAAATTTACTAAAAAGATTTTTTTGCTGAAAAGATTTTTGTAAAGTATCTTTTTTGCAAAATAGCATTTATTGTTAATGTCTTAATAAATCTTCATTATTAACTATATTAAGATAACTTTATATAAAGTGTGTTTTTAAGAAATAATTTTATGCTAATTTGTCATCATACTCTGATTTAATGGTGATTTTCTATAGATCTTAATTAAGACTGTGTGGTAAAAATGAAAGAATGGAAAATAGGGAAATAACGATGGTGCCATTCTCTGATATTTACATTTTTGAATTATAGAAATTATTTATATTGCGATATTGAATTTTTATTATTATTATTACAAAAATATATAATTATTATACTTTGTTGTGAATATAAATGTAATTAATAAGTATATAGTTGCCATAAAAAAAAAAACAAAAAACTATATTAGATGGTTGATATTTCTTTAAAATATATGATTATAAGGCGCCTTCGCCTTAAATTTATGATTAAATATTTATAAAAATAATAAAATAATTAGATGTAATTGCAAAATATTTATTTATATTATTGCATAAATTCTATTTTGGAATGAAATTCTAAATAACGAGTTTAAAAGATTAGCTATTGTCAAAATCAAACAAAGTATTTTGCATTGTTTTAATTTCATATACTTTTAAGAAAAGAAGACTTTTTAATTTGTTTTGAGATAAATTACAATTAATTAACTCATATAGATTATGTTTTACCTTAATTCCGAAAAATAAAAAAAATTGCACTTATCAATTAAAATTTAATTCCATGCTCTGTTTACAAAATCAGGAATTCTTCTATCCAATTTCAGACAAGAACTAATATATTAACCAAGTACTAGTGTCATTAAGCAATTATTTTTGTAAAGTGATTAAATAACTACAGTCGTTATGGATATATTTAAATGGTTATTAGTTAAATTCTTATAAATAAAAAATTTTAATTTATGTATATCTTATAACTGACAGATATCAAAACAAACAACTTTAATAATATCTTATAACACAAATATAAAATTATAAACAAAATTTGTTATACACAATATTGTATTATACACTTATTTTACACACTTATTACACTTATTTTATATTGATTATAGTTTTACATCTTATTGCTTCTATTTCTATAGTACTGCTTCTAGGTCTATAGTACTGCTTCATTATTATTATCTATTATCCATAATTTCATAATAAAATACATATTTTCTTACTATACCTTCCCCAGTTCTAGATTTACGTATAGGCACACTAGGCACCTGCCTAGGGCGGCAAATTTAAAGGGCGGAAAAAAATTTGCATGTACTAGATAAAGAAACTTCAAATTTTCAAAAATACATTAATTGTTTTAATTCTATTGGATTAAATATGTAAAAATTAATAATATAGAGAAAAAGATTGTATGTCATATTCATCGTTTTGTATGCATATACGTCAGTGTTCTCCCTTTACTGCAATAGAAGTAGATGTACTCCACTTTTCAGTAAATTTTCATTTGTTTTACTGCGCTACTCCTTTTTTAAGCAAAACTACTCCAACTCCAATATTACAATGATGTCAACAAATTCAGCGTTTATATAAAAATTTTGAAAGTTGACACCTGTTATATTTTTTTTTAAACCTGATAAATTTTAAATAAACGTTCATTAAAAAAACGATATTTTGCCTTTGAATTTCAACACTTTTTTGTGTCGAAAAAAAAATATAATAATGTGTTTCGAAATGTGGAAATGCTCTTTAGCATTTATCTGTCACTAGCAGTAACAAATTGTTCTGCAAAAAGGTAATTTTCTTTGTTAAAAAGAATTAAAACTTATCTTCGTTTACAAATGACAGATGCCAAATTGAATGGCGTTTCAATTATGCACATTGAACACGACGTGTTAGAAAATATTAAATTTGAAGGGATAAATAATAAGACCTAGGGGGGGCACATTCTTAAATCCGCCACTGATCTTCCCTCTTATTCCACCATGCACTTGTAGTGCAGATAGGCATATCACTATCAACAGTTGAACAATTAGCAAGCAAAAAAATAAAATACAAAGGTGAAGAAACAAAAAATACCTGTATTAAAATATGATTTTTAGAATTTTGTATTTAAAGTTACCGTTATGTGAAGTTAAACATTTTCAAAGGTAGTTCAAGAGATTTTGTTTGGTTAAAAGTTGAATATTCTTAATGAAAAACAAAAAATTCATGATTTCTGTTTTTGAAAATTTACCAATTTTGATGTAAGTTACAATTCAATACGGTAAAATGTAGGCCTTTAAGTATCTTTCATTTTATATTCTACCTTATTTAAGTTTAAGAAATTAAAAGTGAATTTTTGTATGATACAAATTTGTTTTCGTATTATTATGTACATATGTACTTATAGATTCTATAAAAAAAAACAGTTCGTATCCTTCTTTTCATTATATTTTTAATAGTTAGGTATTTAATACAATACCAAAATGAATAAATTGTTTTCTCTTGAGATATCAAGTAAATATACGATAAAAATGTAGTTTTAAATTAATGACAATTATAAAGTATAAAAAAGGTTGTATAAAAAATGTAATGTTATTTATTTTAGGTTACAGTACTTAAAAATTTTAACTCAAATTTTAATACCGAAACTTCTCTAGTAATTTAGTTTTAAATTTAGGTTACCAATACAAAATAAAAAAAAGAAACTTGTTAAAAAAAATTAATAGCTAACATGAATGCTGCCTTGGAAAATTAATTTCAATAATAAACAAGGTCGAATGTAAACCAACGGTTTTTAAAAGCGCACATTCCCAAAAGACAATGCAAACTGTTTAGAAGTGTGACTTGCAACAAAAATTTTAAAATTTCATATAATAACAAAAAATGTGAAAATAGGACATTTTTGCAATTTTGAAAGGCTGTAAGTCCGGAATCCTATATATAACTCGTTCGCACGCATGAAAAATCGTTAGCACACTTAAAAATATATTACTGGACCTTTAATTGTTATGTTTTGCCGAAAAAAAATGTGTACGGGTGTCTAAGTTACAGGTATTTAAAATTAGCAAATTTTCGATTTTTGAGCCCTAATAGCTCATAAACAGGGGGCGGTTCAAAAAAATTTTCTGAGCAAACTTATACTAATTGTAAAAGTTCTTTCTTGCCTCAAAATTTCAAGTCTCTATCTAAAAGCGTGCCGGAGTTATGAAAGTAGAAAAATCATGCAAATTTTGGTTTTCACATAACGGTAATTTTAAATACTAAATTTAAAATTTATATACAATTTTGATATTGATTTAGAAAGGTAAAAAAAATACCTGTCGAATGGCGTTTCCAGATTGAAAAAATCTTAAGCAGAACATAAGATATATGTATTTAAAAATAGGGCTTTTTCAAAGTTTGAAGGGCTATAGTCCCGTAATGGGTGGGGCTACATGAAAAAGTTGTTCCACAAAATTATTTTTTTTATGAGGCCTACCCATGGTTAAAATTTTTTTTCTGTATCTTTGACGGTGTAGAAGTTTTGTAAACAGACGGACGGACGGACGCACGGACGGACAGAGTGAAACTAATAAGCACATTTTTTCAAAATTTTTTTGGAAATGTGCTAAAAATAACAAACTGAATTACCATGAACCTAATTTTATTTTTTAAGAAAAAAAAAAATCTTTTAAATCGGTTCAAAAGTTTTTTTTTTTAATTGAATGAATTTCTATGGAAATTAAAATAATGATTTGTTATTCATAATGTATGTATGTTGTATGTATATGTTACTTATTAAAAAAAATATTTCTATAATTTTCCTTTTTTTTTCAAAAACTAGGAAAATTGAAAAATTGAAAAATTAAAATAGGTGAAGTTGTAAATAATTTCTATTGTTCTTTTTATATTATTGAAATTGACAAAATAATGACAATATGTTTGTACTCTTTAAGAAGTGTATATTGATTGACGAAATCAAATTCAATTAATTATCGCTATGATACTGTTATATTTTGTTATTCATAATTGTTTTCATATAATGAATATACAGTTACAAAATTTTATACAAAATTACAAAAGTTGATACGTTTTTAAAAGGCAAGGAAATTAGACAGCCTTTCCTTTTTCAATGTCGTAAGGGGATATTATTCTTACAACTTGTGTGGGACTCGAACCCATACTCCTTCGATTTTTAGAGCGTATTTTATACGCTCTTATCCACTAGGCCACCAAGGCCCCAAGAATTTAGTGTATTTAAAATATTGTAATCAAAATTTGAAAGACAAAAAGGATATACCCAGTCAACATACATAGCTATGATATAGATTCGAACCCGCACTCCCTCAGTGTTTAGAGCATATTTTATTCATATTAGATATTATTCTAATTATAATTAGCAAATAAAAAATTGAAAAATATTTTTCTTTTCAAATTACTAATTAAAAAAATTAATATTAAATATAATTTTCATTTAAATGTTAATTTTATATTAAGAAGCACTTTAATGCTATTTTTCCGAAGAAAAACTTCTTTTAGTCTTATAAATTAAGAAAAGATAATGAATTTAAAATGAATGGATATAATTTTGTAAAAATATTCAAAGTTAAAATAATATATTGAATGCCCATATTAAATTTTGAAACCTTGAAGAACATTACATGTGTGCAGTTGAGTAAAGTGTTTAATTAAATCGTTTTACAAATTTTGCAACAAAAAACAAAAACTATGGTTAATCATGCAGTAATAATTTATTTTAAAATTATTTTAGTGAGGGCCTCGTTAACCTAATGGGTAAGAGCGTACAAAATACGCTGTAATTTGTAAACACCGCAGTGTGGATTCGAATCCCACTCACGTCGTAAGAGTTTTTTCCCCTTACAACATTTACAGCCACGCCTGTACAGGAAAGGCTGTGTAATTTGCTGTCCACATTTATGTTGCAAAGAAATGCACTAAAAAAAATAAAAAATAAATTACTTTAGTGCAGCTTAGTAAAATAAATAAAAAACAAATAATAGGAATTACTATTAAAATAAATACAAAACATCACTCGCGGTAAATGTTATATTTAATGTCATTGGTGCAATTCATCATTGTTTCACTTAACTGAACGCAGCCATTCAATATTTTACAACAAATGGTTACTTTGTTTGGAGCTAATGGCATAAACGAAACCATAAAAAGTGTGAAAATTTCCTCTTACTTTTACACTAACTATGTAATTTAAAATAAAAAATTTAAATAAAATAAATCGGCTTAGCTACAGTAAATTTCATACGAAAAATTAAAAAAAAAAAACAAAAAAGAAAAATCAGTAATTGCTTCATAAATTCGGCGAAAGCTTAAGTAAAATCATCCTAATTTATTCTTTATTTTGTAAACACCACTATCAGATTTTTTCTAAGGATTTTTAAAATTTCTAAGGATTTTTATAGTATGTCAAAGATGTCCCATCTGCCAAATGTTCCCTATCCTACTATAACTTCGTGTCGTTGACATTTATAACCTACATATTTGTTTTTTATCTGTATAATTTTTATTTAATTGGCATTCATATATGTATGCATGTATGTAAATATTTATGTATAAAGTAATATTCACCGATTATTTAATATTGCATACTAGGTGTCTATATTTGTATACATGTCTATATTTGTATATACCTACATTATGCATACAATATGTATGTACCTATTATAAGTTTAATAACAAAGTGTCATTGTTTAATTAAATTCACACACAATAGATGAATTTATTAATCTAAGTACAACAATATTGATAAAAAAAAAACTCAAAGTTTACATACATATATATATACATATGTAAATATCAACATTCAATTCAATTTCTATTGTAAACATTTCTAATTTAAAAAAAAAAATTATAGGTATCTAAAAAAAATGTATACATATATGTATGTACATATATAAAATATGACAAACAAATAAAGAAATCATCCATCTGTCATATAATACATATATAATATTTGACATAAAAGAGCCTATTCAAATTTTCAAAAATTTTTTTTTTGTTTTTTAATTCCTATCCATTTCTACATGTCTACGTTTTTTTTTTTTTTGTATTTTGATTCCTACAAAGAGATTATTATTCTTTTATTTCATTTTTATGCATATTTTTTAAGCTCTATTTACATTTTTAATTTTTATTTTGTTTTTTTTTTTTTTATTTTTAATAGAGTTTTAAATATATTCTTTGTTTTTTGTTAAATTCTATCATTTATGCCTTTATTAAATCATTTTTCTTGTTTTAATTAATAATTTAACAAAAGTAAATATAATCGTTAAAATTACAAAAAAAAAAACTCAATTTTATGCTAAAATAAATCCAGCTGACTCAGTTTTTAATAGAAATTTACTAAAACAAAATAAGTATAACTCACAAATAAACATAAAAAGAAAATAAAGTAAGGAATAACAATATACTATTTGAAGAGTTCGTTTTTTATTCATATAATATCAAATGTCAGAAATTAGGATACAAAAAAAAAAAAAAATTTTTTATTTAATTTTAACTAAAAAAAAATCAAAAAAATGATTTCACAAAACAAAAACACAAAAAAAAAAAAAAACTAAATTTAAAAGGAGTTAAAACAAAATGAAGTTTTTCCTTCTCTATTTTTTTTTTTTTTTTTGCTCTTATTTTGAAAATTCAATTCATATTTATTATATTTGAAAAGTTTTTTATTTGCATCAAAGGAAAATATATATATATATATGTATATGTATGTACATAAATCTATAAATGAAGTTTTCAATAATATTTTTTTTAGTAATAAAATCAAAATCAAAAAAAAAAAAAAAACAAAAGAAAATATAGAAAACATAAAAAACGCTCCAATTTTTCTTTTCAAATATTTTTTCAATAGAAAATTGAATATTTAAAATCGAAAAAAAAACAAAACAGATATAAAAAAAAACTTTAATTTCTAATAACTCTCTCTATATATACACTAACTTTCTAAAACTATGTATTTAATATTTTCATATTTCAAACTTATAAAAAAAAACGAGGAAGAGTGCAATAGAGTAGACTGTGTCAATTCTAGGATACCAGCATGAACGTAATATACCCTGTTTCTATATGTTGAAGTTGTTGCCATAAAACTTGATCATCATTTGCAAAATTTCAGATACCTACCTTGAATTGATACTGAGTTATTTCCATATAAAGAAAGAAGTTGTATGGCAGGTACTCGAACCCGGCGAACCCTTATACAAATTCGATTCTGAGCCGATCCATACGTTTTACACTATATCTAGCTCGACTCCTTTAAGGTGTTACAAACGTAATGCCAAATTTATTATACCCTTGAACATAGTTTATACGGTTATAATAAAAAAAAATCAAAAGATACAAATGGGTAAACTTCCGTTTAGGGCATTGCGTTAACTTTTTATATCAAACTTTAGAAGTAGATACCTATCAAGGATTTGTATAAAAGATATTGAAAAATTTAAGAATTATAATATCCTGTATACTAATACCGTTTTGGTATAACGGAAAGTATCTGAAACTTGTTGATTAAATAATTAACTCACTTGGTAATTAAATTAGATTCACCCATCAATAAGTTGAGTTCAAGAGAATTGAATTTAGAAATATTTGTTCCCTTTTAAAGTTTATATACGTGTACATTTAGACCTAATAATAAGAGTAGGACAGACCGATAATCAAAATGGAGATAAATTTTATATTTTATATTTTAAATGATTGATGAGTTAAACTGGGTTAGGTTGTCTAGGAAACTAAATATAAGAAACTTTTAAGAACACAATAAAAATTAACTTTTTTCTCTATAGTTAAAGAAAATACTAGTAGATAAACACATTCATTTTAAGAAGAGAATACAGTTGCATTTATTAGAACTCTCAGTAACCATCAATTGCATCAAAAAAAATGCTTTAAAAAAAAAATGGCGAATAAACCGTTGAAAAAGAAAAGATGAATAAACCGCCTTAAAATACTTAAAAGTCAAATCGTCAGAAATAGTGAGAGCTATTAATTGAAACCTTATACGAATTAAGCTAGTAAACTGGTATAACAAAGTATTTTTATTTAATAATTAAAACAATTAATTCGGTTTTCTATACATTTAACAAATTAAAATCCTTGAATAAGAACAAAACTTTCAAATAAAAAATGTTTATTGTGATAAATGTTACACTGGCATAAATACAATTTGGTGAAAGTCAGAATTAAGAAGTTTCTCTTAAATTTTTGATATAATGCTAACGGTTTATTACCGATCATTCAAATTCAAAACTATAATAATCATTTCAAAATCTACAGGATACAAATCTGGACAGATGAAGTGAATCGTGCAGTTACAATTTTTCAATAGGTCACAAATTTATATAAAATTTAACTTCTTTTTGGATGTATATAATAAATACTAAATATTTTTTTATAATATTTGATTGTATAAAATTCATTACGATTGACCATATTAAATTAGCCATGAATAGAATAAACTTTTGATCCTTATTTTCAATTTGAATTGAAAAATCTTTTTTGTTTTTAGCCGGTCACTTTAGAGTTTTTAAGGAGATGGTTTTTTTTTTTAAAGTAATTTTCAATAGCGAAATTATATGCCTCAAAGGAGTATTTGTATCCTTAGATGGCCTATAAGAATTCAGTCTGATAGTTTTATTAACAGTTATGTTTCTGGAGAATAAAAAGAAAATAGTTTTTATAGTATGTTTGATACTTTGTGTATGGTTTTGAACTGCTAATATTTGATATGATTAAAAATAAATTACAATGAAATTGTTAATTAATGAATTTCAGAAAGTTAATCAGAATATAATACATTTAGTGTTGCCGTACATGTTTTTTAATGATATCTAAATTAAAACTAAATAAAAAGGCTATATTCAAAATATGAGTTATCTATATTTCTCCTAATCATTCCTAATATTAGTTACTACACTTTCATAAAAATTAAATTTCATTGTTTATATAGAAAAAACATTAAAAATTTTCTTTTATTCTATATTGGAAAATTTTTATTTTTGGTTATGCTTATTTAACATTCTTAAACGTTTGTTTTTTTTACAATTTGGATGTCACAGATAATGTAATATAGGAAAGAAACAGAGAGAGAGATAGAGAGCGCGTTAACCTTAAATTTAGAAGTTTAACAATATAGAAAAATAGTTCAAAGGTGTGAGATACAATCAAAATCGTAATCGTATTAATTATAAATTGGAGTTTGAAAATAAATATTTTTTTTTGAGTTTAAGACAAAATAAGAAAGGCATAGACGTTGCGGAAAGTATAACTTCTCCGAAGTTGGTAAAGGCAAGTTAATTTCTTCACTTTTACAAAATTCTAAAAAATTTCTAGTTCTTTTGTAACTAATAAAAGATTTGAAAACATTAAAAATAATACGTAGATTGTACGGTATGAAAAATCTCAGATATCCCAGTACTAAGGCCGAATTACGCCCAATAGATGCTCTAAGAACTTAAAAAAAGAAATTAACAAAATTTTACATTAGCCATCGTGATGCAATTTTGATATAATGTTGCGTCAAAAAATTTACATTTTTAGCGATGTAAAAAATCTTATCGTCAATAATTTTACATGTTATTTTATTTAAACTTAAATAATTTTTATAATGAAAAATTTGACCACAACGGTAACACCAATTTTTAATATTAATTTCATACACATATATTCATAAATGCGTACCTTTTGTAATTGATTGTAATTGATATGTTTAAATAAACATTTTTATATTATTATTATTATTATGCAAATAAAATTTTATTTGTTGTTTTTTCGTAACTTCATTTGTGAAAAAAAATAAATTTTTTTTTTTATATTCACTTTATAATAATTTTAATTGAGAACATTTCAATATTATTTTTATTCATTCATTTACTATACCGCATCAAACTCACTATACTAAACTCTCTGCATCATATTTAAAATTATAGGTAGAAAGTATAGAAGAACACATTATTTTTAACCCCTTAATATGGGGAGTTCGAAAAAGTAGACACAGACTAAAAGACATTGGTATTTATTAAATGCTATATGGGAATATTTAATACATTATTTTTATTCAAATTGTTAAAAAAAAAACAAAAACAAAAGAAAAACTTAAAAACGCAAACGTATTACAAATAAATATTATTAAAAATTTTAATTGAAAAGAATTTTTTTTATTTTTCCATATTTATTTTATTTCATTTTATTCAAATTGAATGTTTATTTTATTCATTTCATACAAGTGCATATTTTTTTTTGTATATTTACTGTTATGTAAAAAAAAAACCAGCATAATTACAATATTACAAAATATATGTATTCTTGTAAAAAAAATGTAATAAAAAATTAAATATTACCAAATGCTAAGTACGAGTATTTAAAAAGAAAATTTTTTAAAAAGTTATGGAATTAAAAAAAATTAATGATCGGGTTGAACTAAACCGTAATTCCCACTCGCAATTTTAAGACTTATGATATAAGTTAATTATGGTAGCTAAAGCGTCGTCATTTAATATATGGATAGATAAATGTTTTTCGCTTCTTAAAGCTCTAGAACTTATTAATTAAATTTGATTCCCAAAGTCTTTAAAAAAGAAAGTTTAGGTTCATTATCTTAAATTTTACTTGGTCATCGATAAAACGGTTGCAATTCATTCTTCCTTTTTTTCTCTTCCCCCTCCTATAAGGAGCATAGGAAATATACTAAGTCATCTATTATTCATATTTGATTATATGCTTCAGTTTCAGGAATCATTAATTTAACTAAACCGTTAATTATTCGGCTGTAGTTATTCTATATAAGAAAGACTATGGGACGTAAACATTTCTTTTTCTATGCCATCTATTATTATTTTTTTTTTTTAATGCATTTCTCTGTCACATAAATGTGGACAGGAAATTACACAACCCTTGCTGTTCAGACGTGGCTGTAAATGTCGTAAGGGAGAATAACTCTTACGACGTGTGTGGGATTCGAATCCACACTACCCTCTGTGTTTACAGCGTATTTTATACGCTCTTACCCACTAGGCTAAGATATACATATGTACATAAATACTTTTTTTTTTTTTAAATATATTATTTTAATTATATATTGTAGGAGGAAAAATCTATATTATTTTTTATTAATCGATTTGACTCAGGTTCAAACCACAAACCCGAGACCTTTCGAATGAAAGGCCGGTGTTTTGACAACTACACCATTGGCTGGCTGAATTCATCCTTTCTAGATTCTAATAATTTAGGTTATGTTAGTTCTATCAAATACAATAGATTAAAGGTTCGACATGCACAAAAACCAATTTGTGGTAAAAAAAGCGACCTTTCCAAAATTTTAAATTTTTAAATATTCAAAAGATTAAAATAAGAATTTGTAAAGTCAAAAGATTGGTTTGTATGTGGCAATAAACGACAGTTATATTAAAAATTTCATAACAGACAGTCATTAAAAAATTTGATAAAAAATATCCTAATGACAAGTACATACATATATTAATTAAAAGCTCTTTCTCCAAAGGATATTTTTTTTTTTGTAAATTATATTTTTGTTTAAAGGAAAATATTTTTAAATAAATACTGTTATTTTATAACTCTTTTATTTTATTTTTTTGTTTTTTATATATTGTACATTATTATTATATAGCAGCATTTAACGTTTTTTTTCGCAATTTTAGTGCTTTTAATTAGTTGCAGGTCAGCTATCATACAAAGTTGTGTGTTAAAATAAAATATATATACCATGATTAATTTTGGTATTATATAGGGACTAAGGTACCTTTAAACTTAAACATAAACTTGTAAGGTATAAGGTAAGGTAAGTATAAGGTACCTCAGTGGTAAAAGTTTATGGTACGAAATTTAATAAGAAAGCAAAAGTTTAATAATCCATATTTACATAGTATCTTGAGGTACATTTAAGAAGTAAGTAGCTTAATATTAACTATAAGGATAAAGATTCTCATTTGCGTAGAGATGAATGTTAAAAGAACAGTAAAATCTTATCACTGCTGCAGTTTGTTCCAGTTGGATTTACCAATCTAAGCTTTACTGTTTTTTTTATACTAAAAAAAATTGGCCAAACTTTGCAGTCGCTTATGATTTGTATGAAAATATTTTGCATTGGTATATGTATATGTATATACAAATAGTCTAAAATAAAATAAAAATACATATTACCTATATAAAATATCATTCAACAAATGTAATTTCAAATTTAATTGGAAAATGTTCTATGCAAAAGTTTACCTTAATATAAAATACGAATCTGAAAATTCAGTTGTCTACTTGATGAAGAGAATTCAACCTCAGTATTATTTATCAAAGCCATTTGAAGTCATACTATTTAATAAAGTAACTTTAACTCATTTCGACCCAGTGTACAATTTTTTGAGAAAATTTCTTGTTTTTCAGTCTGTGATTACTGCAGTATCTTAAAATAAATTTCCCTGTTTATCGAAACTATAATGAACTATGGTCTTTTATATTTAAAAACACCCAATCTTTTTTGTCCTTTCTTCTTCTTCTTTCTTTCTTCATTGCTTCATTCCACTCATGGGTTAAAAAAAAGAGGCTTAATTATAAGACGAATTTCAGTCTTCATATCAATATTAGCTAAAAACAATCACTAGATCATTGAAACTGATGTATACATTTGTATCTTGGACTGATAAGGGTTAATACAGCTTACATGCACCTTGTAAGCAAAGATATTGTATATTTACAATTAATACAAATAGATACTACTCTTTGGTGAAAAGCAACATGGAAGATGCAAATTATAAAAAAATATTGCTTAATAGAGTCCTTATAATCAATGTTTGAACAATCGAGCTTAGTGTTACCGTTTTGTATTTTAGCGTATTATATTTTCTTTTATGCCTTTTTTTTATTTCTGTTTATTAGTAAATCAGTGTAAAAGTAGAGCAGAGCAATAATAATTAATGTTAAATTCGATTTAAATGTAAAAAAAAATTTGTGAAAAAACTTTAAGTGCATCAGTTCTGAAGTGCTGTGGAATGTGGATATCAAAGGAATTAAAATACTAAAAGATATTAATATATCAAATAGAATAAAACAAAAAAGTACAGTATATTAAAGTACAAAAAGTAATAATAATTACTACCTTTGTCAGGTAAAAATTACTTTAAAACGGAAGCAAAAATGTAACTTTTTTTTTTATTTTTGTAATTAACGCAGTATTTTGTAAAAGGTCTGTAATGGTCTTTCTTAAAAGTTGCATTGCATAATCAAAGTCAATTTTTTTTTTTTATACATTTATGTTTTAAATAATGAGATTTTTTTAAATAATAATTTTAATTCACTCTTCGTAAAAAATGTAACAAATTTTTTTTTAGTATGACAGAAAAAATTAAAAAAAAGAAATGCATTTGCTTTGCCAATGCATAAAAAACAAAATGAACCCGTTATTTTTTTTGCACAATTAAAAAAGAAGTGTGTAATAATTATAGTGTTGAAAATGTCAGTAACAATACCAAGTATTTTCTTATTTTATGTTCTACTTTGTGCCATTAGACATTAAATTTTGATCAATAAATTTTTCTGAACGGATGTTTTTATAATTTTGATTTTTCAAATATAAATTTAATTATTGAGGCATATGTCATAATATGTCATAAAATATATTATAAGTATAACTTGAGGTGGATAAGATAAATTTGAAATTTCTATGATTCTTACAAAAATTTTTGAACTCTTTTGACTTTTCGATATATGAACCTCGGTGGCTTAATGTTTAAGGACATATGACTTGTTAACCGAGAGAGTGCGGCTTAAAATTCTGCAAAGATAGCAAGTTTTCTTAATTGAAAACAGATCCCCCTTGGTACCAAATATAATGGTGTAAATATATAATGTATAATATATAAACGATAAATATATGTATATAATGTAGAGTATGTTATATTATTATATTATGCCATACATCGTAATATTTCATTTCATTTCATTTATTATTTATTTTTACATTAGAATAATTTCTTATAAGTAAAATAAAATACGTATATAAATACGCCGCTATATATATATCTATACTCTTATATCATTCATTCATCATTGACATATACACGATATGTACATAAACATAATACATATGTACGTATACCAATATAATATATGTAAATACATATAAATTCGTTAAGCAACCGTTATATTATTTTTAAGTTATTTCAATTCTTTCGTATTATGCATCATCCTCAACAATTTTAAATCATCGATAGCCACAAAAGCACAAAAAAAATATAAAAAAAAACAAAAAAAATTGGTAGAAAATTTTTTCAGGTAACTTTTATATTTATAAGCTCTACTTTTGAATCCAACTCTACAATTCCTCCCAATTTAGAATGTCTCATATAATATAAATATTCTGGAAAAAACGAATACCCTGAATCTGATTACAAATCTAAAATCCCCCTTTTTATATTTTTTTACATACATATTTAAAAAAAAGAAACTTTTAAAATAATTGGGGCTGCCACCACCAAACCTCCGCTAAACAAATTATTGTAACCCTATTTTTCTAACTCAACTATCCAAATCCTTCCTAATTCACTGTACTTTTGCACTGTACTTGTACCTCCTAATACTGCATTTTTCCATTTGTACTTTTTCGCGAAATGTTTTAAAAAATATCGCAAAAACGCCAGATTTTGAAACACGAGATTGTGAAACACGTGATTTTGACACGCGCGATTTAGGAACGTCAGATTTATAAAAGCAGGAGATTCGCGAGATTTTGATAGTTTACATACATTTAAGCACGTCACTAAAATTCATTAAACATAATAGGGTCTGTAACGAAATTGCGACTTTTAAAATCTCGCACATACATTTAATTAAATATTGTGGAAAAAGCGTATAATCCAGCTTTTGAATCCAATTCTAAAATCCGTCCCAATTCAGAATCTCGCATATAGATTTCCCTGGAAAAAGGGGCAACCCTGATTTGGTATTTTTTTTGTTCAAAAATTTTTCATTTTGTTATTTTTTTAGTTAAAAAATATTTTTTTTTTTTTAAAAAGACATTAAATAAAATCTTGAAAAATATTTTATTTCAAGATTAAATTCAAGATTTTTCCAAGCTTTTTTTTTCAGAATTTTTTTTAAAGATTTTTCTTGATTCAAATTTTTTTTTTCAAGATTTTTTTTTCTAAATTTGTTTTAGTCAAGATTTTTTTTTGCAGGAAAACGGCGTGCTCCTGTTTTTGACACCTTACAGTTCCTAAACGGAGTTCCTAAAGCGACACAAAAATATTTTCTGAAAAGACTCATTATTTTCAAAGATCTAATTCATCTAAGTTTCTAAATTTATAATTTATAGTTCACTTTTAAGTTTAAAACTTTAATTGTTTGGAAGATAAAACATTATATATACACATTTATAAAGCTAATAAAAGCAGTTAACCCATGGCGTTTTCAGATTGAATATATGCCTTATGGAACTTGTGTTATAACAATTTTAAATATAGAATATAGTACTTTTTCGAAATCTGAGGGGCTGTAGCGTCGTAACGGGTGGAACGACAGAAAACGATTGCTCCAGAAAATTAATGTTTTTGTTATGTCTATCCGCAGTTAACATTTCATTCCACTACGTCAAACAATTTAGAACTATTAAAAATTTGTTATGAAAAATATGAAGATGAAAAAGTTTGTTATTCGAGATCTACCCGAAGTTTTGGTCGGATCTTAACCAATCTCAAAATTTGGGAACCTACAAATTGACCCAAAAATATTTGATGTTTAATATTTGAATATTTAATTTCATGACTCTAGCTTCCTAAGTTTTTGAGTTATCGTGCAGACGAACAGACAAACAGACGAACGAACAAAGGTTAATAGATTAATTTTTTGATTCTGACCCGATCCATACATGAGTCTATAGCCATTTCGATTTGTTATAAACGGTGTTGTAATATATGAACAAAATAAATAATATTACTGTATAAATTAATAATAGTATTCTTAGCCGAAGGCGAAAAGAATACTATATGCGAAAAGAGAGTGGTGCGATTATTTAGTAGGAATCTTACACCATTAAAGGGTAGATTACAATGGGAAGACACATCTCTTTGGAAAAAAGGAAATATAATTACTTTTTTTCTTGTAAATAAAAAAAACATTTTATGTAAACCTTTAGCTTATTGAAAGTTACTAGCGCTGTTTTCATAAATTTAACTTGGTATTATTTAGTTAAATAAAATCATGATAATATAATAATGAGTCATATGACTCATATGTCATAATATGCCATGAAATATAATGTAACTTAAGGTGGATAAGATCTGATATTTTTTTCACTCTTATAAATTTTTAAAACTCTTTTGACACGTATAGATATAGGTTTTTCATTCTAAGAAAAATTATTGCAGTGATAAACAAATTAAAGAAAGATAAACATATATACATTTCTAGATAAAGTCTATTATAATTTTTGATATTCTCGACACGTGTTTTTTTATATAGATTGGAGCAAAAAAGTTAGATACTTATATTTTTAAATTGAGAATGTACATATAGTGGTGAATAAAATAATTGATACCTATAATAATTATTTTGAAATATTAAATTAGGGAAATAGTAATAATAATAGGTGGATTCTTTGTTTCCTTACATTCCATTTTAATATTTCCACATCTCTATCTTATCCTTTTCTATTCGAATTCCCTATATACTGGACCAATAAACTGGACAGTTAAAGGTTTCATCCTATTACATTGCCAAAAGAGAGTGGTGCGATTATTTAGTAGAAATCTTACACCATTAAAGGGTAGATTATAATGGGAAGACACATCTCTTTGGAAAAAAGGAAATATAATTACTTTTTTTCTTGTAAATAAAAAAAACATTTTATGTAAACCTTTAGCTTATTGAAAGTTGATAAAACTAAGAATAGTTGCAGATCGAAAATATGTTTCCACATTCTAACAAAAATAAACACTAACAGATTTATAAATTCTTTACATCAAAGAAAACATGCCAATAAAACTTAACCGGGCGTAGTCCATAACTATTTCTTTTAACTAAACAAGGTTCAAATGACGTGATCAAGTTGTGTGCAATGGAAACAATTTAAAATAAACAAAAAAAAAAAAAATTAATAATTCGATCAATATTATACTTATCTCTTTAGATATATGATATTTTGATTATGAATGACAATAGAGTCACATATTTATAATTTTTTTTAAAATTTTCTAATTAACATTTTCTAAATAACTTCACCTGATGTATGTATATATATAAATTTCTAAACCCTTTTCTAATTTTTTTTTTCTATTATCCTTGATTAATAACCCAAACATTAATTTTAATTTTTTTTTTTTTTTTTTACAAATGATTAGTAAAGTTCATCTTTCATTCAAAGGTTTCTCTTTATTTCTTTTACTACCACTTCAATTTAATAAATCTATAGATTCTAAAAAGCATATAGAATCTATATTCTATTTGTCATGTTTTTTGTTTTTTTATTTCCGTCATCAGTTCAATATGCAATGCAATAAACTTCCATTTGTTGCAAAAGTTTCTTTTATTGTAAAAACATCATTTTTGATTGATAATTTTTACCAGATGGGAACAATGATTTTTATTTTTAATGTTTTTCTTTTTTTTTTTTTTTGTAAGTTCTTTCGTTCACAAAATGTTATCAAGGGGAAAATTATTATTATGATAATTGTCAGGATAAGAAGGATAAAAGAAAAATCTGAGAGAATATATATTTATATGTTCTGGAATATGGGCAACAATAAAAAAGATTCCATTTAAATATTTCTTAAAAACAAAATCAAATTTTTAAATAGCTTATAGCCACCCTTTTTTATTTTCTTTCGTTTTCTGTAAAAGCATCGAATCGAATATTTACCACACTATATATACCTTTTAATCTTTCAATTCAAGGGTATTTTAAAATATTTATTCTTTATTATTATTTCTGTTATATTTTTTTCCTTTGTCTTTTTTCTTTTTTAAACTAAAATTTTTTTTTTTTCAATTTTAACTTTGGTATATGTTTTTTGCCAAACAATTTATATTTTTAATAACATATACTCGCCCTCAAGCTTTTCATAGTGATATTTAAATCTCTTGTTATGTTTTGTATTGTATTGGTTTGATGTGATACAACATCTAATAGTACTTTTTTACTTGACAGTTGACTCTTAAAATACCGAAGTTTATCAGTTCGAAAATTTCCATATCTATGAAGGTTATGGGGTATGGAGCAGTATTTATCTGCTCCATACCTCATACCATTATCATTTCATTCTTTTTAACTCAATATAGCACTCTAATTATGATAGATTCTAATAAATCGTGATCCTAAACTATGTTTAAAATACTTAATCCTTGGTGAAAACCATATTAGGTATTTTTTTTTTAATGCGTTTCTCTGCCACATAAATGTGGACAGGAAATTTACACAGCCTTTCCTGTTCAGGCGTGGCTGTAAATGTCGTAAGAGGGAACAACTTTTATGACGTGTGTGGGATTCGAATCCACACTCCCTCGGTGTTTACAGCGTATTTTATACGCTCTTACCCACTAGACCACCCTTGGCCCTTCATATTATGTATATTGACAACAGGTTATTATTTCCTAACTTAATCCTGCTACTTTATAAACGGTAAAAGTATTATAAATTTTATTTTCTTTTGAATATTTACAAATCTAAATTTTTTTATTCCATATACGATTTTTACAAAAAAAAAAAAAAAAAAAAATATTTTAATTTAAAGTAAAGAAAAATAAAAGAAAATTGCCATGGTTCTTTGAACCTCCATCACAGTAAGAAAATATTAAAAAAATTTATTATTAAAAAAGCCAAACCTACCTATACATTATATTAAGACATAAATAAGAAATAAAGACATGAGGGTGCATTCTATTATTCACACAATAATTTATAAAAGAAATTGAAATAAAAAAAAAAATAAAAAGAAAAAAAAAAAAACAAAATAACAAAAACAATAAAAAACAGAATCCTTTTTTTTTTTTTTAACTATTAAAGTTTGATGATGTGTGGAATATCCTATCCCTTCTTTTATACTGATAAATTTAAATGTAAATTTTTCTTAAGTACTTCACTTTCACATTTTATTTTAGATTTTAAATGGGGTCCAATTTTTACAACCCAAACATTTGTTAAATACTGTCAATGTCGTTACTGTTTATTAGTGATTAATTTTCTTTTTCACTTTCATTTTATTCTTTTGTCTCTTTCTTTATTTTGTTTTGTTGTAGAACAATAACAAAGTATATGTATTCAAGTATTTTAATGGGTATCAAAAAAAAAAAAAAATCAATTAAAGGAAAAAAAAATAAAAGAAAATTTAAAGGAAACTGAAATATTCAATTGTTAATCGTAAATTATCCTGAAAATAATTATTGTCATCCTAATTTGGTTTAATTTATATTCTCATCTTATACATATGCATATGTTTATGTGTATGAGAATATTTAAATAAATTTCAATTTTTCTAATCCTCATTTTCTTACTCTTAAAAAGTACATATTACCGTTTTTTATCAAACGAAAATTTTATTAGAGTACAATAATATTTTGACTTTAATATGGCTTTAAAGTGGAAGTAATTCAATATATGTATGTATGCATGTATATACGATCATTACTAGAGTTCATCATTGAGGATTTTATGAAAATTACAAAGTGCTCTTTAATAACGGTATATTTTTGGTTTACTAAATTCTAATATAGGTTTTCACTTTTAACCTTTAATTTATAAAGCATGTTGAATCTTGTTTCGAACAATATAAAAAAGGACTATACTCTTTAAAATAAAAAAAATATGTCCAAGAGTTTTTAAAAATCAGTTTTCGTTCTTTAAAAAAACGTAATTTGCTAACTGTACTGATCAGTATACTGATGTATACTGATCTCCTAAACCCGACATAGTCTGAAAATCTCATATATTTCAGGAAGAATTAATATTTTGTTTTTAGCAGTTTTAATAGATTAATATAGGTCCCAAAAAGCAACCATTCATTTATTAAAATAGTCGAGTTTTCATTTAAATGACTTCAAAGAACTATTCATTTTATGAAAACAAACTCACGAAAAGTTAGTACTGCGACATAGGTCTTAAAGAATGTATACTTAACCTTTTCAATAAAATAATGGAAGACAATATTATTTTTCCACATTTTACGTTTAACCAGCATTTTTTTACCTTTTGACATGCTTGATATCCAGATAATTCTGTTTTAGACTTGACTTTATATAATTGATTCGCTAATATTTTTATTTATTGTGTTGATATCCATAGAGCTTAGTTTAAACACTTTTTTTTTTCATGTTTAAAGAATATATACTTAAATTATCATAATATGCTGATAGACAGACAATCAATAAATAGACACAAATTTTTATTCCTAAATTGACTTTTTACAGTATACAAGATGTAAATGTGCCTTTAACGGTGATGACATTGAGACGTACGTATAGTCAAAGAAGAACATTTCTTTTTCCCATGACAACCTAAAAGAAAGTCTTGTTGTCTCAAGGCAAAAAAAACATATACATACATACATATCTTCTAAATATATGTATAGGTATACATATATAGCTATTATAAACATATGTATACTATGTATGTACATAACATATAAATATTAGAAAAAAACGCTTGTAAAGAAATTTTACCATTTGTGAGGGAAACATACAAATTTCTCATGACAAAAACAAAAGAATGAAAATAAAAAAAAAACAAAAACAGTTTTAAAAAATCTTAAAGAACCGTTTTAACACGCTTCAATAAATTTTAAGGTTCTATCATAGTTTTGTTTTTGTTTTGATGTTTTTTCAATTTTTCTAAAGCCAATTAGGAGCATGTGAAATAAAAGAATTTCTTTCGGGGGCATTTTTTTTTGTTCTTTCATTTTTTTTTTTTGTTTTAACTCTGTATTCAGTTTGCCGGTAATTGAATTTTTTTTAACGCATTGGATTCTATTGTAAATGTAAAGAAAAAAAAATTAGAATAAAATTTGTTTTTTTTTTATTTTAATTTGTTGGTGTTCGTTTTGCTTTAGGTGACATTTAATTATTTGGGATTGGGATCGTTCGTTTTTTATGAAATGATAGTAGATAGGTATACATATAAAAAGTTTATTAATATAATATATGTAGGTATGTATGTGCATGGGAGAATATTACTGTAAGATGACACGAGTAATAAATTTGTGTAGCCTTGTTTTTTTTTTGGTTCCGTATTTCAATTGTTTTATTTGTGGTTCTTGTATTGATAACTGTTTATTGGTATAATAACATTTACAATTACTGTGAAACCATGCCTGAATTTTCTTTTTAAGTTGAATTTTGAGTATACATACATGCATGTAACATGTAGGTACTCAAATTTGAAGTGATAATATAATTATACAAAAAGTTAAACAAATGTTATGTATAAACTTCTAAATACTTTGTTGAAGTCCTTACAGTAAATAACAAAGCATTAGAAAATATTTTTGTAAGGTCAATATTTATAAAAAACAGGGTAATGTTGCAAAACTACCTCCAAACCTTCAATGAAATCATCATGTCTAATTTTAGTAGTTTATACAAAAAGATACCTTATCTGATTGTTAACACAGTTTTTTTTTAAGCGAACCAGTTTGATACTTTATAATGATATTTTTGTTTAACTTAGGTACTTTGAATTTCGAAGAAACTTTAAAAGATCTACATGTAAACATAATTGTCAGCTAAAACAATTTTTCATTAGATAATTTAAATGGGGAAACAACGAAAGTTAATTAATTGGAAAATAATTAGAAAATTATTTTATAAGAACCTTAATTTATGAGGGTTTCTTTAACAATGTCTAATAAACAAAGCATTAAAATATAAGGTTTCCTTTATATCAGTACCTAAGTACATATTTCTAAGGGTATTTGAAATTTACGGTTACGTTTGTGACATTGTAAAGAAGTTAGATATGGAAAAGTACATATTATATTCCGGATTGAATTCTGATTTTATTTCGCTATGGACGTCGGTCAGCTCAAACAAAACTTTAAAAATAATAAAATTAAAATTCTGAAAATTTTACTATTTCTGTTTTATACAAAAGCTACAGTTTTGCTATTAAAATTGAACAAATTCAATTGGTGGTTTGCAGTAGTTAAACTTATTTTTTATTTGATCGCTAAAAACTTGATTTTTTATTTGATCGCTAAGCCTATATCGGAAGAGTTTCGGATAGATATGACAGATGTTATGAAACTATTGATAGCTATTATTAAACTGTTATTAAATTTATATCCTCATATTTTTATGCTTAATTAAACTAAATATCTGCAATTTTGTAAGAGATATAATAAAATTTTATGTCAATAACTTCTGTAATGTCTGGTTGGTTTTCGAGTAGCTGTCACATAATTCCGAAATATGTTTTGGTATTTAATTAAGTCAAATATCTGAAATTTTATAAGAGATGATTACATTTTATTGAATCAGCATATAATACGTTTGTGCAGATATCCTGCAGTTGACACAGTCATACACTATACCTCGTTCTATTTATAGTACAATTAACAATGAAAAAAAGATCAAATCGAAGTTTCATATAAGCTTGATAAAATAATGAAGTGGCTGGTTAAAAAAACAATCATAAAATATATTAAATCAAAAGTCATCAGTCCATTTTACTCCATCAGAGTCATTTTACCAAAGTCATTAGAGCATTTTACATAATGCTCATAAAAGTTAGCTACACCTTAACTTGAAGTAATTTAATTAATCATATTTATTTTTAAAATACTAAGGAAAACTTTTTCCTTCATATCAGAGAAATTTTAATTGGTTAGTTATCTTATAGTTTAAGATAACCTTAAAAATAAAATTGTTAAATTTTTTTCATCATCAATCTTACATTAAGAAAATTAAAATTTTTGTTAGATTCAGGCCTTTACTTAAAACAAAGTAAATCATCTAATTAATTGGAATAAAAAATTAAATGGCGCCTATTAAAAATTCTTCAAAAAATTTTCTTTTTTTTTACTTCAACACAAAATATTTGAATCGAAAAATAAATATGTATATATTCTCAAATTTCATTTTCTTTCGAATTTATTAAATAAATTATTACCTAATATTGAAGATACACATTAACAATAGAATTAAATTCGATTTGATGTTATGTAACAAAAATATTTTTGTATCCACAACAACTTGAAAAATAATGACAACAAAACATAATTCCACTTTAAGTATGAAGTGAAATTAATGACAAAGAATTTATGATATAATTGAAATTTCATGATATATAGGGAGAACAGAAAATGTTAACATTTAATTGCAAACAAAAAAAAAAGGTTTAAAATTCATAAGATTCAATACTTAGGAAAAGATCTTGTTAACTTTTGTTTTAATTTTAGAATACTTTTTAATATAGACTAATGATTTTTATGTGGATTTTGTTTGAATGTTACCATATATAGGTTTAACATATAGCTGCTGCAGACATAATATTATGATTATTTAAAGTTGTAATCAAATATCACTCCTTCAAATAACTCTGAAAGAGTTCTCCAACAGGAATTATAGCTCTATTTTGTTGCTTTTATTTCTCTTGGCGTATAAGGCGTCCACTTGACACCCTTATCTCTCGCGGTTTTGCGCTGATATTTTGATGTTATCCCAGAAGATGTTATATTTAGCCAATTCATAATAAATTCTTCTACTCTATACACTATAGCTCTAAAGATCACAATATATAATTTTAAATTTTTTTATATTTTAGAAAAATCATATCAAGTTTTTTAACTTGAGTAGAATTACAACAGATGACATTCTTTACAAATGGTGACAATTTAAAGAAACTGAAATAAGGTTTAATAATACATATGATAATTTCACATCAAATGAAACCGGAAACAAACATATGCAAGGAATTTGGTTAAGAGGTAGAAACAGTACTTCAAGTACTATACTAATGCCCGAACTTAGGATTTCAAAGGAGAAGAAGTTTGAGAGAGCATTATTGGATGAGTTTCTCCGCAGTTGGCATGCTCAACCAGGAAATATAATACGATTCATGAAGAGTGTAGATTGGATCAATAAGACGCTGTAAGAGGGGAGCAGATCATTTAACAGAGCACAACGGATCATAGGACCTATGTATAAGGGCAGTCAAAAATTAAAAAAATTTTTTTTGTGGTAAATATATAATATTCATGTAACATTCTGTAAAAAATTACTTAAATAACATTTTAACACCTTAGTTAATTAAGATCTACAGCATTTGTATAATAAACTTTGTTTTCTCTTCAACTACCGAAAGAGTAATATACTGTTAGATATGTACTATTGAGAAGATCCAAAAATAGAATCAAAAACTTTATAAACATAGAAGATAGAACAATATATTATGTAGTTTATCGAAGGTCTAATAAAAAGAAATCTCGGAAGGTTTAATAAAAAGAAAAATCTCTTGAAGCTTGATATTTAGTCAAAAAAAAAATGCAGATTTTTTAGATTTATTTAATCGTTCTTAGAACATTGATTGTGTAAATTGATCCAGTGAAAATAAATAATAAAATTCTTTCATAATTTTCCAATAATCATCAATATTTGTTTTTTTGTTCACTCAGATCAGTTGAACCGAATCTGTGTTAATGGTCTTTAAATTACATATACTTGTACATATATGTATTTATAATATGTACTTCAATATTTATATAATACAAAATATTCTATTATATGAATTTTTAGATACTGTTTTGTCATTTTCAGTACCATTCAAAACAAAGACTATAATATAACGAAAATCAAATAAAATATTTTCTAAATTCTAGAAATTACATAAAAGCAATAAACATTTCATTTGATAAAAAAAAAAAAAACAAAAATAAATATTTTCTTAATCTTAAGAAATTTATAATATATAGAAACTAAATAGATTAAAATCATGTGGTCTTTAAAAGTTCCATAATGCCCCTGAAATTGTATAGGGATGAAAAAGAATGAAGAAAAAAATAAAAATAAAAACACAGTTGGCTGTTTAGTTGTTTGGTAAATTATTGTCGTATGTGTAATCTCAAAAATCTCGGAAATTATTAGCTATAATAATGCTTTTGAATTAAGTGGGATTTGTTTCTCTTCCCAGTTATTGTGGTTTTTTTTTTTTGTTTTCTAGGGAATCGATAAATAAATGATAAATAATAAATACGAGTATATAAACAAAAAAATAAAAAGAAATTATGAAATATGAAATTAAAAAAAATTAAAATTTTATTTTATTGGATTACTATATGGAACTACTTAGAATTCTTCAAAGAATTTTGTATTTGATTTAAGAAGAAAATGATAGGGGAGGGTGTTCAGCAACACCTACTTTTAAATATTAAAAAATGATGATGATCATGATGAAGAAAAGGACGGATCAATGTATGTGTAGAACTAATCTATGTAGAATGTAGAAATGAGGGATTTAAAATTTTAAAATTTATATTACAAAAATTGAAAGTGTGTTTGTGTGTGTGTGTTTAAAGTTTTATTTGACTTTTAATAATCGTTGATAATTCTTTGTTTATTTTATAACAAAATTGGAAAAAACTTTAAAATAAAATCAATAAAAGTTTAAATAAAAGTTTTTTTTCATATAATATAAAAGTTTTATTCAAGCTTTAAGATAATGGTCATACAAATATCTATAATTTTATATATAGAATTTTTAAAACAAAAATATTTATAGTATCAAAATTCAAATCTAATAACGAATGAAGATTTTTATTTAATAGTCAATGCAGGGACAGGCAATGCCGTTGACCCTAATTATGATGGTACACGGAAAATCTTAGTCGAAAAGTTAATAATAATATTATACTTGTACTAGGTTTTATTTTTTTCCCTGTCACTCCTATGAGGAGTATAGGGCATCCCCACCAAGTCATTTATTATTCTTATATAACTAAGCTGAATCATTATTTTCACTAAGCCGTTGATTATAGGCTATAGCTATTTTTCTTTTTTAATTCTACGTCATATATTATCTTATACTCGTACTATAGGTAGTAAATATAAAATTCTTAAATTTTGGTTAATGAATGATAAGGAATAAAAAAAAAAATTTGACATCAAGTTCTTAAGTTTTAATAAGTCAGTATTCGGACAAAAAGCAGAAGCATCATATATTTATAAATAGGTAGAGTGTGTTATAGTTTTGGAGTGTAGTTATAATTTTTTGACGCACGCGATGACTAATATTGGATTTATTTTGAGCGGAACTTTTTACGATTTCTTAAAATGATGGCCTCCTTTGCCTTGCTTTTTCAAAAGATTTAAGAGAAGCAAAATAATCAAAGCAAGCAATAGTTTTACGATTCCTTAAAGTGATGGCTTCCTTTGCCTCGCTTTTTCAAAGTATTTAAGAGAAGCAAAATAATCAAAGCAAGCAATAGCCCAATGCATACTTTGAAAAGTTCCTTGAAAATTTTTAATGTGACATTTTTTATTGGGTTTGGAAAACAAAAAATTAGTTGCTTTATATTTTCTTTTATTATTAAATATAATTTCGATCTAGAAAAATTGATGAAATCCTTACTGATTTAAAGAACTTATTAGTAAAATATTTACAATGCAGTTACAGAAAACCTCAAACTTTATCGCTTGAAATTTTATTGTTGTTTAATGAATAATAAGTATGTTTTGTCGCAAATAGGTAGGTACATTCTTTTTTTTTTTTTTTTAATTTCTCCAATTAATTTTTCTTCAAGCATTTTTAAAACTTTAAAATAACAGACTTTCAACAAATAAACAAAGCATCGAAATAAAAATTCGTCAAATCGTTACTTTGCTTTGTTCGATTACTTTGAATAGTTGGTATGTGTTTGATGTAGTATCATAAGAGATAAAATAGAATTCATTTTACGAGTCAAAATTTTTGAAGGAAGTAAAGGAAAGTAAGTAATGGTAAGTATAAGTAAGTAAATTAGCAATGGGCTATCACTTTTCCGATGAAAGTAAGTTGGAAAATAAGTGACTTTTAGTTTGATTGATACTGGGGAATTTATAATTTTTGAAAGTTTACTAATTTTTTTCTTTTTAATTGTGGCACAAGTATTAATAAATACAACATTTTCAGTACCTTAAATGTTAGCTAATTATAACTTTAGTATGTTCATCTCAAAAAAAATTAGTAATAACTTTAACATAATATCTTAGATGAATTTATAAAATTACAAATTAAAACAATTTTAAAGCAGTAAATGCTTTCTATATTAAAATTTCAGCTATTAAGATTAAAGAATCTTGCTAGGTAAAATAATTGATTTTTTTTTTTACATAATTTAAAATAAAATTAAATTTTATGCTTCTTTTAAAAAAAAAATTAAATTATGTATTTTTAATGATCTGGAAAAAAACAAAAAAAATTAAAATTTATATTTTGGAAATTTAATATTTTTATGTGACCCATTTTTTACTTTCCTCAAAAATATCATGTTCTAAACATTACCATAAAAAATCATTTATAGAACACTTTGTTCGTTGTTTTACAATAATAAAAATTGCTTCCACTATAATAAAATATACAACAAATTATAATATGCGAAAAACTAATAAATGTACATATGAGCATTATAATACACTTGAACCGTTGCAACATGTCATGGAAAATTTATGAATTTCCAAAACTAAAAAAAATTTTTTTTTTTTTTTACATTTTACTTTTTAAGTTATCTTCAAAAAAATAAAAAACAGAAAATAAAATATTAAAAAAAACTTAAAAATAAATTTTCTCTACAAATATTTTACAACTATTACAAAAAAAAAAAAAACTTGACTGTCATTACTCTTCTGATATTATGTTTTTTTTTTTTTTTTTTTTTTTTGCTGTCAACAGAATCTCTCCGACACCTAATTTTCTAATTAAAAAATTATCAAGAAAATTAGAAAAAAAAAAAACAACAGAACTAACCAAGAAAAAAGTGTTTCGGTAAAAAACATACAAAAAAAAAATAAAAATCCAATAAAAAAAAACATCACAATTCCCATCAATCTTCTTCCGGTCATATACAACACACCATTGAACAAAAACGATATAAAGATCATGAACCAAAAACTCACCACAATATGCTACGCTGTTTTGTTCTATATTTACACTTTAGAACACTTTCTTTTGTATTCAATCATGTTGTTTTAGTGCCAAAATAATATTACAGCACATTTTCAATTTTCAAATAACGATATGATGACGTTCCTATTAAAAAGTTTTCTTTCTTTTTTTTTTCGTTTTTCTTATTAAAAAACACATCGTCCAACACCTCAGTCAAACGAGTCGTAAAATTTTTTACATTATAGGCATACATTTTGTTGTTGTTTTTTTTTTTTTTTTAGTTTTTTCTATATCACATCACATTCTTAAGTTGAAGACAATAATGCATGAAATACTGTATACCCATCATTATCATTTGAAAATTATCATTAGCCTTATCATATTTTGTTAAAAAAATGTTTAACAAAAAAAAAAAAAAAAAAAAAAAACAAGAATAATTTGTGAGGTACATAAAAAATATTTTGTTTTCACAATGAGCAAAATGGACATCATTGAAGTTTTTTTTTGAAGAATATACATATACGTATATGTATATTGTATTTTGGCGGGTCGTTGAAGTTTTGAACTCAAAATAATATGTAAATTAAACAAGTCCATTCTGAGGACAATTTGCAGTGTAGGTATGCAGTAGTCGTTTTCTTGGCATATCCTCTTTGAAAATTACCTATATTATATGATAGTTTTCTTTAGACAGTTATTAGTTAGGGAATATTTTGATATCTTAGTCGAATAAGTTAAACCAGTATATATAGTATGGAAAAGTATATAATATACTTGTCTGGAGCCTCGGTGGCCTAGTGGATAAGAGCGTATAAAATGCGCTGTAAGTGTGTATTCGAATCCCAACACGTCGTAAGAATTATTCCTCCTCACGACATTTAAGGACTTTTAAGCCACACCTGAAAAGGAAAGGTTGTATAATTTCCTGTTCACATTTATGTGGCAGAGAAATGCACCAAAACAAAAATATATATATACATACTTGTCTTCTTGCTCAGAAATCGATTTAGATATGTTTTACCGTCCACCCGTTCGCAAGAAAATTCGAAAAAATAATGGTGCTAACATTTTTATAATTGGTACTGGTACATAAATGCCAGTTTCATTAATTAAATTAAATAAATTGGAGCGACAAGTTCTAGTAGCTGCCCTACAATTTAATTTTTTTATGACAATTATTTACTGTCTCTTAATAATGATAGATATTGCAAAAAAAAATTAAAGCTAACTTGTAAAATAAAGTTATATTTTATGCCGACCGTCTCTGCAAAGCATTGGTGGTCTATGGCATCGGATTTTGATATCTATGTCATACAACTTTGTTTTTTTTTTTGTATGAGCATAACTCCATGTCTACAAAAGCTGGGTATAGATATTTAAAATTTTGTAAAAAAAAATTAAGTTTTATGTGAACGATTTCTGAAAAACTTGATTAGTCTAAAGCAGCAAATTCGAGTATAGCTATATATATCGGAAATTCGTTAAAAAATAATTAAGTTGTATGACAAAAATTTCGGTAAAATTACGCTTTCTTGGCCCAACTAGGTCGAGTGGATGTCAAACAATTCCGAAATTTACATAAAAATATGTTAATTCTATACAATTTAAAAAATCTTAAAATTTTAAAAGAAGATTAAATTTTATGGGACCACCAGCATGTAGTATGTTCATGTGGATATAATAGATTTGGCAAGGTCAACTCTACACATCTTTCTTATTTTTAAAAAATTCTGAATTATTCGTTACCTATAATTATACATGTATAAAATAATAATGCCAACTTTATTTGAATCAACTAGTATTTGTTTTTTTAATAATTTAACATGTTGCATATCACATATTGCAAACAACTTCCCTATGTCAAATAAAAAATTAAAATATATTACAAAGTTAAAAAAAAAAAATGTTTTTTATTATGCATATACATACATAGTACATAAATGTACCAATAGAAAACTAACATATAAACACACAGACATATTATATTGTTGGTTTGTTTTTATTTCAGTCAAAAATTTCAACACTAATTTGTATTTTTTATTTTTAACGAAAAAAAAAAAAAAACAAAAAAAATTATTACCATCATTGCACTTGTAAATTAATTTTAAGTGAGAGTTTTTTTTTTTTTTTATTCACTAAATGCTCGAATTTTTTTTTTTTTGTTTTTTTTTGTTGTACCTATTTGATTTTTATTTTGTTCCGTTCCAACTCATCTCTTCTCATCTAATTTATATTAAAACGAACAACGAATAAAAAAAAAAAAATTATAACATGGTTGTTTTTTTATGAAAAAGTTAAAGAGTTGAGTTTAAATCTCAAAAAAAAAAAAATCATCATATCCATATATTAAAGATAAAATGTATCTGAAACAAACAAGTTTTATCGTAAAAAAAAAACATCATAAACAAACGAACTAAGGAACAACAGAGAAAATTACTTAAAAACAAAAAAAAAAAAAAATTATAATCGCTGGGATTTCAACTTTTCATATAAATAATATGCGTTTTTTTTTTTTTCGATTTTTCGTTTTTTTTTTCATTTCAATATTTTTGGATTTATGATATTTATGATCTGAATGGGAACATGTATGACTGATTTGAATTCTTCGGTTCTAAAACTTCATGTCATATAATTTTATTCAAAAAATCTTAAATCACTCTCTTGAGTAGTAGATATTATTATGTTCAGATGATGTCTCAGTGGAGCATACTAAGCAATAATCCCTATATAAAAATATATTTATCAACATTTATGAATAAAATATTAAGCACAGTGAATTCAAATTGACATCAAAATTAGTAACAGATAGATACAACTAATGCAAAACGCACGAGTTTAGGAGTAAATTTATTAAAAAGGAAATGATAAAGAGAAATTTTAATATGTATTAAGATTGCAGTAGTTGCCAGTATATGTATTTATTAAATTCTGTTCGATAATTTGTGTGACAAGAAAATAATTAGTTATAATTTTACTCTTTTGACCATAAATTTATTTAGAAATCTTTATTGAATCAGTCCAATTCAAATTCCTTTTGTCTAAGTTTCGATTATTGATTTATAAAATGAAGTTATTAAAACTTTTGCTTTTAATGCTAGTTAAAACTTTTTTGTGAGCCTATAATTTTATAAATTATGAAATAACCATGATTATTTTAACTGTATATTAGCATAAAGAAACTATATACATATATAACTATGTATATAGGTAACTATATACATAGTTTCTTTATGATATTAGCTAATATTTTGATACTGTTTTTATGAGAACTTCTTATAACAACTATAGTTGATAAACACACTAGGAGCGGCAGAAACCTTTAAATTCTCCGAGGAAAGAAGAATCTTGCGGTTCCTATAACAATCTGTAAATATTGGTTTCAATAAGAAGCCAATTTATACACTCGCAAACTGTAGATGGTTTTCTATTAATGCTAGATCAACTAGATTATATATCCCTAAATTAGTGTAATATTGGTATAAAACTCCTATTTTAACAAGGCACTGTCCGATAGGCACACATCTTATATGGTTAGGACTTCTATCGTCATATGACACTGTTCGATTGACAGACATCTTAGAAGGTTAGGACATCTAATGTCATATGTCTTTTACAGAAGCTGCAAAGTTGAAGAGAAAAAAGAATCAATCTTTCAGCTATTGTGTGATTTTTCAACTCTTGCTTTTGAAAGTAGAAAATTTCTCTGGAAGTTCTTTTTAAATAACATTTTCGATTTATTGAAAATGGATTTAATCCATGTAATAAATGTTTCCAATAATGTAAAAGGAAGAAAACTGGTCAAGGGTATCACAACGGACCTAAACTGGTTTAAGTGTGCAATATATGATAAGAGAAGCTCCTTCCTACCTACCTATCTACCTTCCTTCCTACCTTCATATTACCTACTTACTTTCTTAAAACTGCTCTGTTTTGTATAAGTAATTACTTATATATTATTAAACTTCCAATTGTTTTGATGTTTTCTACTAAATATATAGTCTAGTTTAGTATCTTTTATTGATTAGGGATTTTTGACTTGTAGGACGATTCAAAAATTAATTGAAATTCTTAATTTTTTTTAAAAATTTTAAAGCAACTTAGATAATATACAAACCAAACTTCCAAAAGGAAACTGTTAGGTCTGTGGGTCTGAAAAACCATTCCGATTTTAATAATTTTAAAATTGAATAAAATAAAACTTAATAAATTCTTTTGTCTTTAGTTATAGACTTTTAAAAATTTCTTTTAATTTTATAATTTGTAGTACCTATATACAAACAAATCCATGTATAGATAAATGTAAAAATTTTTTACCACCATAAAATATAATATTTTTTTTTTTTTGAAATATTATTTTATTCTCTAAGTAATTCTTTTTATATCAACTCTTCTTCTTATCTGTGATTATGGTTAACATTTTGACTTGATTTTTATTTTCTAATTCATTTTGTTTTTTTTTTTTTTTTTTTTTTTGTTTTATAATTGCTGTAAAAAAAAAAAAAAAAGTACGATTTTTAGTTTGAGATTGTAGCAGAAGCCTTAAATAAAAATAAAAATATTTCACGGTCTTTAGGGAAATAATCTTTTAAGTTTATAGTGTTCGCGAATGATTTGTATTTTTTTTTTTTGTTTTTGTTTGTTTTTTTTTTTTTTTTAAATTTTTCTTGCTCGTGTTTAATCATTACTAGCTTGCTTACATTTTATAAATACATTTACTTTTTTAATTTGAAATTAGTTGAAAAAACCAAAAAAAAATAAAAACAAAAATAATAAAAACAAAAAAATGAATCCGTTAAAATAATGTTATGCACTAATAACCATAAAATTTGTGGTTTTTTATACTCCAACTTATGGTGCACCAAATTCATTCTATATAGATGTTCTAATATAGATTATATTGTGATGTAGTGGAAAGATGTGAAAGAATTTATGCTTAGTTTAAGAAACCAAAGAAAAAAAAATTAAATTAAACTTCTAATGTATATATGTATGTATATACATACATATGTATGTATAGTTTTTGTGCGGTCAAATCTCTTAGGGTCTAACTACAACTAATGGTTGCACTGATATTTCCTAATGAATTTTCGTTAAATTTTGTTGCATTCCAAATTAAATTGTGCTTTTTGTTTTTTGTAGTTTTTGTCCATAATATTTTATTTTTTTTGGATTGTAAAAGACTGTTGCTGTTTGTTGTTGTTGTTGTTGTTGTTGTTGATGTTGCTGTTCATCTTTTTTGGTTTTTTTTTTTTGGTTTTGATTGATGGCAAAATATAAAAAGATAAAGAAATGATTTTTACTCTTTATGGTGGTAAACTTTGAAAAGTGAAGGATAAATTACAACCATACACTAATTTAAGTATATAATGAGTACTTTGATAGACACTAATAATGCACTTTAATTGTTGGGCACTTGGTTGTTTTTTTTTGTTTTTGTTGATTGAATTTAATTTTTTTTTTTGTATAAGAGTATAAGAGTGAAAGAAAGAATATTGAAGAAAAGAAAAACAAAATTTAATTTTTCTTAAATGTGGTTAATTTTCTGTTTAAATTTAATTTATTTATTTTTTTGTCGTTTTCTTTGGAGAATAGTTTGAATACAGATGAATTTGTTTGTTTTTGGAGTTTTATTTATTTTGGAAAAAAAAAATTTTTTTTCTTTAGTTTTTTCTGGTTTATGTAAAGTTTCTATAGTTAGAAAATTTTTTTGTTAGAAAATAACAACCGTTTGATTAAATTAATCAGAAGGCAAAGATTATAGTGTCAATTATTATTAATTTTTATTTTTCTTAGAACATATTTTAAATAGATGGAATATTTCGGAATATATTAATTGGGTATAGGGTATAGAGTTTTGTTAAGAAATTCCTTATAATGAAATATTGAATGGAGCGTGCATTCTCATATTGTTTTTCAAGCAAGTATAGCAAAAGTAAAAACATTCCATAATATTTCTATACCGAAAAATGCCTACATATAAAATGTTTGAACAGTTAAGTATAGGACAAGCAAAATTACGTCAACGTTACTAAAATTAAATCTATCTGCATATAAAGAATGTGTGAATAAATTCAACTAAATTTACCATCATATACATATTAGTACTCACATTAATTAGTACTAATTAATGTACTAATATTAAGTATTAGTACTAATAAAAAACTTTTTTACCAAAAAAAAATTTATAAACTTAGGTATATTTTTTATTCCATGTTTGGTGCATATGATACAGACTAAAAAAGAGACTAATTTCAAGATCTAATAGTTTTTTGACTAAACATAAAAATTTAAATCCATTGAAAAAAATACCATAATACCCGAAATACCCAAGAAAAAAATTTTCAAATTAAATATTTTCCATTTTCAAACGATAATGTTTTTTTTACCCCATTTTTAGGTTATAAACACAAAATTTGTACAGTTGATTCACTTTTATTTTATTGTAATATTTTTTTTATGAATTGTATCTTTAGTACTACAATTCATAAAATAAAAAAATAATTAAAGTATCGACTTAAAAATTAGGGAATATGTTCATAATTTATATGTCTGGTTCCAATTATTTTTAAGTGTTGCCATGATATATCAAGTAAATATAAATTTTAAAATATTGTAAAGTATATTATTCTCATTGAAATTAGGAGAATCATATGAATCATTCTCTCTTAAGGGTACTCCTGTTTATTTAATTAATCTGATTATTTTATGAAATTGCACCTATAATATCTTTCGGATAAATTCATGTACTATATTAAAGGTAAATAATTATGTTTATCAGCCCGTCACATTGAAAAATTTCGAAAAAAAAGGTTTGACTAAAGTAACGGTTCTTTGTTAGGAAAAATTACCGTTAAAATTATCCACCAAAATTAGATTTGATCAAATAAGTTGACAAAAATTTAATATTTTTTAAGCCGAAATTTATATCTTTGAAATTTTTGGATTAATATAATTCAATTATTCTAAGTTTCAATAATTATATTATTGCAATATCTTTTGATTAGGTTAATCTTTAAGATTAGTGTTAGTAAGAATATTAGAATATCAATATCCTTTTTTTTATCTCCAGATCATAAGTGTTATTGACAAAAAAAAAATCTAGAAAAATAAACTTTATTTAGAAAATAATTTCAGGTGGTAATACTTTATTTTTTTTCAATATCATATTGTATATAGATACAAATAAAATTAAATGTGTAATAATTAAAAAACTAAAATCAAAACATTTTTTTTTATAGATGATAATAATATAAAAATAATAACAAAAACCAACATGTAGGTATATTTTTATTATTTTGATAGAACACAGGTGAAAATCAATTATCTAAACAATTTTTTACAACAACATTTTTTTTTTTTATTATATCTCTGATTTTGTTATTTTCTAGGGTTACGAAATTCTTAAAAAATGAATTTTTATTTCATCAGAAATTTGTTTTTTTTTCCATTTTTATTTTTTTTTTTTAACATTTTTGTTAAAAGAAAAAATACGTGCCTTATCATTTAAAAACAAAAAAAAAATTATCTGGTTTTCGAGCAAATTCCCAACAAATGTTTAGATATAAATTTGTTGTTTTGTTTTTTGATATTTTCTTTTTCCTTTGCCCTCCACTTAATGCTTTATTCATAAATTTCCGAAAAAATACAAAAAAAAATAAAAAAATTTCCCTTCGAACTTTTTGTTTAGTTCAAATTGTTTATCTGAACAATTTAACTTCAATATTATTTTATTCTTCTTTTTAATTCTAAATAAAAATATCTAAAGATACAAAACAAAAAAAAAAAATTAAATACAACATAAATGTAGGTATTTTGTTTTTTTGTTTATTTTTTTTTTATTAAATTGATAAATCAAAGGTAAAAAAAAGGCGATACAAACAATATGTTGCACAATATTTGGTATGTTGCATAAATCAGAAGAAAAAAAAAAATTAAATAAAATAAAAATTGAGATCATCATCAATTTCGACATTTTTATTATTTTTGTATAACAGTAAATGATATACGTATTTTAAAAATAATAGATATTTACCGTAATACAATATTATTACATGGAAATTTAAAAAATGTGAATTTATGATATACAATCAAAAAAAAAATAAAAAATGGACAATGGAAAAGTGGGAAAATTCATGTTAATTTTTAGCATTTTATGTGGGTTGAAGTTTGATTTTTTAAAAAGAAAAATTCAAATTGTATAAATTTTGGATTCGAATCAGATTTTTCGTAAATATATTTACAAACTTGGAAAATAAGTATATAGGTATATAATTTACTAGAAAATTTCACAGTGTCTTTACAAGATTTTATAAGAATCGAAATTTTTTATGTAAAATATTTAAAAATTTTCAGTCTTTCAACGCATGAAAGCAATATTGTGTTAGTTATATGCAAAATATTTTAGTTTTTTTGTTTGTTCTAATGGATATATCTATACTTTGTTGCATTCATCAAACAATTAAAATGTAGTAGTAATGATTTTTGGCACTATATAATTTTGTGTCACTGGGAGGGACACAATTTATAAATTAAAAAAAATTACAAAATAAAAACACAATGTCGACAGATTTTAGCTTTAAATTATACATTCCTTCTCTGATATTTCTCAAATATGAATCAAAATGTAACAAATAAAATAAAGATATTTTAGACCTATTCTTACAAGGGGAATCCGTTTTCTTTGTTTTTCTTTGGAGTAGAGTTGCAAGATATAATATAGGGGTTACAGTGCCGTCCTTTTATTGAAGGGCATTACTTCTTATAACTTAAATGGAAAATTAGATTAAAATATATAAATAAATAGAATTGTATCGATTACGATTAAAATAATTCATTTGAACAAGAATATAATCCCAACGTATTCCTATTTTTTCAATTTTCATTACCCATAATTTCCTCATTTTTATATCCGTACGATAGGATCGGGTATAATAAAATTACTCCTCCGTTTGTAACACCTCGAAATAAGCGAGCTACATATACCTTCAAAGGTATGGATCGGATCAGAAAAAAATTCTAAGACTTTTGAGCCATGTCCGTCCGTCCGTCCGTCCGTCCGTCCGTCAGCACGCTAACTCAAAAACTAAGAAAGCTAGAATCTTGAAATTTACACAAAATATTTTGGGAGTAATTTGTAGGTTCCCTATTTTTTTTGGTTGAGTTTGGACCAAAACTTAGGGTATCTCTCGAACACCTAACTTTTAGATCCCCACATTTTTTTTGAAATAGAGCTATGAAATTTTAACCGGTAATAGATCTCATAAAAACATTAATTTTATTTTTAACAACTTTTTTTTGTAGCCCCACCCGTTACGGAGCTACAGGTCCCCAAAGGTTCAAAAAAGCTCTATATTTAAATTGTTATAGCACAAGTTGTATTAAGTCTATCTTCATTTTGAAAGCGCCAAACGATTACTACTTTTATTAGCTTTAAAAGTATATATACAATAAATATATATTTGTGGCATACGGTGTCTTAATTTACCGTTATGCGAAACTCAAATTTTGCAAAATCCGTCAACCCTTCCATCTTCTAAACGGTTTAAGTTGGAAACTTGAAATTTTGACAAAAGTTAGATCTTTGAAAATAAGTATGAGTCATTTCAGAAATTTTTTTTGTATCACCCCCCGTTTAGGAGCTGTAATTTCCAATTTTTAAACACCTGTAACTTGAACACCTGTTAAAATTTTTTTGAAGTAATACACAAAAATTAAAGTTTCAATATTATACTCTTATTTCTGTTAACAACTTTTTTTAATAATATAGGGTTACTTTATAATTGACGAAAGTGTTACTTGATTTTTTTAAATTTTCTAACAAATTTCTTTAACTAATTTTTTGCATTTTGTTTTACTCGATAATTTGAAATTGTTGAGGATATAATGCGTAGTACAAAAAAATGTAAATAAATAAACAACATAACGGTTGCTTGAAGAATTTTTATTTATATGATATTGATATACATACATACTTATATAATATCATGTTTATTTACATATCGTATACGTCACTAGTGAATGAATGATAAGAGTATATATGTATATTATATAGCGCCGTATTTACATACATATATGTATTTTATTGTACTTATAAGAAATTATTCCGTCAATGGAATATTTAAATATAATATAATATAATATTTAAAATTATATTTACTATTTTGTACTAAGTAATGTAACTAAGATTGATAATCGTTATGTGAAAGGTTAAAATCTGCTTTCGAAGAATGTACATATAAACATATAGTTTGAATATATGTACAACCCATAGTTCTAGAAATTATAAAATTCACCCAAATTATTTTAAAATACTAAAATATTTAAAAAATAATATTGCAGGCAGAGTGACTGTGAATATACTAACGGTTCGTACGGGTATCTAAGAGTTGACAAAGTCAACTGTATTCTTCCTCGTTTTAGCATAATTTCACTCAAAAGTTACATGCGCTGTAAATCGGTTTATAAACAGGTGTAAACGGCCTAACCTTAGGAGAATTAGCAAAGATATCGTAAAATTGAATCTTTTCAAAAAAACTAAAAACTATTTTCATCTAGAGATGGTAGTTTTTCGATGATAAATGATAATATTTAATCATTGATGGGTTTTCACCAAATGAAGTCTAGTACATACAATAATTAAAGATATTAGTCTATTTTTACAAGGAGAACTTCTGTTTTTCTTTTCCTTCCAGCTTAGCGGAAATCAAGGTTCGAAGTTTCCTTATTCAATTAAAAATATCTGGTTCTTCTCCTATATGTATATACCTTATTTTACCACAATAATTAAAATCATTAAAAATTAAATTACCTATAAAAAAATAAATTATTCCAGAAAATTCAAATTAAATTAATTTACATTTTTATTGAACTTTTATATTAAAGTCAATTTTATACAATGGTAAAATAAGGAATCTATTTTTGTTGTGACGCAGATTGAATCAATTTAGGGTTCAGTTGGCATAAATATGTTGGTAAGCTTTTTTATATTTTAATTTTAAAGATAAACAGAAATATTAAACATAATACATAGTTTTAATATTCGTTTGTTCAGTAAAATAGGGGGAGGACCATTAAAATAGAAAATATTTTAAAACAAATTTCTAAAACTGTTTGTTATTCTAATATTTTTATAAAGTGTTAAGAAGGGGACAGGTGTCTAATTAAAATTTTGTTTACTGAAGTTAACCAACCATTTAGAAACCTGAATAAACTAAACAAACAAAAAATTAATTAGTATATGTAAATTCTTATATCATTATTTTAAATATACCAGAATAAAATTCAGTATGTAAAATCAAACGTTTTTAAAGGCCGCACATTAGAATTTCTTATGTAAGAAAAAAATATGAAAAATGAAGATACTAATTTTATATAAATATGAAGAGATTTTATAAAATCGTTAATCTATGTCTCACTTATGATAAATTATTACAGATATCTTAAAATAGGAAATTTTTAATTTTTGACTCCTATAATAGCTCTGAAATAGGGTGAAGTATAAACATTTTTTCTGAGGCAATCCATGCAATTTCTCAAAGAACTTCTACCTCTCGTTTTCCATAATCTTAAGGTTCTTAAAATTTTATTAAGTTTAAAAATTCAAACCTGTCGTTTCACTCTATTCTTAGATTTGAGGGGTTGTAGCTTTGTAATGGGTGAGGCTACATAAAAAAACTTGTTTGACAACTTTAATACTTTAATAAAATCTATCAATAGTTGAAATTTTATTGTTCCTTCTAAAGGGGTGTAGAAGTTTTCTAAACAGACGGACAGAAGAGCGGACAGACAAAGTGATTAGTAATTAATCAGATAATTTTTAAAAAATTAATTGTGAATAAATGTACTAAAACTTCATTGCAGCTGAAAGTTTCCTTAAAAATTCATAATTAATAATTTTTTATTTTTTTTAGAATTTTTTGGTAGTTTTTATTAAAAAAAAATTATTTAGCATAAATTATATGGTATTTCGGACTTCTAAAGACAATTTTTTTTTTGTAAAATCAAAATTAAAAAAATGAGATCAAAAAAATGTATAATCTATGCCTAGAAACTTTAAACTTACTAATTCTATTACATGGTTCTAAAATTTTGTGTTTCTGTCTTAAGTCTATAAAATATTTGTATCCTTTAGAGGATTTTACGGTTATTTTATTCTCATAATTATTTTTATAATATCTTAGAATAATGAAATTTACGCTTTTGATCGTAAAATTAATCATTCCAGTTTTACTAAAAACATATTTGGGTACAGGTGTAAAATTCTAATCTCAACTATAAAGTAGTAACTCGAGCGAGAAGTACAATATCACATTTTCAAATAGGACAAATGTAGGACATGAACCGTTTAAAAAAAAAAAAAAAACATTTCACCTTCAGAAAAATGAAATTAATAAAATATAGTTTTGTTAAAATCTCAACAAAGTTTCGTTTCATCATTATAAAGTTGAATTTAAACTTATACCGAAAACAAAAACTATAGGATTTTAATGAAAAATATAAGTTTCATTTTATTTTGTTTGATCCTTTTAAATATAGATTTGTACACTCTAATAAATTCATTATGTTAAAGTAAAAGGAATAAATTCATTTCCTTGAAAATTAAAAGTTACAATTACCGAAGGGTTGTTACTAAAGAATATATTTTGATTTTTAACCTTTAAACATTTTTTTGTTTTTAATATGAAGTACTTTCAAACATTATAAAGTTGCGTTTTAAGCACATTCTAATTTGCGCGTATCGTGACTACATTCTTCATTTTCTTGTGTTCATTCTTTAGTTTTTTTTTTTTTTTGTTTTTTATGAAAAATTTTAAAAAATAAAAAAAAATTTAGTTGTATAACAATCTTTTAATTTTTTTCTTCTATTGCTTTTTGTTATGCATCACAAGTCTGTTATTAACAAGAACTAAACATTCATCTAAAACTAAAAACTCTTAAAGAACTTAAACAACTATACATGGGAACTTACATTCTTCAAAATCAATTAGCTTTAATTATACTGAAAATATACATTAAAGAATAAAAATCTGGTACTTCCACTTTCCAGTTGGTAACTGAAATTAAAAATAGTTGCACATATGTTGGTGATTATTATGCAGGACTGCATAAGTATTGTTCAATGGAAAACTCCTCAGTTAAAAATCGGTTAATGATTCGTAAAGTCTGAATATTTTTTGAGAAATATTAGAATAAAAGAGTCTTACTTAACTTAAAAATTTAGCAAACCTTGGAATCCGACCCCTTAATCTAACATTACCATGAAGAGATACTTAAAAGTTTAAAGAAAATAAAATTTTTATTGAGATCAATGCATTCATTATATTTCTGTAAGATCTGTAAATGTAAAAGTGATTGTTTCTAATTCTTTGTTATCAAAAATTCCAGGACATCTTTTCAGAGTCTTTTTTTTTTTTTTTTTTTTTGTTATTTAAAAAAAAAACAGAAACAGTAATCATATGCTTTATGAAATCCTTCAGGACAATAGTTGAGTGTTTTTAATAATAAAAAATAAATAACAAAACAACAAAATTTAAAGGGCTCTTCATTTTAAAGACAACAATGACACACCAAAAAAAAAATTTTTTTTAAATTATGTTTTTTTAATATCCGAATCCTGTTATAAAAATGTTAATATGCGTTTTTTTATTTTTGTTGCGGGTGTTTATTGTATGTATATAAAGTTGCATGCAATGTAATCATTATAATTGCCCAACCGTAATTTTGTTTTGAATTCAATTAGTATTAAAGAACTTCTTCCGATTAATGATCCGGCCGCACCAATATTCTCACTAAGCACTTTCATAACATGACATATGCTACATTCATTTTCAAAAAATAACTGGGAAATATTTAAGGATCGAAACTTTCAATTCAGAAAGATAATGAAATTTTTGTCCGGAAAAAAATAAAATTTCTTTATTAATTTCCTTTATCTCTAGATGCTTCTTATATTTTTGGTTTACATTTTAGGATTGAAATAAATCGAAAATTTGTAAGAAAGTAAATTGCGGAAGTTGTTCCTTTATTTTTTTTTTATTGCATATGAATGTGTTAAACATATGGAAGAAAATAACAGTTACCTTAAAGGTATTCACGTTTCAAAAGTCATCGCACATCTTTTAAAATTTGAAATAAGGTGTTTGTATGTGGTATGATGAGATTTGATATGCGAATGTCCTTGTTATGACAATAGAATGACGATTCTTCTATTAAAAATAAAAACAACAAAATACTCAAATTATTATTTTTATAATTTTTTTGTGTTTTTTATACCCGTATGAACTATGTTCAAGGGTATAATAAATTTGCCATTACGTTTGTGACACCTTAAAGGAGTCGAGCTAGATATAGTGTCAAAGGTATGGATCGGCTCAGAATCGAATTCTGAGTCGATTAAGCCATGTACGTCCGTCCGTCCGTCCGTCCGTCCGTCCGTCCGTCCGTCCGTCCGTCCGTCCGCACGATAACTCAAAAAATAAAGGAGCTAGGGGGCTGAAATTTTTTTTACGTCACTTTTGCAAAATTGTTAGTTTTGCTATTTAAATCCAACATTTTCGGTCGGCGGGTTCGAGTAGCTGCCATACAACTTCTATCTTTATATAGAAATAACTCAGTATCTATTCAAGCTAGGTTTCTGAAATTTTGCAAATGATGATCAAGTTTTATGGCAACAACTTCTGTAAAATTTGGTTGTGCTGGTGCAGCGGGTTCGGGTAGCTGCCATACAACTTCTCCGTTTAAATGAGAATAACTCAGTGTTTATTGAAGCTAGGAATCTGAAATTTAGTAAAGAGGTGTCGAGTTACATGCCAACAACTTTTGTAAAATTTGGTTGGTCTAGAGCAGCCGGTTCAGACTTCTTGCACCTCTTGGAACCTAATGAAGCTAGGCGTCTGAAATTTTGCAAATGATGATCAAGTTTTATGGCAACAACTTTTGTAAAATTTGGTTGTGGTGGTGCGGCGGGTTCGGGTAGCTGCCATACAACTTATCCGGTTAAATGAGAATAACTCAGTGTTTATTGAAGCTAGGAATCTGAAATTTAGTAAAGAAGTGTCGAGTTATATGCCAACAACTTTTGTTAAATTTGTTTGGTCTAGAGCAGCCGGTTCAGACTTCTTGCACCTCTTGGAACCTAATGAAGCTAGGCGTCTGAAATTTTGCAAAGGATGATCAAGTTTTATGGCAACAACTTCTACAAAATTTGGTTGTGGTGGTGCGACGGGTTCGGGTAGCTGCCATACAAAATCTCTTTTTAAATGAAAAGAACGCAGTGTCCGTCCGCACGATAACTCAAAAAATAGAGGAGCTAGGAGGCTGAAAATTTTTTTACGTCACTTTTGTAAAATTGTTAGTTTTGCTATTTAACTCCAGCATTTTCTGTTCCCGGGTTCGGGTAGCTGCCATACAACTTCTTTCTTTAAATAGAAATAACCCAGTGTCTGTTCAATCTAGGTATCTGAAATTTTGCGAATGATGATCAAGTTTTATGGCAACAACTTCTACAAAATTTGGTTGTGGTGGTGCGACGGGTTCGGGTAGCTGCCATACAAAATCTCTTTTTAAATGAAAAGAACTCAGTGTCCGTCCGCACGATAACTCAAAAAATAAAGGAGCTAGGAGGCTGAAATTTTTTTTACGTCACTCTTGCAAAATTGTTAGTTTTGCTATTTAACTCCAGCATTTTCGGCCGCCGGGTTCGAGTAGCTGCCATACAACTTCTTTCTTTAAATAGAAGTAACCCAGTGTCTGTTCAATCTAGGTATCTGAAATTTTGCAAATGATGATCAAGTTTTATGGCAACAACTTCTACAAAATTTGGTTGTGCTGGTGCGACGGGTTCGGGTAGCTGCCATACAAAATCTCTTTTTAAATGAAAAGAACTCAGTGTCCGTCCGCACGATAACTCAAAAAATAAAGGAGCTAGGAGGCTGAAATTCTTTGTACGTCACTCTTGCAAAATTGTTAGTTTTGCTATTTAACTCCAGCATTTTCGGCCGCCGGGTTCGAGTAGCTGCCATGCAACTTCTTTCTTTAAATAGAAGTAACCCAGTGTCTGTTCAATCTAGGTATCTGAAATTTTGCAAATGATGATCAAGTTTTATGGCAACAACTTCTACAAAATTTGGTTGTGCCGGTGCGACGGGTTCGGGTAGTTGCCATACAAAATCTCTTTTTAAATGAAAAGAACTCAGTGTCCGTCCGCACGATAACTCAAAAAATAAAGGAGTTAGGAGGCTGCAATTTTTTTTACGTCACTTTTACAAAATTGTTAGTTTTGCTATTTAACTCCAGCATTTTCGGCCGCCGGGTTCGAGTAGCTGCCATACAACTTCTTTCTTTAAATGGAAATAACCCAGTGTCTATTCAATCTAGGTATCTGAAATTTTGCAAATGATGATTGAGTTTTATGGCAACAACTTCTGTAAAATTTTGTTGTGATGATATGACAGGTTCGGATAGTTGCCATACAACTTCTCTTTTTAAATGAAAATAACTCAGTGTCTATTGAAGCTAGCTATCTGAAATTTAGTGAAAAAGTGTCGAGTTGCATGCCAAAAACTTTTGTAAAATTTGAATGGTCTAAAGCAGCCGGTTCAGGCTTTTTGCATTTCTTAGAACTTAATGAAGCTAGGCGCAATAGATTCGGGTAGCTATCATACAACTCCACAATTTACATAAATATATCTCTGTAGTTCGGTACTAAAACTCTGAATGTTTTTAAAAGATGATCAAGTTTTATAGAAACAGGATATATTACGTTCATACGGGTATCCCAGAGTTGACACAGTCTACTCTACTGCACTCTTCCTCGTTTTTTTGTATTTTTTTTTTTTTTATAAACATGTGTATAAGCATTGGAGCATTTTTATGTGAACGAAATGTAAACGACATATGTTAGATAAAAAGCACGCGACAACTAGCAGGAAATATGTATGAAATAAAAATAAAGTAAAAAAAATATTATAAAACGCTCAGTCCAATTCAGTGTGTGTAGCTGTTGTACTGTAAATGACATGAGATATGGATAAGCCGTAGATTTTTTTTGTCTGGTTTCATTTTAAGTGTGCATATTCAACCGTTGTCTTTAAAGAGTGAAAGAAACATTTAAAGTAAAAAGAAAATAGAGAGATGTAAATAGAGTAATTCAAAATAACAATAAAAACGGAATGAATAAACTCTATTAAAAAAAAAAAACAAACCAAGGATTCTCAAATTTTAAAATGTAAAATTTTGCTATTTTGTTTTTTTTTTTTTGATTACTATAAAACACTATATTATTTTAGTAATCTGGAAATGGTTATTTACAAAGAGCTACAAATGAAACCTAATCAAGCCAGAATAATAAAATAAACATTCTGTTAGCTGCTTGTACAGGGTAATTTTCCAAATGAGAGTGGTAAAATTAAAATTTGTTTTTAAGAAAACCCTGATTAAATTATCATTAAATGTAGTTCTAAAAATATTTACGTTTTATTAAAAATATTTAACTATAATACTTACGTTTTAAAAAGTTTCGATTAAAATTTTACACTTCTGTAAATTGCAGTTTTTAAAAATCTTATTAAAGATTCCTGAAATTAGAAGAAAAATATATAAAATTAATAAAGTGATAAAAATTTTTTGAAATAAAAAATGTTAAATTTTGTCACTGGAACCTTCACACCATAGTATACTTAAATGAGATATGCATAATATCTAAAATTCTACATCTATAACATTAAATACTAACGACGAAATAAGTTTTCCAATACTTCAATTCCATGTAGACTAATTCTCGATAAAAGAATATTTTAAATATTCCCAAATACATAAAATGCGTAAACAAAATTTTGTTTAGTAAAATAATTAATAAAGCTTATAGTGTTTACAATATAGCAGTCAGTTTATAGGATACCAGTAGGATTAAACTTATATAGAATGCAAAAACCATGTATCTATCCGGAACAAAAAATGGTCAAATATTTCTTATCTATCTCTTGAATTGCGCCAACCATGGTTTTCACCTAGAATTTTGTAAGTTAATATCATCTCATATATGTACTGTATATATATGTAATTTAAGGGAGCACCCCAGTTGATCTAAAACTATTTCTAGCACCCTATCATCATGACGAACACTACCAATCTGTTTACGTAATCAACAACAAAAATATCATCTACAAAAAATTTATGCCAAACGTCCCATTTGCCAATAAGATTTTATGCGAAAGTGTCCAATTAGTATAAATGGAATTTTGCGAAATGTCTTTTTATGCTAACCGGCTTTATGCTACAAGTCTTTTTATGCCAACTGTGTTCATGCCAAATGTATTTTTGATAAATGGATTTAGACCAACTGCCATAGGCCCGTAATGTAATTGTGGTAATTTTCTCTCATGAGTATGCTAATATATGTGCATATATTTATTACATAGCCGTTATAATTTTTAAAGATTTATAATACAATTTAGTTTTAATTCTCAAACAATATTGAAAAAAAACCGAAATTAGCTCAGTTTGGGCAACACTGAATTTTTTTTACTCTTAAACAAATATGAAAATTTTTTTATTAAGTAAATGTTTTAAATGATTTAAACTAAAATCGTGTTCTTTTTTGTTTTTGCTTAAAAAAAATGATTTTTATAGTCGATTGTTAACCTTTCACTATTTTTTTGAAATTCCTTATATTATCGTTTATCCTTTTACACTCAGTCAAAATAAAAACACATCCTTTCAATTTTTCTGTTACTGAACAAATTCATTTAATGTAATATTTGTTTCCATATATACATTATATATTTTTATATTATGTAGAACATACATATACATATAGTAAATCTCAGTATAAGGTAAATTGTTACCACTTTAAAATGAAATTGCACCATTACCTCATCATCGTCCTCATCATTACACAATTTCTAGTAACATAAGTATAGAATATGTGTGTGTACGTAGTCATCAGTGAATTATGTTGAATATAATGGTTATTATTATTTTTAGTGTGTATATAAGCACCGGTGGTAAAAAGCCGTAAAAAAAAAAGAGATGGAACTATTAATAAAAATAATAACAATAACAAAAAAAAATGTTAGCTTCGGTAAGCTTGAAAAAAGCATAACTATGTATACAACAAGAACAACTGCAACAACAGAAAAAAAAGGGTTAATTTTATTTTTGTGAACAAAATGTCCTGTGTTCCAAACTTCAACAATTTTTTTTTTTTTTTTTTTAATCTCATCATATGATTTATAAAAAATATTAACAGTTTAGTTTTTTTTTTGTTTCTTTCTATTTTACCGTTATGTATGTATTTATTTAGTGAAAATTCCATTTCATTTAGTATTTGAACTCTTGTTATTTACAAAAAAAAAACAAAAAAAAAAATCTTTTCAATCTTTCAATATCACATTATTTGAATAGAGTAAATATGTAAAAGATTTTTTTGTTGTTCTGTTGATTAGAAGAAAGGGACACAGTGCCGGAAGGGTTAACATGCTATTGTGTGGTATGGTAGGTATATTAGAATCAAAAAAAAAAAAATATAGTGGGGTTAAAAAGAAAAAGAAAATTTTTAGGCGTTAGTACTCGGTACTCAGGTACGCAGTATTCGTTATTTTTATTACTTCCTGAGTATGAGTATTACGGATAAAATTATTAATTCATAATAGTGAAAACATCAAAATGTATACATTTTGTGTTAAAAGTATATATATAAGTACATATTTGTATTTTATATAGCAGAGATAAATAATAAAATAAAAATGTATTTTATTAAAATGATTAGACGAAAAATAAATTTAAATTATAACTAGCTATAAAGATATATAGAGAATGGTGATGGTTAACAAATTTTTTTTTTAATTTTTAGTAAAAAATTGCCTTTTAAATGTTTTATTTCCAATCTTTTAAGAAGAACTTTGAAAAATCTTTCAAATTTGTAAGTAAGCTGAAATTTTCTGATCTAAAAATGTTTTATATAACGTTGTATTACTGATTGATTCAACAAAGGAAAGTTTTCTTTGGGTTTTATTATTACTCCTGATTTGACGGAACATCCAAAATACAGAATATCTGGTTTTATTTAAGATATACTACTCTTATAAGATATTCAGTAAATATTTACTTGAAAAATAAATCTATAGTTTTTATTTCTCTCAATCTTACATTAATCCTATTAAAAATATTCAAAATAATGGCTTTGACCTATGCCGAGAGATGGATTTGATCTATGCCGAAATTCATGCTATTCATTAAACATTTCTTGTATGAATACTGTCTTCCCACTTCATTTATCAAGTTTTAATTAAAAAAAAATTTAAGATTTTTGAGTGGGAAAATTTCCAGATCACATTAAAGCAAAATGGAAAAACTCAAATTATAAGTTGCGATGGGACTAAAATTTTTAAAGTAAACATTTTGTTTTGATGGTAATGTGATAAATGGTTAAATGATCCTTTAATAAAAAGATTAAGTAATATTCTTCTTTTATTGTATAAAAATGTATCGATGCAATGGAATTTGTTAATATAAATAGAATCAAAATTATGGATACATATATATGTATATCCCCATCTTTACATCACTTTTTTTTTGTTCACATAATCAATTCATCAATTTTATACAAAATTACAATATTTTTTTTCTTTTTTTATTAAAATCTTTTTTTTCTCCTTCTCTTCATTTCAAAATAGAAGTGTTTAAGTTCAAAGTGGGAAATTCAGGTGTCATTAAATAAAGATAAGTGAAAAATATACATATATCGTATAAAATCATAGATTGAAATTGTTTATCAGATGGGATTTTTTTTTAGAGTTTTAAGTACGTTATACATAAAAATAATGAAGGGTAAAATATTTGAAGTTTCTTAGGGGATGGGGGGGTTTGTCTTACTACATGTTGTTGGGGCGGATATAAGAATGGATCAGAATAGGAAATTATAAAAATAAAAATAAAAAATATTTTCTAATAAATTTATTTACAATATTTTATGTGTGTGTATAAATGTTAAACATTATCGTTATTACCATTCAAGGTTTTTTTTTCATATTTATTCGTGTTATTAGAAAAACATTAATTCATTAAATCTCATATGTATATATGAGATATATATATGTATATATATATATATATACTTATACATAACATTATAAAATATGTATGATTGTTTCTATGACGAATGATGAATGAACGAATGAATGAATAAAATTGTGATGTTTATTGCAATTGAAAAAATGAAAGACAAATGTTTGTGTGCTCACTTGTCTCCCCTATATAATATATGTTCAGAATTTCATTACACATTTTTATTTGCATTAGTCAAGAGATTGTATCCCTTTTTGAACTTTGTATAGAAAAAATAGTAGCACTTTTTGTTGTTGTTGTTGTTATGACAATTACCAAAGGACTCCCATGTTTTTATATATATATGTATACATTTTCTTTTGTAATGAAATCTTTTGCTTCTTCTCAGCCCTAGCATTTGTTACTATCGGTATGATGGAGGCATATACGATTTTAATGAATAAAAGTTGAAAAGGACTATAATATTTTAGGTATATAGATACATAGATTGTCATGCAGTAAAATTTTTAGCAACTTCTCAGCCCCAACCGCTGTTTTTCAAATGATGAGAGCAAATGGTTTTAATGGTATAACTATATATTAAAATGAATAAAAAAAAAAAAAAATATATATATATATATATATGTACATATATGTATAGAATAAATTTGTGAATATTAATATTTTTGGAGACTTCCGTATTTACTTACTATTTTTATTTGAGGATATGGCATGTTGGGTTTTTGAATGTGTGAAAGTATCTATATATAGATGGGGAAAATTGAATAAAAGTTTGTATTTTTTTTGTATCTAATAATGAAAAAGAATCTTGTGATTTTTGTTTTTATTACTAATTCAAAAATATAAAAAAAAAAATTTTTAAATAATTTTGTTTCTTTTTTAAGTTTAGGTTTGAATTTTATGGTTAGTTGTATAATAATATTATATTTACTTTAATATAAGGGATCGTTCGTTAATATCCTTTCGTTGTTTCTTACGTACAATACTGTAGTGAACAGATATTATAAATATGTATAGACAAATGAATAAATAGACAAAGCAAATAGAAAAATGATAATTAAATGTACATATAAGTGATTAAAAAAAAAAAAAAAAAATCATTCTAATTGATTTTTAAATATCTATAACAAATTATAAGGTTCATTATCCTGTTTTTAATAAATACTATACTTGATGTTTTTCTAGTTTGAATAGATGTTCCCAATCTTAAATATCTCAAAAAATATTAGCAATTAATATTAATAAATAATACAGTAAAATTTAAGTTTATCGGACAGGATATGTTTATATATAAAATAGAGAGAGAATGTCCAGTATGTCTACTTCAATATCTAAAGTTAAAAAATAAATTCATATTTTTCTTTGACTTTTTTGATGATTATTAAGAATTCGATGCGTTAAACATTAATCGACGACTATGTGGGCCACCTAAACTTTACTTTAACATACACTATTTTATGACCTTTTTAAATCTATTAAAAAAACGGTAGGGTAGGATAATTGACGAATATAGCAAAAAAATGTAAAAATGTCAGTTGAAAAATAAAAAATCAAAATATTAAAATTAGTTCTACAACATTTATTCAAAATTGATCAAATTTATCTTTATATGGTATTTTAATGTACACTTGGGGTACAGGAAATCATTTTTGTTTTTGTTTCCGCTTGTGCACAATTTAAAAATTCTATTATTTAAAATACATTTATTTCATATTTTAAAATTCATTCTTTATTTTGTATTTTTAATTATTTTATATTTTTTTTGCTAAATACTTGAACTCATTTTTTGGAAAAAATATAATTATTGTAAAAATTCCCTGATATGATGAAAATACGTTTGGAAAAACATAAAAACAAATATGCAATATATTGTAGATTCATTTAACTCATCACTAATAAAATAAAAGTCGTCTCATGCGTATTACACCAAAATTGTCTTTACAACAAATTCAAAAAAAAAAAAAAAACAGGAAAAGAAGGACTATTAAAAATCGCGTAAAAAAATTGCGGAAAATTTAAATTTTCATCACTTACTAACAGGGTGGTAGAAAAGAAAACAAGGCAATATATAAAATCAAAGGTTTTTAAAGGCACATATAATTTCATAAAGGCAATAAAAAGAATTTTAGAATTGTGACTGCACCAACATTTCCATGTTTTTTTTAAATTTTATTTGTAAAAAATTTAAAAAAAAAACTACAGGCACTTTCCCCAATTTTGAGGACACGCTTTATAAGAAAAACTGTTATTACGTGTAATGTTTCAGCTTTGATTTTTATATTTTACTTACGAGATATTTGCAAAAGTGTGCAAGTGTCAAAAAATAATAAATTTTGATTTTTTGACTTCCTGAATACCAGTTTAATGGAGAAAGCTGTAACAAACATTTTTTCTGATGTAATTTAAGCTATATTTGTGAAAGCCTTTCGTTTTTTAAAAATTTTAAGGCTCTGACCAAAAGCACAGAGGACCAATCATTTTACAAAATAATCGTTTTACATAACGGTAAATTCAAATACCAAATTGCAAAAAAAAAACTTATAAACTTAAAGACTTATAAAGCTTAAAAAATATCCTGTCGTTTGACATTTTTAAATTGAAAAAATGTTAAGCAGAACTTCAGATAGATTTTTCCAACTTTGAAGTGACTATAACTTCAAATTGAATGGAGCTACGTACAAAAGTTGTTTCACAGCATACATTTTTTTTAACGAGATTAATCCATATTCCATCATAGCTAAAATTGCTTTTACTTTATCTTAAACTGTTTTATTAGCAGATGGACGAATTGACAGAGTACAATTTATTAAGCAAATAATTTGAAAAAATATTTTAATATTTAAAATATGCTAAAAATTGACTTGCAATAATATTAGAGTATAATATTGGGTCATCCCAAATTGCAAGAAAAACTAAACTTAGAATATTCCAAGCATGTATAAAATCTGTCCTCTTATATGGTAGTGAAACTTAGCTAGTTAATAAGAAAGAAACATATAAACTACAAGTATTTGTAAACAAGTGCCTCCGAATTTTATGCAGAATATACTGGCCAAGAAGAATACGAAATGAAGATCTATGGGAAGGTACCGGTCAAGAACCTATCGAAATAGAAATTAAGAAACGAAAATATAGGTGGATAGGTCACATTCTTAGAAGACCCCAGACTGCATAGCCAGGCAAGTCCTGGAATGGAACCCTCAAGGAAAGAGAAATGTTGGTAGACCTAGAAATACATGGCGTAGAACAGTAGAGCGAGAAATAACAGAACTAAATAAAACATGGTCACAAATGAAAGTCATAGCACTAAATAGAAACAGATGGAAAGGCTTTGTGGAAGCCCTATGCTCCCAAAGGGAGTAGAAAGAAAAAAAAAAAAAATGAATTGAAGCAGGTTAAAATATAATAATAAATAAAAAAAAAATCAACAAATTTTCAAAATTGAATTGTATCAAATTGTAAAGAATTTTTTATAAACACTTTTAAAATCATTTTGAATCTTGTATTAATTTCAATTTTCCGTGGAAAATCATTTCTATTTGTCTTTTTCTATTGTTTTTTTGTTTTTTTATTTCACTAAAAAAAAAATTCATTTATACAAATAGCATTCTTATGTTTCAGTTTAGTTTTCTTTTTTTTTTTTTTGTTTTTGTTTTTGTTTTGTTTTTGCTAATGTTTTGAGTAGTTACCAAGTTTTCATGTGGATGCATTCAAGAGTGTAAATTATAAAATTCTTTCTCTAGTATTTTTAAGTGAAGTCTAGTGAATACTTACAACATATATACAACATATAGAACAGAATTATCGTTATATTATATATACATATATAATTATATATATATATATATATATATCTTGAATGAATATAACTCCTTTCTTGATTCTTCATTTATTTAAATGATTCTTGTAATTACAAAAACAGAAAAAAACAAATTCAAGAAAAGTGTAGGATATTTTGAGCAGGAATCTTTTGAGGGAGTAATTTTTAAAATTCCGGAGTTTAGAAAAATCAAAAATGGTAGGGACTATAATAGGGTGTACATAAGATATATGTATGTTCGCTAGAGATTAATTTCAATGCAAAAAAAAAAAAAATTATACATAGATATTATATAAAAATTTGTTATTGTATCAAAATAGAATAAGTAGAGCGGAGCTGAAAAAGTATTACGTATGCAGTTTTTTTTTTATATCATGTGTATGTGTGTGTGTGTGCGGCACAATAAAAAATTTATGCAAAGAAATTTTTTTATTTTTTTTTTTTATTTTAAAGAGATGCTAATGGATAGAGCAAAAAAAAACAAGTGAATTCATATTTTAGAAGAATTTATGTATGTGCATAGATTTATTTATAAAAACAAAACATTGTTGAACTATTGTGACCTTTTTTAAATGTATTGTACGGATTTTTCTACTATCTTCCTTTAAATTTAATTACGCATTTTATTATATAATAATTATGAGTATTTAGTTTACAAAAAAAAAAAAAAAAAAATTAAGTTTACCATATTTATAAAAAGAGAAGACACTGGAAAATAACATGAACTGTTAGATTTCAGTTAGAAAACAGAAAAAACTTCTACATCATATTTTAAAGTTATTGATAACGGTATTAAATAATTATATTCTATCAGAGATGTAGTTTTTGTTTAATGTCAATCACTTAGAAATGGTATATTTAACTTTCTGTTATATAATTTCATCTTTAATATAAGTGATATGTACAAAACTTCGAAATCACATAAAGATAATAATTAATGCAGATATTGAAGCATCAAATGAAAAATTTATGATAAAAATAAAAATTTACATTATTGATCATGAGTCATGACAAATAGATAATATATAGACTTCAATGGTTTCAATTTTATATGATCATGGCATAGGTTAATTTTCTGAAGGGAAAATTTGACTTCCGCTTCAGTATATTCTACATAACAAAGATAATTTTTTTAACATGGCTTAATTTAATTTATATATTCACAATATCAGTTTTTTTTTTTTTTTTTTTTGGTTAAAACAAAAATTAAAAGTTATCTAATAATAGTGTAATTTTTGTTTTGATCGCATGTAGCATGCATGAACCGTACTACAACATATTCTTTCAACAGTCTTCAATCACTTTATAACATTAAAAACATTTTTTTTTTTTCGTTTTTTTTTTTGAAAAATACATTAAAAATGTCCAAATGGTATAATGTCAGATCTATCCGTTCAGATATGTATGCAATATTGTGTAATTTTAATGGATGCTTCTATTTATCACATGTTAAGAAGATTTTTTTTTTATTATACAACATCATAATTTTCAATCGATTAAAAATTTCAACATAATTATAATCTTTTAACCTTTAAACGTTTTTTTTTTTTTTTTTTGCTTCATACCTAAAAATTTTAAAAAATTATGGAAAAGTTTATTATAAAGTTATTTATGATTTCACACGCTAACAAGAAATACCTGCATCCTATAGAATTTATATTCAGATTCTGTAATTTCGAAAAGATTCAAAAATTAAAGTTAAAAAAATTTTTTGTTGTTTATTCGTTATATTATTGTAATATTCAGAATCAAGACAAAATCTAATAAAATATAAATTTTGTAATTGAGAATCAAGGGGGAGTTATATATGTATATATATATATATATATTTTTTTAACTTTTTCTCAATTCCATAAAAAGAACTTTAAAAAAAAAAAATTTGTTTTTTTCATCATTTACTTTTTTTGTGTGCGGTGTATTACTTCACCATTGTAGCAAATCAATCCGATATGATGATGATATATTGATACATATTGATTGTTTGCGGGAGAGGGTAATCTAGTCTTTTCAAATGTATGTATATATTATATTAAAGTGAACTAAACTTCCAACATAACTATAATAAATTTTTATAAGTAAACAGAATATTTTATTTATGGACTAAAAAGAAAAAAAATTTTTTTTTTTTAATACTAAACAGATTTTTATTCAAAAAACAAAATATGAAAAATTTAAAAGGGGCAAACATTTTTTAAATAAAGAAAAATGAAAGAAAAAAAGAAAAATAAAAAAAGTGAATAAGAAAACTTCAGAACCCTATCATCATATTTTTCTGAATTCTTCAGAAAAATTCATGAAAATTATAAACATATGTTGTAGAAGCATTTGGAGTCTATATATTATATATATGTATATATTATATATCAGCTACCGGGTGGAATACGATTTATTTGATGTATCTTTGTATTTATAAAAACTATGACGGAAAAATTTTTATTTTCTTATTTCTTAAAATTATGGACTTATGGTGAATTATTCATGTTTTATATTATTATAATGTAATTGAAAAATTAATTTTTCTATACAAAATGTATTCTACATCGTAAATAACGATTTGAATATTTTTTTAAAAAAAGAAAATAAAAATGAGATTAATGTACAAAAAAAACAAACTAAAATTTAATATTTAGGATGTGTGGAATTTGGGAAAATTTTTAAAACATACGAAGATTTCAATTATAGTAACAGTTATGTTACAGTTTATTTATTTACACGATATTTTCAAATGAGGGGCCTCGGTGACCTAGTGGGTAAGATCGTATAAAATACGCTGTAAACACCAAGGGAGTGTGGGTTTGAATCCCACACACGTCGTAAGAGTTATTCCCTCTTACGACATTTACAGCCACGCCTGTAAAGGAAAGGCTGTGTAATTTTCTGTTCACATTTATGTGGCAGAGAAATGCACTAAAAAAAAAAAAAAAAAAATTTTCAAATGATTGTTTGTCAAACTTTTATTTCAGGACATTAACATGAAACTCTATGTAGGGCACTTATTTGCCCAACGTATATAATATGCTTTGTAAAAATAATTAAAATTGGCATGGACGTGTCGAGTGAAAATTCTTCTTTTCTCCATCTATATAAATGCTTCCATATAAGAAAATATATTGCTAACATTTCGAGATAAAAGATATCGCTAACATTTTCCACTCTGTATTTCCAAGTGGAAGTAAACAGCGAAAATATCAATTAATGTTATGTGCATTGAAGATGACAGCGACATTAAAGTTGCAGTATGTGTATTAGCATGACGAAATATTTAAAATCAGTAGATGATTAGTCTGCTACAACCATAATAGAAAATGCACTGACATATTGAATTAAATGTGTAACAAATCATACGGATATGTAATAAGTTGATAGATAATTTCTGACATACAAGCAATAAATCTAAAATACAAAAAAAACTAAAACTAAAGTAAATAAAATATGCTAAACATCATAAACGTTTTTAAGTATTTTTCCGTACTTTGAAAACTGCATTGAAAATAACAGGAATAATGCTATACAAAATACACATACTCTTGTTAATCCATTAATATTATTTCAATGATTAGAACTGATATATATATATATACAACCGATTACTGAACATTTTCAAATTAAAACTTTTGATGAAAAATTTTGAGGAAAATTCTATAGTACCTATGGTATAACGAAATGATTTGATTTGTACATTAAAAGTGAAAACATAAATTTAATTTAAACCTGATATAATTATTAAATTTTGTCCCAGATATCTTAGAGATTTCCGTAAATCTTTAAAATATTATTATATTTATATATATATAATATAATTTTATATTCATTTCCGAAAAAAAACAAGAAAAAAAAAATCTTTTAATTTTCTTTTCAAAACAAAAACAGTCATAAAATCAAAAAAAAAAAAATGAGAAAAGAAAATCTATGGAGGAAAAGGAGAAGTACAAACAATATTTTTATTACTCGATTCTTACAGTACAGTACAGACAACACATACCTACATTTTATTTCAATTTTTTTATTTTTTTTTATTTTCAATTTTTCTTTTTACTTCTTTGTTTTTTTTATGTTTAAATTTTAGTTTTTTTGGTTTTTATTTAAAGAATTTCTGTTTTTGTTTACCTTTTAGTTGATTTTTATTTTTTATGCTTTATTTTTGACGTAATCGAAGTGAATTTTTAGTTTTCATTTTTGTTTATTTCTTTTTTGTTTTTTTTTTAAAGTAAATTCCATCTTTAGATTTACAAACAAATATGGGCACATACCAAAATCAAAATTATCATAAATCCTAAAGCAATATTTGTGATGAAAATGATTTTAAATGAGTGATTTTCATTTTTTTTTTTTCTTACCATTATTTGAAAAGAAAAATATTCACAAAAAAAAAAAAAAAAAAATTTCAAAAATTGAAAATAAAAACAAATAAACAAACAAACGGCTGCTTTTGTTATCTATTAGATACAAATATATAGCCTTAAGGGAGTAAATCTGAAAAGTTCCTTAAAATTATCTTGCTTTTATTATTTTATAGCATGTAGTTAAATATTGAATTAGGAAATACAGTAAAAACCAAAGATCAGTTTAGTCAATTCCACTGTCTATAAAATATCCAGGAATTTATTTTTATTTTTTGATTTTTATTTATACTTTGTATGACTTAAAGGAAAACGTTTGTAATGGATATATTAAAAAATTCCTTTATTTTGTTGTCCAATGGATTTAAATGGATTTGTTATTTTAAAAATAAAAGGGGGAAGGGAAGGGGTTAGGGCGAATCACAAGAAAATGGTTTTACTTTAAACTTAGTATTCTTCTAGAACATAGTCAGAGTTGCAAATGGTATGGTAACTATTTAGGTTACAAGAACTAATATTATAATTTTCTACAAGAGTTTTATCGAGGACATGAACCACATGATATGAAATTAGATAATTTTAATTGAATGGTAGGAGCAAATAATATTTTCTAAATTTTAAGATTTTGAAAAAATTAATAAAGTATTAAGGCTGCGGCAATGTAAATAAGTAAAACATCTTCACTTAAATTAAAAATGCCATCATTTAAATTAAAAATCTCTTCACTTAAAGTAAAAATGTATTCAGTTAACGTAAAAACGGTATAAGTATTTCATGTTAAAATAATATAAATTTAGGTTTCTTTATGTAAGATTTTATATTTGCTAAATATCATTATTAAAAGAAGACATTTTGTCAAAGAAAAGATTATGATATATTGTTGTTAAAGTAAGGATATTACAAAATGTTCTAAGATTTTTATTGCAAGATTACACATCTTCACGATAAAGTCACTATAATAGAAAAAATTTATAATTATTTTAGAAAATTATTATCGTCTAGCACAATATAAATCTTAATGTATTCCTTATGACAATTTCATACAAAATAAATATATAATGATAATAATATAATAAAAAGTTAAGGAACTTTAAGTGTCTCAAGTGTTTAAATGGTACTCAGTTTATGTTTGTATTTTCTTGAAAATCTCGACAACAAAGCTGAAAAGAAAATTTTGTGCTTCTGCTTATTATTTTTATAAAGAAAAAAATAAAAATTATTAAGAAGAGCAATAGAAACATTATACAGCATTTGTAGAATTTAAGATTAAAGAATTTTTTTTTTGTTTTTCTTTGTTATTAATTCTAGTTGAAAATCCTATACAAAAAAAAAAAAAACAAAAAAAAAGAAAATGTTATAGAAGCAGGTCAGTTAAAGGAGAAAATTTTTCTCTCACGCAATGTATTTTTTTTTTTTTGAGAATTATAATAAATGATTATTGTACTAGGGAATGTAGGCTTTGTAGTCAAACTATAATTTATAAAAATGTTCTAATTTTTAGCTTTTTAATTTGAAATGTACACCTATATAATTATATACATAATATTAACACCTAGAAAGAATGAAAAAAAAAAAAAGAAAAGGAACACTTTATATAGGTTCATGTCCTCATAATTGTTTGTTTGGGTTTGTCGGTAGATGCCTTTGAACTAAAATGTGCTTTTAAATAAGGAAATTAGGTTTAGTTATGACAAAAACTTTGCACAACTCAATATTTTATTTTTTTAGATTTGCGTGTTTTCTTTCAGAGATTTTTCTTCTTTTTTTCTATTTTTTTTTTTGCAATTAATGGTTTTTTTTTGTATTATTAATTAATAATTATATGTCAGAAGAATAACAAATCAAAGACGAAAAAAACGTAAATGAAATTGTAAGATTAAATCATCTGAGAGGAAATAGAAATTTAATGATAATTAATATTATCTTGAATTTATTTAAATGTTTTCTTTTTGTTGTCCTTGTATTAAAATTGTTTGGAAAGAATAAGAGGAAAATGTAAATATGATTTGTTCTGTTTGGGAGCCTCGGTTTCCTAGTGGGTAGGAGCCAATAAAATATGCTCAAAACACTAAGGGAGTGTGGGTTTCCACACACACGTCGTAAGAATAATTCTCCTTTACGACATTTACAGCCACGTCTGAAGAGGAAAAGCTGTGTAATTTCCTTATCACATTTATGAAACAAAAATTAATTAATAATTTTTTATTCTTTAATTCTTTTGCGATATTATAGTTAAAAGTGTTGAAGTGAATTTTGTTCGCAATTATAATTTACTATAGGTAATAATATCGAGACCATACACAAACTCAATCCGAATAAGGTAATCAAATCAGAAAATAAAGCAATATCCTTTTTAACCTTACAAGTATAAAACTGAGTAGGATATAACCAGACAGTTATTGCTTTTAAAATAATTTTTGGTTATTTTTTCAAAATCGAAAAAATCCCATTTGTAAAATCAAAAAATCAGTGATTGAAGGATTAGACAAAACAAGTTCGATTGAAAGATTCGAGTATTTGCAATATAACTTCCTTTTATTATATGACATAACTCAAGAATCAAATTAAGATCTAGCTTAATCTTAAATTTTCTAAAAGATGATTATATTTTTTGGAAAAAGCATATAATTACAGGTTTGTGTGAATATCCTAGAGTTAACACAGTAAACTTCTTGTTTTATGAAATAGGTATGAAAAACCTGGTTTTACTTTTTGTGCGAAATTTGTCGAGTGATTAAGTATCTCCTTAAAAAAAAAAGGAACGAAAACGCGCATATTAGAGAAAAAAAAAACTGATATTAAGATAAAAACATATATTATACTCGTTTTTCGTACTAAATCAATTAAATATATATCAACATTTTATTAAGATTTAAAAATTTTCAAATTAATTGGTATTCATTCTTTAATTCAACTTAAAAAATATCTTAAAAAGCTTTGTCTTGAAAAATTATCAAAATATATGACATTAGCTTAATTTTTTCATCACAAGTCTATTTTTTTCAAGACATTAAAAACAAAAACAACCATAAAAGCATTTTAATCACATAAATTTATAAATAATTAATGAATTTACATTAGATTCACTTTTCAGATTACGTCACTATCTTCAAAAATAATTCCATTAAAATGAATGAAGCAAAAGAAAAAACAAAAACAAAGAACCAACAATTTCACTTTTTTTTTTCTTACAAGACCGAGTGAAATACTTAAAATGGCAATTAAATTGTATGCATTTTATTAAAGTTTTTCCTTTTCCTATCCGATGAAACAAAAAAAAAAAAAAACAACAGAATTGTATTCACAAACAGGCCATGTACTATTCATACAGAAAAAAAAAAAATTCCTCCACTGAATATAAAACTCACCAAATTATAAATATTTGTTAAAAAAAAAAAAAAAAAAAACCTTTTAAAATCATCAGGTCTCAGACAAAAGGAGAAAAAAAAAAACGAAAAATAAGTAAAACCAAAAACCTAAAACCTAGAATTTAAAAGTCATAGTGTTGCTCTCTACTACATATTCTACCATCATTTACGTATCTTTCTTTATATTCATATTTCCATTAAGAAAAATTCACCACCCTAAAAATGTTTTTTTGTTTTTTTCTTTTTCTTTATTTTAGTTTTTACTATATTTGAATTTCATGAATAATAAAGTAAGAAAAACATTTTTTTGCGCTAATGCTTTCTAAACCTGCTATCATGACCGAAATTATGTCAACCGGAATGAGTCTCCCTCTACCCCGTTTTCTACTATAGTATTAGCAGAAATATGAAAAAAAATAAATAAATAAATTCACCTCAAAAATTATTATTTTTTTTTTTTCTTTTAACTTTTCGTTGTTCTTCTATACACTAAAATAGTCCCCCAGTATTTTTTAACCCCTTTTTAATTATTATGAATTCCATCATTCGAAAAATTGTTGGTCATTTTAATATGTCAAATATTGAAAAAGAAAGAGGGAAAGAGACGAAGAATTTTTTTTTTTTTTGGAAAGTATATAAGAAATGAATAATAATTCATCACAATTTAAATTCAGAATTTAATTTCTAGATAATATTTTCTATTTTGTTTTATTTCTTTTTTTTTTTTTTGTTATTTTGAAAAGTCATTCATACACAATTTTTCATTTCCATTCATGATTTTTCATTTATTTGCTTTTTTTTTTTATTTGTTTTTTTTCCTTTCCTTTTTTTTTATTGTATATGTATATATTTTTTTTAAATATTTCCGAACCATTTCCTTATTTTTCACCACAATTATTAGAAATTTTCAACAAATTATCAAACTGTGTGGTTTGTTTATAAGAATGTATGTATGTGTAAGAGTAAATTAAAAAAAAAAAAAAAATTGTTAATCAGATTTCATGCTTAAAATTAAGAGAAAGAATGAAAGAATTGTAAATATATGTACATATATACCATATGTATATTGTGAAATAATTGTTATTATTTTTTCTGCATATGTCATAATATACTGCAGCATGGAGTATAACATTCGTCTTCTAAAAGTTATGTACAAAAGACGGGTGGATATGGTGAAATATGCATAAGTTATTATATTTTATTAAAGTTTTTTGTTTTTATTTAAAGCTCTTATGACCCTCGGTGACCCGTTTTAACCTCACTGGGCTAATTACACAATTAATAAAAACAGTTCTCTTTATTATGCATGTATATGAATATTGTAAATATTATTATTGTAAATGTATATACATATACAACTTACATCATATAGATATTATATTTGAATGTTATTATTATATATATATGAAGTGGTATATATACTTAATGTATATTTTTAAAAATATTTATCTATACATAATATTATAAAAAAAAATCCTCAACATTTAGAAAAATTACCATAATAACTCTTTAATAATACAATAATGTTTTACAGAAATTCAGAATCAAACACTCCTTATCAGAATATCACTCCTTATTATACCTATATTTGATTGATAACATTTTTTTTGAACAAACCTTGTCTAATCTAATTTATAAAAAATTAAAGTTATTAAGAAGACTGCTGATACTAGGAAAGGTTAGAACAATCAGGATTTTTTACTGAGGTTAATTTAATCGGCTCTTGAAAGTGAAGGGGGACAAAAAGTTTGTTAGTAAGAATTTTTATATGGTTCTTAAACACAGTTTCCAAAAGATGTATGAGAATTAGAATATTCGCGGTTGTCCTATATTTCGTACTGCTTCATGATGATGTCATCAATCATTCTAGTTTATTATTATCTGTTGTCACCACCGATTCGATGTATGGTATTATTGCGATGTTTTTTATATTTAAATCAAAATTCGATATTGCGAAATAGAATTATTAAAAGAAATTATAAACATTGCAATTCAGGAATTCTATACATGCCGATCTGACGTATTGACATGTCGACATATCCTTTTATTCTAAGAATATGTATTATAATCCCATTTTTCTTCTATAAATTTTACTTAGCACAACTTTTACTCATGATTCCCAAAGACTCGCCAACATAAGCGATGTACCAAAACTAGAAGACTATAGAAATAGCAAGGATTTTCTTTATCTTTAGTAATATAATTTTATATGCAGGGTGTCCAGAAGTCGAAGGCCGTGAAGAAAGGAGGTTATAGGGGATGTCGAAAAAATAAAAAAAATTGTTTCGGAAGAGGGGTTTATTTTAACCGGCTTGAGAGATAACGGTGTTAAAAGATATTCATTTATTGTAATTTATGTTCCATATACGGGAAAAATTATTTTAACAAAATTTCAATGAAACTCAAGATAATATTTAATTTTTTTCGCAAACCGTAAAACATACGATATATCGTTTTTTATTGTAACCTGACAAAAATCAATGATTTCGATAAGTCAAAAAATGTGATAAAAATCATATGATAATATGTTAATAACGGTTTTTTATATAAAAGATACAGTTATTTAAAAAAATATTGAAAAATATCAATACTCAACTGTGAAAATTAAGAAAACTAAAATATGTGCTACTATAAAAGCTGATAGTTTCAGCTGTGTATCGATACATAAACGGATCTTGTATGATTTATAAATAAGGCGAAGAAAAACTTAACGAAAACATTTTGAAGAGTGTTATATCGGAAACCGTTAGGAATAGACCATACCTCCGGAACAATTTTTTTCTAGTTTTGATCTACCCTTTTACCTCCTTTCATTGTGATCTTCGACTCTCGGACACCTTGTATATTTTTTTTTTGTTTTCGTGAAACTATATTTATTAAATAATTTTACTTTTCTTCAAGAACTTATTTAAAAAAAAGGCAAATCTTCAACTTTATATATAATTACCAAGAATTTCTATTATTACATTAAAAGCACATTTTCTTTTCAAGAAACAAACAAAAAAAATAAAAAAGGAGAAGAAAGAAACTTAAAGTTTTCTATCATACTATGCATAATACGAGTATCCTATACATATTTAAGTTTTTTATATGTTCACATGTTAATAGCTTTATTCAATTGGTTAGTAATAAAATATATACCATATTATTATTATTTTATAATACTTGAGAACTTAATTTTTCTCAATTTCATTTTTTTTTTTTTTTCAAGATTACTTCATTGCATTGCACGCCACGGTTGAAAACAGTTTGAGGTGGATATCATATCCATATGATGAATTCCTGTACCATATATGCCAATTATAATAATGTTATATGTATAGTATAGCAGAAGAATTAATATAATAATACAATATACTATATATACATATATACTATAAGTCAGATAAAAAAAAGGACTCATTTTCATTTCTATTGGCTGCCTCTTAAAGTTTTCCTTTTGTAATTGAATGAATGAAAAAAAGAAATTTTTTATAAGTTTTAAATGAAAAAAAATATTGGAATAAAAACATTTCGAATTTAAACCGAGAATTTAATGAAATTTGTTCATTTTTACTGATAAAAAAAAAATGAAAGAACAAAATTTAGATATTATGAAAGAATTAAAGAAAAATAATAAAAATTAAGGTAGTATGTGAATCTAAAGGTTTTTATAGGCGCACATTTAAAAAAAAGAAACAACCATAAGTATTTTAGGTTATTTTTTTGCTAGAATACTTAGATTTTGGTTTACTCTTTTATGTCTCTTTTGATACTTAGAAATTTAAGAGATATTTTCTTTAGGTTTAAAGGAAACTCAATATCATTGAAAAAAACCGTTAACACAATATGTAAATGTATAATATTAAAATTTTAATTTTAATGTCTTACTTATACGGTAACAATTACAATTTTGACAGTTGACTGAAAATAGAGAATTTTTGATTCTTAATACCTCTTAAACAAGTGAGGAACAAAAAGTATTTTTTAGGATGTATTTAAGCTTTAATTTGAGAAAATTTTTTTCGCCAAAAAATTTCTATGTTCTGCGTAAAAGCCTTCGTGACGTACAGAGGAAACAAAATTATAGAAAATAATGTTTTAACATAACGGTAAACTTAGGTACATATACTAAATTTGAAAAAAAAAAAATATATTACTTATAAAATTATATTGATTTATAAAGTTTAAAACATTATTGAATCTTTTATGTAGCTTAAAAATTCAATCCTATCGTTTAATGTTCTTAGATTGAAAAAATATTAAGCAGAACTTTAGATATAAACATTTAAAAATATGGAGTTTTTCAACTTTTAGAGGCTAATGCTCTGTAATAGGTGGAATTAAACAAAAAAAGTTGTTGCACCACACTGTTTTTTTTTTTAAAGTGGTGCAATAGTTAAAATTTCCTTGCTCCATCTGAAGCGTTGTAGAAGTTTTATAAACCGGCGGACAGATGAACAGACAAAGTTAAAATAATAAGAAAACTATTTAAAGTTTTTTTTTTAGAAAAATGGGTTAAGAATGAAATGAACATGGAAATTAAAGAAAAACATTAAATTATAACTATAATTACATTATATTGATAGTTAGGTTTTTTGTTTTTGCACCATATAAACTTAAATTTTCAAATTAATGTAAATATACAAATCTGTAATACGAAACAAAAAATAATAAAATTTAGTTCTCAATTTTCATACATGAAATATACTTATGTATATGTAGTAAATAATATTATTTTATAATATTATTTCAAGGAATATTTTTGTTGAATAGTAATTCAGAATAAAAAAAAAAAAATAAAAAATTAACAAAATGAATAAAGGGAGAATGAAATGTTTTTATAAGTGATTGCTTAAAATAACCCAAGAAGCTAAATTATAATTGAAATTTTTTTTTTTTAGTTTTCTTTTAAAGAAAAATAAAATAATTATTTTCTTTTTTTTTTTTTTATAATAATTTTGAGATATTTTAATTTGATGTTTAAAAATCTATCCTGGAAAATCTTTCTATTTATATACAATGATTAATCACAGTTTTTATTTTAATATTTTTTTAATCCTCAATGTGTATGAATGTAACACTTACAGACCATGTGGTATAAGAGCAATTAAACATATTAACTAAAATGATTTAAAAGAAAAGCCTCTATACAGACTGTAAAGAGCATATTCCTTTATGATTCATAATTGATTGCTTCATTAGAAATCTAATAAAGATAGATTTCATTTGAACCAATTTTGCTATTAGTTATTAAAATGGCTTGTAACTCTAACTTATTAAACTGACAATAGATTATTGTATTGAATTATTTATCTCAAGAATAGTATGGGAATAAGTATTTGTTGTTTGTTATCTTTCTCATTCATATCTACAAATCCGGAAAAATTACACCAATCAATCAATTTCATCAACCATTATTTTTACCAAGCCGTCAATTACACGGCTACAATAACTATTGTATATATGATTATGAAATATAAATACGTCGCGTGAGTCATCTATAATTATTCTTTTATATATTTTATATATTACAATACATATATATATATATATATATGTACATATATAGACAATTATTATGTACTTACATAAACTATTATATATGACCTGATCCGGATTAGAACTAAAGATCTTACGATTAAAAGACAAAGTCTTATACACAAGCCCTATATTTTCAAATGTATATATATCTAAGGTTCTGCTTAATACTTTTTCAATCTAAACACAAAACAACATGAATCTTTTTTACCTTTTTAAATCAATTTCAAAATTATATAATTTTTTTTAATTTTGTATTTAAATTTACCGTTATGTGGAAACAAAATTTTTCAAGATTTACCTTCCTTCATATTACTGCAGCGATTACTAAAACCTTGAAACACTGAGAGAAAAAAACAAAAATCTTTCAAAATTACATACGTAAGTTACAACAATCAGTTACTCTTAAAAAGATGTTAAAAATTCAAATCTAATTTTTGGCACTTGCACACATTTTTTCGAAAAAAAAAAACTAAAAATTAAAGCTTTAACATTAGAAGTTTAGATGCGATAACAGTTTCTCTTAATCATATAGCGTTTCCTTAAAATTACAGAAAGGTTTTCTTGATTTTTCACAATTTTTTGTTACATCATAAATTACATATAAAATTCTAAGAAAATTTACAAATTTTTGGTGCAAGTCACAATATTCTCAATCAGTTTTTATCGTTTTTTTGGAAAAGGTGCACCTTTAAAAATATTTGGTTTTATATTCTGCCTTGTTTTATTTTTCATTTAAAAAATACAATTTAAATAAAGAAAATAATGTAGAATATTTCATTGAATGCACCCACCAATGTAAAATCTTATTTCTACAGTATAGCAAAAACTTATTAAAAGGAAATTTTAATTTACAAAATACTTCTTGGGTTTCAAAAACTATAGAAAAATATTGAACTAAAACATTTTAAAACAATTTAATTTTTAAAATTAGTTTTTCTTTTATATAAGTTTATAAAGTTCTAATTATTATTAAATAATATCAGTATTCTAATGGAAAACTTAAATAATTATTTACTCAATTTACCACAAATAGATTCTAACCAATTAAAGAAATTTTTTTTATACATTTCATATTATATGTATATATAATAGTTGTAACCGTATTGTTGAAAAATAAATAAAAAATTACAGATTTTTTTTTGTTAAAAACAAAAATACTGTTTTATTTTCACAGCAAATAAAAACTATCTAATTAACATAAAAGAAAGCTTTTAAAATGAAATTAAAAAAAAAAAAAAATTAATTAGAAACTAAAAAACAAGAAATAAAGGGGTTTTTTTTTTTACTATTCTCTAATTGAGTCTAATTGATATTTTCCTAAAAACACTTTAAAAAAAAAAGGACTTAATATGACATAAAAGAGGTCTCTAACCAATTTTGTCCAAGTTTTTCTTTTTTTTTTTTAAATTTGTCTACCTACTCATAATAGATATAAAAAGTTTTTTGATGGGACATTCATGTTAGTAAAATTTTATTTTAATACTTAACTTTTAAAAGTAGTGTTAACTGACACATTTATATTTCTTTCCAAAAAGAACTTTTTCAAGTACCAAATCTACCTCCTCCCTTTTCTCCTATTATCCTTCCTCATTGTTCCAACGTTTTGTCAAACCTGCAACAATTATAGTCAAACGCAACTAACGGTTTTTAAAAGCGCACATTTCCAAAAGATAATACAAACTGTTTAGAATTGTGACTTGCACCAAAAATTTTTAAATTTCATATAATAACAAAAAATGTGAAAATAGGACATTTTTGCAATTTTGAAAGGCTGTAAGTCCGGAATCCTATATATAACTCGTTCGCACGCATGAAAAATCGTTAGCACACTTAAAAATATATTACTGGACCTTTAATTGTTATGTTTTGCCGAAAAAAAATGTGTACGGGTGTCTAAGTTACACGTATTTAAAATTAGCAAATTTTCGATTTTTGAGCCCTAATAGCTCATAAACAGGGGGCGGTTCAAAAAAAAAATTCTGAGGAAACTTATACTAATTCTAAAAGTTCTTCCTTCTCTCAAAATGTCAAGTCTCTATCTAAACACGTGCCGAAGTTATAAAGGTAGAAAAATCAGGAAAAATTTCGTTTTCACATAACGGTAAATTTGAATACTAAATTTAAAAGAATTCTACAATTTTGATATTGATTTACAAAGGTAAAAAAAAATTCTGCTGAATGGTTTTGTCAGATTGAAAAAATGTTGAACAGAACATGAGATATACGCATTTAAAATTAGAGCTTTTTCAAAGTTTGAAGGACTGCAGCTCCGTAGTGGAGGGCGCTACATGAAAAAAGTTGTTCAACAACATTAATTTTTTTATGAGACCTACCCATGGTTAAAATTTTTTTTCTCTATCTTTAACGATGTAGAAGTTTTGTAAACAAACGGACGGAGGGACAGAGTGAAACTAATAAGCACCTTTTTTCCGATTTTTTTTGAATATGTGCTAAAAACGAAAAAAAATGAATTATATTTAAGAAATTAAAATGTAGGACCAAAAGAAATTATAGTAGTAAATATATGATATTAAATAATTCATGATTTCATAAGAACAGTAGTTGGGTTCAACTTTTAAAAATACTAACGTTAAATCCTTTTTGTTTTATTTCAATTCGAAGAATATGATTTTGATTCAAATAACTTTCAGTTAATTACCATTTTAATTTAACCAATTAATATATTAAAAATTTTCTATATTTTCACTTTAATTGTCTTCTATTAGGGAATATCCTTAGGTTTATATCAAGTGCTCGACTACAATTTGTTAAAATTATACTTAATCTAAGTTTTTAAAATATTCTCTCAACTCGAATCTTCAGTAAAATAAAGAAACTTGTTCTTTAAAAGTGAGGTACCATCTTCATTTAATACAAAAATTTATCATTATACAACACCACTTAATTTCCATGATATGTTTACAAAAACTTGAAGTTAACATTCCCAAGTCATTGCATTTTAAATCTATTCATTGAAAATCATTGAAATTTTTTTGTTAAATATATTAAAGACTCTCACTTTTAACCTGAATTTTATACTTTACTCTTTAAATTGAAAATCATAATATATGCATATACACCAGAAATGTGCATCCAAGCTATTTAAAAAAAAAAAAACAAAAAAAAAAAAGAAACACAAAATTTAATTCTTGTTAATCTCTAACAAAAATTATTCAAATTATTAAATTCCATCTACAAAATGCCTCAATTCATTTTTAAAGTTAACAAAATTACAAGTATTTAAAACACTTTAAAATAAAACCCATGGAAATTTTGCCCCAATTTTATTAAAACTATTTATTATTTGTTCAGAATAGAAAAAATAAAAAAAAAAAAAATAAAATTCCCCTACTATTAGGCTTATCAACCTCAAAATTAAATTCTTCCTTATTTTAAAAACCATATATGCATACATTTATACATTAGTACCTATACAAATCACGCTTATGCATTTTTATATAATATATATATGTACATGTATGCATAATATAAAGATGTCAGAAGGTACCATAGGTATATAGTAAAAATTTTCCTTATAAAAATATTTTGTGTTTAGTACCTAAATCCATTTAAATACGAACGCATAGAAAATTTAATGAATTTCGATGTAAATATGATATAAAACAGGATGCATTTTAACTATGTTTGCATGACATGATAATGTAAAGATGCATAGATGCATAAAAATGAAATTAGCAAATATTCAGTCTACTCTTTAGTAGTTGGTGTAATTAAAATGGATATCCTTCCTGTGCCTAAAAAAAAAAAAGAGTAAATAAAATAAAAATCAAAATAAAGCAATTTGTATACTTGTAGTTGTTATATTTGACATTTAATGGTTTCATAATATGATCTATCCACATATTATAATATTTAGTATTGCATAGGTGTAGGAAATAATAAAATATATATTATGTAAATATTGAATTTTATTTATAATTAAATGAGAATTTTGACAAATTAAATTGAAAATTTTTGGTAAATAGTTAATATTGTGGTTTTTCTTTTCAAATATATAAAATAATCTAAGGGATATTGATAATTGTGTGTTGTATTTTGTTTATAAGGGCTGGTAAATTTATTTACATATAAAATATTTTTATATGTATGTAATATGAATAGGTTGTCACAAATTTTATCATTTTAGTTTAATATAAATTTAATATTATTGTATATACTTATGTAGGTAGGTTATTGAAATGACAAATAAATATTATTGAAATATTTTTAATAAACTTTTGAAAAATTCGGTATCATGAAATAACTCATCAAGAAATAACTCCGCAACAGAAAAATGAGATTATTCCTCAAAAATGTTTTTATTTGTTTTTTTTTTTGATGCAGAGTTTTTCCATGTTAACGTGTTTTATTTCATTTCTACTTTGCGAATTTATTTAATTTTTTTCCTTATGATATTTTCCTTAATATTTCAACATTACAAACTTTAAAATAGTGAGGGATGCCACCTCCAAACACTCGCCAAACAAATTATTAAAACCCTGATTTTGTAATTATTCCTAATTATTTGTCTCCCTTAATATTTTCTATTTGTTTTTCTCCTTTAATATTGCAAAAATACCAAACCCATGCTAAACAAGTTATTGAAACCCTGATTTTATAACCAACTCTAGAATCCCTCTAAATTATATTTTTTGCATATACGTATTATAATAATAATATATTATTCGAGATTCTGAATTAAAAGGGATTTAACAGTTACAAAGGGATTTACAGTTAACATTTTTTATACGTATATTATATTTCGTTCTTGAAATTGCTGACATATTTCATTTTTGACAACTCCTCAAAAATTTAACTTAAAAAAAAATAATGGCTTATTTATTTCATTTTTATTTTGCGGACTTATTTCGTTTTATGCGAAGTTATGATTTTGTTTGATTATGAAACAACTCCGAATTTTGATGCGGAGCTATTTCAGGATGAGTTTTTTGCCTGCTGCCAAAAATTCTCATAATATATAATTTTATTCCATTGAAGTTATTTTATTATTTCTGATTATCCTGCAGGAAGAAATCAGTGGCGCTAAAGAGCTATTCCATTAGAATGTGACAAGAGTACTTTATTAGACAATTTTAGTATATTATTGTCATTTAGATTTATTGTCATGTAAAAGTAAATTAATTTCATTTGTAATATATGGATGGTCTTGAGTTAAGCTCAGTCACAATTTTATTGTCTTTAATTTTCGTTTTAATATAAAATGCAATATTTTCTAGATTTAACAAAAACTGAGCTCTGACTAATAATTCTTTTATTACGTCCGATTCCTCTATATTGTGATATTAAGGATTAAAAAATTCAAATTACAATTTACATTTTTTTTTTTGCATTTCTCTGCCACATAAATGTGGACAAGAAATTACGCAGCCTTTCCTGTTCAGACTTGACTGTAAATGTCGTAAGGGGGAATAACTCTTACGACGTGTGTGGGATTCGAACTCACACTCCTTCGGTGTTTACAGCATATTTCATAAGCTCTTACCTACTAGGACACCGAGGCCCCTATTTAAATTTTGAAATAAAAATTGGATAAAAACCAGATAATATTAATGCAACTTACACAACAACTGGCACTCTGTACCACACAACAGTTTTATTTATTTAGTGTAATAAAAAGTTCTATAAAATTTATTTATTTTAGAAGTTTTGTTTTTTGTACTTATTTATATAAACCTAAACATATAATATTATATCTAAAGTAAATACATTTTGGGATGATAATTATAAAATTATATAAAGAAAATAGCCACAAAAATTATTTTAGACAAATAAATTAACCCTTAATATAATCATAAAAAAATATTTATTAACAATGAATTATATAATGTCATTGATATTTTGTCTCCTCTAAGGTCTAGACTAATTCATATTTTGGAAAAATTAAAACTGAAAAGTAAAATTTTAATTATTCATTAAATTTTGTTCTCAATGAATTTGTAATTAAGTTTATTGTAATAATTTAATATAAAAAAAAACTGAATTAGGTACCTACATATGTATATCGTAATTTGAAGATTAAAAACTTTAAAATTAGTTTGTATCATTAAAAAGGGTCTCAAGGTTCTTTATTTTTTGAATAAGGATTTTTACAATCGAAAAACCTGGCAAATATCAATTTTAACAGAGAGAGTGCGTTACAATTATTGACATCAAAGGATTTCACCAAAGGATATCACGAGAAGGACAGCAGAGGAGAACAGGAACTAAAGGGGGTGCAAGGAGTGCAAAAAACCGAGGACCCCAATTAATAAGGGTCCCAAATTAAAGGATGCAAATTTCAAAATAAAATTTTTTGATATTTCATTGAAATAACTAAGAAAATTCAACTAAATTTCCCCAGATTCGATTGCGCAAATGAAAATGCTTATTAGATGAAATTTGCCGCGACAAAATACCAGGTGACCCGGTTTTAAATTTTAAAGTTTCATTTTTCTTCCATTAATATAGACTTAGTTTCATACGAATTAGAATGTGCGGATGCAAAACAAATTTGCGCCAAATTTAAATTTTTATTTAATTTAAACAATTCATCAGACGCGTTATTAAAAGATTTTTGTAAACAAGTTGTTTCATTTTATACTGGAGATGTATCAGATGATTTAGCTAGATCCTGCACTGTATCAGAGGATTTAACAGCAAAAGGAATGCCTTGTTAGTTCAAAAATCAGTTTTTATTTAAAATTTTTGCTTCAAATATGACGTTATAATTATGTTTGGTAGTAGTTTTATTTGACATAAGCTAAAGAAAGACCTGGAAAGTACTTCTGGAAATTGCCTTAAAAACTGTAACGCTTTACTAAAACTACAGAGTCGTAAAATTGATATTATCAGAAACTATAGACATCTATAATAAGTAATGCAAAAATAAATCACTGATAACTGATAATATAAAGGTTAAGTAATTGTTACATATTGCAAATTATATAAACAAATCGACTCATACCAATTTCAAATTCAAATACCACGTCATGAGATTGTACAATGAACAATTTGCATATAATGAATAATAATTTTTTAATATTTTTGTCTTTCGATTTATTGTTCCAATCCATCAGTAATAAAATACATATATACTTTCAATAATCCTTCACATAAAATTCATATCTTTATCATTAACTAACAATTTTGTGTAAAACTTTATGTAAGCAAACTTAAAACCTATTTCTTTTTAACATAGCTCTAAATTTAATTTAAAGAAATTTAATATCTCTTTATTTCTATTCTTCCAATGTTATTTTTAGCACATTTTCCAGAAAATTTGTGAAAAATTTGCTTATTAATTTCACTCTGCGCGTTCCAACGAAACCTTCTGTACCATTTTAGATAGACCCATGAAATTTTAATCATGGATAAGTCTTCTTAAAGATGAATGTTGTATAGAAGCCATTTTAAGTAACCCCACCCATTACAGATCCATAAGCCATCAAAGTTAGAAATTGTGCACTTTTAAAAATCTTTGGATTTCTATGTTTTTTTCGAGCATTAAATTTCTTTGTTAGTTTAAAAGAGCTACAACCAAAGTTGTGCAGGAAAAAAAAATCATAATATGTAGACGGAAACAAACAATACAGAAACACAAAGAAAAATATACTTTAAAAGATTTTTTACTCTCATCAATAAGAATATAGGAAATAAAAAAGTGAAAATTAAAACAAATATTAAAAATACATGAAGCTTTGTATCAAAAAAGAATATGTATAAATATTTAAAGTTTTTATCCTTTAATGAGAGAAAAAGAAGAACAGACATGGAACAAATTAAAGTCAAAATAAAAATACAAAATAAAAAAAATTGTTTATAAATGTAAGAAATTCATAAAAAAGAAGAAACATAATTTTTTTGTAGAATATTACATATAAAAAGATGACTGTCATCATCTTGTGTGTTTTATGTTTCCTTTTGTTAAATGAAACTTAAGAATTTCTGGAATAAAAAAAAAACAGCAAACGTTATCCTTCAAAGGACCAAAATTGTCTTTTATAGTAAAAAACAAAAAAAAAAAAAATCAAAAAACAAGAAAATAGAAATTTTTTTTTAGTCTGTCTTCCACCTTTATGAGTGTAAATTTGAATAAAACAACAAAATACATAACAATAAAGTAAATGAAAAATCATGAACAACTTTAACACAAAAGAAAATGAAGTTCATAAATAGTTTTGCTTCATTCATTCATTTTTCACTAAAGAAAGAAAAATGAAGGAAAAAGAACAAAACAATAAAATCAAGGAATTCAAGTTCTATAAAGTATACGTATGTATGTACATAATACAGTCAGCAGGATACTTTATAATTCTTTTTTAAACTTAGAAGATTTGAAGGCGTCTACACTAAAGACTTAAACTTTTGTCAAAAAGTTCAATCCAAAAGTAACGAATGCTTAAGTGGATTTTAACATTTATGTAAATTTCATGATTATAATTGGTTCTACCGACTATAATAAATTGTTATTTACGTAGTGAAAGTTTAATGCAGATCATAATAAATATGCGATATAAAAATATTTTCTTATTCCTTTACATAATTGTTAAATAAAGAGCAATACAAAACAGTCAAAGAGTGCAGAGCTTTAATTCTTCATGACTGTAGCAATATTTCACTCAAGGATATTTTAATATAAAATAATGCATATGGTCCTTGTTGTACTTACTGATGTAAATATGAAATGCTTACACTTCTTATTATTGTTTTTGATTAAGTTTTGAATATGAGAGAAGGTCTAAATAATGACTTGGCACTTAGATTATTAATAATGCACTAACTATATTTATAGTTTTAATTATTATATATGAGAATATATATTCTTTATTGTCACAAACATCTGCCTGTTTGTCATAAATCAAACTTTCATTAGGTAAGGTAAGTTAAAAGATCAAAAGGGAATTATTGGATTTACAGAAATTTAAAAAAAAAAATAAAAATAAAATTTGTTAAATTAAAATATACTCCAAGGAGTTGTTTCTCTAACATACAACACCGTGAAAAATTTAAAAAGGCCAAAGTGAAGCCGCACTATAACTAAGGTACTGTATAATAAAACAAAAAAAGTTTAATTTAATAATTAAATTGTGTAAAAATAAGGAAACTTTTAATACTTTTTTTTTTTAAATTTTGCATAACACAAATTATAACAGTAAAAAATAAAAATGTAAAAAAAGGGTGTAAAAAAGAAAAACACAAAAAATTAAATATTTTGAGATGACAGTTCGTTTGCCCTTGTTATTGTTATTACTGTTTTCTTGTTGGAACTGCAATTGTCATTTTTTTTAATTATACTACAGAACACACTGAGTGGAGGTGTAGATTGATTATTATTTTTTTTATAATATGTTTGTGTGTATTTGTTTACAACTACTAAGTACTAATGTGGATAACAAGTTTATAACAAAAAAAAAAAAAAAATTAAAAAGTTTATACTTACATACATATACAGAAATCTACGAATTAACGTTGTAAAAAATATATATGTATATACATGCGATGTGGTGGCACATTGTTTAAAATAACAGTTGAACGATATAACTGTTATGTTCTTTGTTTTAAATTATATACAGTTTTTTTTCCTCTGGTCTCTTCGTCAATTATTATTATATACATATTTATTTATTTTTATTTAATTCTTTGCAGGCTTTCCTATCTAATATAAATCAGAGTTATGGGCAATCATTTTTATTCTTCAATCTATTTATTTATATATGTATGTATGTAGCTTCGCTGTATAAATCCTATCCTAAATCCTAGATCTATAACTTATTGTATCCCGAAACTGAATTAGGCAAAGATGAATTTTAGAAATTTAATGGATTCACAATATCAATAACCTTAATATAATTTCAATTGCAAAATTTTATATATGTACATACATACATACTTAAGTAAATGAGAGCTATAAATAAGGTAGAAATTTTAAAACATTTTAACCTTCAATATTGAGATAACCCCTTTTGAATGAATAATAACTTTTCACCATTCTAAGTATTTTGTTGTTATAAGGGTTGTAGAGTTAAAGTTTATTTTATGACTTTTTAATGAGTATTTTATTATTTTGTTCCTTGATATAAAAAAAAAAAAAAAAAAACAATAAAGAAAAACAAAAAATATTTATAAATAAATATTGTATAAAAAAAATAACGGTTTATATTATCACCATATTAAAAAGAAACAGAACTGATGATAACCGTGATTTATTCACTGTTATTTTTTTTTGATAGGAACGATATTATTTTTTTTTCTGCAAAGCTGAGTTTTTTGTTTAAATTTTCTACTTTTTTATTTTTATTTATATTTTGTTTATGTTATGCTCGTTATTTTGTCTCCTTTCCTCTTTTTGTTTTGTTTTTTTTTTTATTTTCGCATTCAATAGCGCGACAACAAAAAACTGTACTTTTAATATTTATTTATTCACAAAAAATATATATATATACCTACCTATGTATATACTATATAAATAAAATAATATACAATAAAAGTGTACACAAATACATATAATAGATCATAAAAAAAAATAACAGTAAACTGTCCTTGACAGTACGTTTGAATGGTGAGATGAGGCTAATTGAAATATCTAGTAGTTGCTTTGTCGGGAGAGTTTTTGTTAGATAATATTATTGACAAAATACATAACCGTAGGGTATTAGAGGTAGATGGTATTAATATAATTGATCCAGTTTATTATAAGGTATACCTAAATATTTTAAAAATAAATAAAATCAATGAGTTTAGTAATTTAAGAATGAACGTAATATACGTATACGTATACCTATATATAAAGTAAGTAATTATTATTAAACAAGGAGAATATACAGGACGCAGGATATACAACAAAAGCTTGAAAATATGTATTTAATTCTTAAAATCAGATTGGTACCTAATTTTAAAATAATTATTGGAAATTTATATAATTTATAGAAAATACATATGTATGTACGCATATGTACATTATTATAACACTTTTTGCGATTAACGGTTTTTGTAACTTATTTATGTATATAAATAACGGTAACTTTCTTTATAATAACATTTGTGTTAAACAAAAAAAAAAATGGAAGAAAAATTTAAAAAAAAAACAAATCATTTTATATGCGATGGTATACGTTAAAATATAGCAAAGGATACAACATGCATAATCGTTAAATCTAGAATTTATATTATTCACAGGACATTTAAAACTTCTAAAATTTTTTGTATACTGATGAATTAAATTTTTACTGTTATTTTTTCTCATTTTCTTTATTTATTATAACCATAGTATACAGTATCACGATCTGATAAAGTTTTAAAATAACTGTAATAGGAATTTGAATAACAAAATACAAAATAAATATAAATAGTTAATACATATATAATTTTACATATTATATATATATGTATATATGTACTTACATGCAAATGAATCTATATAACAAATTATTTTTGTATGTATAAGTATTTTATAGACTGCATAATATTATAAGAAATCAAATGACAGCAGGATCATAATAATACAATGTTATTTTATACTGTTATTATTATTATTATTATTTTTATACAAATCCTGTTTTTATTTATTTATTTTTTTTTTATTTTTTTATTTTCAGTTCAATTCAATTGAAGAACTTTTTTTAACAAAAGTTTTATAAGTCCTTTTTATTTTCACCCAGAGAGTATAATATTATATCAGTATTACCAGGTAAATATGGTAAAGTTTATCATAAAGTTAAATAGGGAATTAAATAATAATTGTAAATCTACAGAAATAAAAATGTCAGTAATGAAAAAAAAAAAATAATAAAATAAAAATTAGGTCCTTCAGATTAAAAAGTTGATGAACTTTTTTAATTTTACTCTTATAAAATATTGTCAAACGAATAAATTAAAACAAAAAAAAAAAAATAAAAATAAATAAATATTAACTTGAGTTAATTATGGAGCTATATATAAGTTAAATAAAAACGAGACAGAAAATGAAAAGTGAAAGAAAATTTTAAAATGTAAATAAATGAAAGCGAGACAGGATACTGAAAAGAAAATATATAAGGAAAATATGATATCCTAAAAATTTATTTTTTTGTTTTTTATTTTTAATTTTTCAATTCTTTCACTTATGTATTTTTTTATTTAATTTTACATTATAAAGTTTTCAGCGTAAAAAAATGAAAATATGAAATTGGTGTTAAAATAATAATTTAGCTTTAAATCATTTCTTGAAATAAATACCTACACAGCTAAACAGATAAAACCTTTATACCTTAATATTAATTTCGAGTCTATTTAAAGTCTGTTACATTAAAAAAAAAAAAAGTTTTAAGTCATCCTTTAATAATTCTGCATATAGTTACAATAATATCTGAATGAATGGAAAAATTGATATTCCGGTCTGAATAGGAACTACATTAAGCCAATTAGTCTTATTTTATTTAACTATTCATTAATAGTTTTAGTCTTATTGTTTCACTGTAAGTAAAGAGATTTTCTCTGGTTCTGGTGATTTATTATAACCAGTATTCGTAAATCCAAATCAAAAAATAACTAACTTTTGTATTAGGAAATTTAAAAAAAAAATTTTTTTTTTTTTTTGTAACAATGCAACAAAGTTTAATTACCTCAGCTTTAATAAAAAAAATTGCTTTTTTTTTTTTTTTTTATTTCCTTTTTTTATTCACTTTAAAAGTTCATTTTTAATGAGTTGAAATAAAAATCCATACTGTATTTAAATATAAGTAATAAAAAATATATATTTATATATATATATACATATATATTTGATTAATTTTAATGAAGTTTAACTATTTAAAAAATAGCTATTGAAAATATTAAATAAAAAAGGAAAAATTATGGAAAATTATACTTGTATTAAATAAGGAAGGAAAAATTCTAGTATTTATTGTTTAAAAAAAAAAAAAAGAAAAACTGTTGCAGGAAATAGTTTAAGAATAAGTTTAAGAATTTTTTATGGTAAATAAAAAGAATAGAATTTCAGATTTGTAGGTGTTTTAAGAGAACGTTTATTTTAGCTATGTACATATATAGATTAGTAATATTTAAATAAATTTAAAATAATTATACTTAATAAATAAAAATACATAAAGGTCATTAAACTTTCCCTTAAAAATTAAAGAAAAACTGAAATTTTTCATATTGTTGCTGAAAAATAAAATTTTTCTTATAGTACAAACCCCCATTTATTCATAATAACTGAACCCAGGTATCATTTTCTTGGGTCAGTTTGTTAGCAAATGAAGACTAAACTCTAAACTCTTATTAAATTATTTCATTTATGTTAGTAAAGTTGAATACTAATTAGAAACTAAAAGAGAATATAAAAGAATACAATATCATATTGGTCAAGAGCATTGTAAAGGCACGCGAGTTAGATTGTCATACCAAATTAATCATGCAGTTTCTTAACGCTGGTATCAAAGAGATCAGATATTAAGTTGATCTCTCTGAACATGCGCCAGATAACCTCAAATTTTGCTGAAATCTATATAGAGTGGTTTGAGTAATGGATAAGCTCGACAAATTTCAAATACGCCAGAATTTACCTATACCTCATTTATTCGCGAATAAAAGGAGAAGTAATATCACTACGAATATAATTTTTTTTTTTATAACGCATTTCTCTGCCACATAAATGTGGACAAGATTTTACAAAGCCTCTTCTGTTCAGGCGTCGCTGTAAATATCGTAAGGGGGAATAACCCTTACGACGTGTGTGGGGTTCGAACCCACACTCCCTCGGTGTTTACAGAGTATTTTATACGCTCTTACCAACTAGGCCACCAGAGGCCCCTCTTTACAAATAACTTGCTGAACAAATATGAGGTCAGCCAGTAAACAGCATGACTGGAGGAAATTCAAATTAATCAAAGAAGTTTAGCCATATAAGGTGTGAGGTGTGTAAAGCCGGATGAGACCAGACAAGATTGCGTAAAGCAAAATGATGAAATTTTTGCTTGAGAGAAATTGAAATTGATTCAATAATGGAATGTGAAATCTGTATAATATATTCTAAGCCTTAACTTTTAAAATTTAAGAAATAGATCTGAGTTTACCATTTAAAATCGTTTTTATTTTGTAAAAGTTTAGTTTACAAAAAAACAAAATGCGGCGAAGTCTGAAATATTTTAATAGTGAACAAAAAAACAAGTACCATTATTAAAAGAAAATTGAAATTTGAATAAATTTAATAACAATTGTTTTTCTAATCAAAGTAAAACAAAAAAAATATATAAATCGGTTTTTAATGTAATAAAAGTGCAATAAGCAGCTACTATTTAAAGTTCCTTTTTTAATAATTTTCCATTTGATTTTTTTTAAATTATTCCACCTATTTTTTTAAGACTAAGATTGGAATCAAAAAAAAAAACTGAAGTTTTTATAATTTTTGCCTTCTACTTGAAAAATAGTGAAACATACAATAGTAATAGTACATGCATACATATATATGTATATCTACATAATATTATAGTATATTAGATATCTTATACCACATTATAAGTTTTTCATAAATTTACATAAAATTTATTTTTGTAAAGTTCTTAAACGACATGTGAAATAATAAATCTAATAATTTACACATAGAGAGATCAAACAGAATTTGTAGTGAACTGGGCCTGTTCACTATTTTTTCTAAACAAAAATTACAATTTTTTTTTTTTGTAATAAAAGAAAGAGAAAAACACAAAAAAAAAACTTTTTTAAGTCAATATAAAAAAAAACATGATATTTCCTAGAAATATTTCTAATATATTTTTTATTTAAAATTCTTTAAACGTAAAAAAAAAAAATTTATTTTCAAACAAAAAAAAAAAAAAAATTTTACTCTTTATTTAGCATTTACATAAAATTTATTGAATTTGTTTCTGTTTGTTGCTGACTTGAATTAAACAACAGCATACGCCATAGAGTATATAAGAGATACCGGCCGCGCCACTGATCTAAATTCACAAAAAGTCAACAAAATAACCAAAAAAAAAAAACAAAAAAATATTTTTGAGAGCTAAAAATATACGCCAAGTTTTTTTTTTTTTTTAAATAAACGATCATTCACTATCACTTATGGCACATTTTGTATTGTTTTTGTTGTGCAAATGGTAATTGGTACAACGGTGAATGTCACTTTTCTTATTATTTACTATATTATGAGTTTTTGATAAATAAAGTAAATATGAAAACAAAAAGAAAGGCGAGAATCCTTTTTCTCACCTTAACATATTCTGGTCCCTTGTTCATTTATAAAATTAGTCATAATGGAATACTATTTTTAAGTAAATGAAAAAAAAAAAAATAGGATTGCCAGATTTATTTGAATATTGCAGAAACATGTTATAAAAAGAAAAAGAGTAATTATAAACCATGCTCGATTTTGTATCTACACAAGGAAAACATTAAAATCATTACAAACTACTTCTGATCTATGTGCTACTGCTGTTAAAGTGATCACCCAATGATCGCGTCGCTTCTAGCGTCACGTTCTAAATACAATAAAGACCAAATGCTAGCGTCGCCTTATGACCAACAACCAATATAAAATAAAAAAAAAACAAACAAATTTATTGTCAACGCGAGTAAAAGTAGAAAGTCGTGCTACTCTAGCGTAGCTTCGTCGCTTTTCTATTTGGGCAAGGTCCATTTAAATTCATGTATTCTATTTAAATGTCAAAGTGACGCGAGCATTAGGTCATCAACTTAAAAATTCTATAAATTTGAATTTAGCATTTTTATAAGAATATAAAACTAGCCTTTATGTCTTGATACTCAAAGAAAATTGAAATTGCCTTTTTTAAAGTTTTCCTTTTTAAAAATCTTAAAAATTTGATACAAAATAATAGCAGCGTAAAACAACGCTGTCAAAATATGTAAGAATGACACAATTTGACACTCAGAGAATATATTTATTCTGTTAAACGTCCAACCTTTGCAATCAGATTTGCAAAAAAAAAAGTCTTACAAATTCTTGGTGATAACAATAATTAAAATTTCAACATAACAACATTAAATTTAATGCATTCATAAATAAACGACATATTAATTAAATTTAAGATATTATTGATCTGGCAACCCTTATTTTGATTTGGATTCAACACTTTTTTTTATTACAGTACTGTTATATTTTAAATAGCGGATTCATTTAGATTATTTCATCTATAAATAACGATAGTACCTATCAGATATAAAAAATAGTATATATCAGAAAAATGCTTGATAGACAACAGAAACTCATAAATAATATTCAGATTGTGGAACTTATACATAAAGTAAAAATTATACTAAATTTATATTTTTGAAAAGTAATGCTATTAAAAAAGAATTCTATAATTACAAAATAATTCTTATTTTTTTTTTTGTTTTTTTTGAGAATTTTCAATACCATCAACATAAATTTTAAAATGATGCAGATGTGATATGCAACACATGTAATTATTGTGCAACATGTGAATATTTTTTTTTGAAAATCCATAAAAATTTGATAGACTTGAACAAAAAACTATATAAAAATATAGAAAAGAGTAGAGTGTATGTATCTGGTAATCGGTGTTCTTATTTACGCTATTTATGGTTCATACGTGCGTAAATAATTGATATTAAAAAAAAAAAAAAATTTAATTTAATACAATTCAAGCGATTATAATTTGTCGGTCGTCGCAATATAATATCTGTAACGTATTTTAATATTTTAAGTAAATGACATTCTTTTGTATAGTACGCGTTATTTGAGTTTCAATTTAAAATTCAATTCAGAGTGTCATCATTTTGATTTAGGCATAGATTTTGATTTTAAAACTTAAAAAGAGAAAATAAAATTTTCTTATTTACTTAGAATATTTTAATAAATCATTCAAAACTGAAAGATTTTAAACAGATACTTATTCATCATGACTAAAATTTTGAATATATCTATCATATTTTAAAGTAAACTCTGTGTGAATGATGACTTGATGAATTCACATGTTTTATTGGAAATTTTTTCTGTTTAGTTCCTTATAAAAATGTACCTAAAATGTTTCTTCTAACAATAATAACATTCTTTAGTGCAGAGTTTGCTTATATAACTAAATTCATATTTACTTTCTTTCTTACATTTACTAATCGGAAGAAACCATTTGACTTATTACGCTTTCAATTGATTTTGTTTTTAAACTGAACACCTACTAATGTAATAATTTACTTATAATTTATTTATATTGATTTTATTTTAATTTATGTTATTTATTTTAATTGTGTTATTATTGCTAATTCTGTTTGAAGTCACCAGAGTAAATAGCAGCTTCCCTTTGAAAAAAATTTTGTTTTATTCAGGCAGGCCAACTAGCGTGTGAAAAAAGAAATAACTTGTTCATTCAAAATTCATATATATGTATGTATGATTACTAAAATCTCATTCGAGCATCAATTTCACCAAGTAATTATGACATCTTTTGATTTCATAAAAAATTTGCTTATCTAATTATCTGACTATGCTGTATATCTTGATGTAGCTAGTAAACTATTTCGATATTTTAATTAACAAGATCTAATGGTTAAAGCCAAATTCTATTTATAAGTAGATACACAGATGACAAGAATTATAACAGACTTTAAAATTTCAACAGATTTTTTTATTTTAAAGATTTTTGGAATATCCTTTACCCAACAATATTTTTTCATTGAATAATCATAATATTATGTATTAATTTATAGAGTGATCGCATCACAGCTGCATTAATACAAGTTCTGGAGAATGTATTTGTGGTCATACTCCTACCTAATATAACTAAATAAATTTTAAAATATCTTTAAAATTATGTGTTATCTGTTCTTTTTACATGAAGTGAATTTATTGAATAACTGTAAATCCCCACAAATTTCGGTGGTACAGATTATTAAAATCTGTTCATATTAATTTCACTAAAAATGATTCAATGATTCAATTAATTAAAACAAAACATGATAAATCAATACAAAAATATATATATGTGTACTATATAATACATTAAAAATTAACAAATAACAAACAAATCACTAAAAATAATTTTTTATTATAATATATTATTATAAATTAAGAATGAAATGAATAAATGATTTAATACTTCAAACATTTTTTGTAAACAAATTGAATTTAAATTAAATGAATTTTATTTTTCTTTTCTTCCGTATACTGTTAATTATTTTTTCCTTGTTATTTGGTTAAACTGTAAACATTAAATTTTTGTTATAAATAACTTTATAAATAATAATAATAATTTTTGAAATAAAAGAACATCATCAACCATATGTATGTACCGTAAGTCACGTGGCATAAAATGTCTTTCTGAACAGATTTTTTAATGGTAAAAATAAAAATAAAAAAAAATCTTAATAAAAATTTTTCACTGAATACTTATACATATATGTGTAAATGAAAAATAAGAAAAGTAAAAATGATTTTTTTTTTTCTTTTATTGTAAATAATTACATAAATAACATATTTTAAAATGAAAATTTTTCCTGCTTAATGGAAATTGAAAAATAATAACAATAATATAATAAAAAACATTCAGTACAAATAATACAACCGTTCTTTGATGTGGTTGCGGTAATTTCATTCATTTTGTGGTACAAAAAAAAAAAAAAACGAAAAACAAAATGTGTGTTCAAAAGAACGAAAAAAAATAAAGAACTTAAAGAATTTACAGTAAATTTTGATTAACTACAAAATTTTACTGTTATAAATATGTACTTATATAATATTATGTACATTAATTATTGATTTATAAATTAATGTGTATTATTTGTTTGATTTAATTTTGAAATATTTAATAATTTATTGTTTTTTTTTTTATTTTTAAAATGATTTATAATTTCCCTTTTTTTTTTAATGGAATTTATAGTACACCGTGGTAAAAAATTGTTATAACATATATTATTTTAACACAATATGTACATATGTATATTATAATAATTACTTTCAAAAATTGATTTTTCTTTTTTAGCACATTTTCAAAAAAATTTTGAAAAAATGTGCTTATTAGTTTCACTCTGTCCGTCCTTCCGTTCGTCCGTCCGTCAGTTTACAAAACTTCTACACCGTTAAAGATAGAGAAAAAAAATTTTAACCATGGGTAGGTCTCATAAAAAAAATAATTTTGTGGAACAACTTTTTCATGTAGGCCCCTCCATTACGGAGCTACAGCCCCTCAAACTTTGAAAAAGCCCTACTTTTAAATGCATATATCTTATGTTCTGCTTAAGATTTTTTCAATCTGAAAACGTCATTCGACAGATATTTTTCTTAACTTTATAAATTAATATCAAAATTATACAATTTTTGTAAATTTAGTATTTAAATTTACCGTTATGCGTAATTTTGCATGATTTTTCTACTTTCATAACTCCGGCACGCTTTTAGATAGAGGCTTGAAATTTTGAGGCAAGAAAGAACTTTTAGAATTAGTATAAGTTTGCTCAGAAATTTTTTTTGACCACCCCCTGTTTATGAGCTATTAGCGCTTAAAAATTGAAAATTTGCTATTTTTAAACACCTGTAACTTAGGAACCTGTACACATTTCACTTCTGTAAGATATAAAAATTAAAGCTACAGTAATATATTTTAACCTGTGTTAAAGGTTTATTTTAATTGTAAAGGGTTCCAAAGTTGCAGCTCTTCAAAATTGCGAAAAAGCCCCATTTTCAGATGTATATATCTCAGGCTCTACGTAATAGTTTTGCAATCTAAAACCGCCAGAAGATCGAACATTTTATTACCCCAGAGCCCCGCATTGCGTCTATTCGTTATGCGTCTATTTGCTCTTGCGTCGGTTATAAAAAAAACCAAACTCCCAATTTGCGTCGGCTCTTCGTTATGCGTCTTTATTTTTTTTTTGTAATTTTCTTTTAATACATACATATGTACAGTTAAAATTAATGAGAATTCTCGTTGCGATGACAACTTAACCTGCATATGATACATAATAGGTCTGTTCGTTCTAAATAAAATTTTATTCGCTCATTATTCTTGATATTAAAAAGTGAATTATGATTTGTTGATACATATTTATATTTTTTGTTTAATGTATAATGAATTTTTTTGTGTTTTTATATTATTAATTAATTTTAATTGATTAATAAACTTATTTTACTTATTTTACCTTAATACATATTTCTTATATTTTTAATTTTATTTAGATAAATGTTTCGTAATAATTTATCTGACCAATATATTATAATTTATTCGTTATGCATCGAAATTCAGTTTGCGTCTCTACTTGTGAAACCGAATAGCGACGCAAAGCGGGGCTCTGGTGTATCTATATAAAAAAATATCAAAATTATGTAATATTTTGTAATTTACGATTTAAATTTACCTTTATGTGAAAACCACATTTTGCATGAAATTTCTTTTTTCATAACTCCGGCACGCCTTCAGATAGGAATCTGAAATTTTGAGACAAGAAAGAACTTTTAGAATTAGTATAAGTTTCCTCAGAAAATTTTTGGGTAACACCCCCTCTTTTAGAGTTATTACGCCACAATAATTGAAAATTTGTTATTTTTAGACATCTGTAACCTAGGCACCTGTAAAAATTTTTCTGCGGCAAGACATGAAAATTAAAGGTTCAATAATATACTTTTATGTGTGTTAACGACTTTTCTTAGTTATAAAGGATTCTGGACTTACGGCCCCTCATATTTTCAAAAATGTCCTATTTTCACGTTTTTTCTTATTACATGAAATTTTCAAATTTTTGTGCAAGTCACACTTCTAAACAGTTTGTATTGAGTTTTGGAAATGTGCGCTTTTAAAAACCGTTGCTTTACATTCTACCTTGTTTTAAATTGAATTTAAAGTCACATAAATTGTAAAATAAATACCTAAGTATGTAGTATGTACATATATATATATAACACAGGCAAATAGTTTTAATTCATGTTTGCTTATTACAGACTGTTCTTGAAAAACAATTTAATGTTTAATATATCCGTTGTGAAATGACTTCAATAGAAAATCAGATGAATAGAGACACTTCAAATGAAGCGAACCATTGACGTCGAATTTTCTTGATATTTAACTATAATATAAACCTGTTTGAATTTTTGGCATTTTTGCAATAAATATTTGTTTCACAAAAAACAATTTTCTTTCAATCACATTGTTATTTTGCATTAAAACAAAACAAATTAAGAAAAACTCGAACATTGGCGGAAGTACAATTAGTTTTTACATTGAAAATTAACTGAGATATGAGCAGTGGCTTTTTGTGAACCATGAAGTTTTTAAATTATCCGTAAATGTGTTAATAATAGATAACGAATTTCGTGTTAGTACATATATACATATTTCATATGCAAATAAATATAGAAAAAAGTTACGGATAAGAGATGGCGCACAAAGACTTCAAAAATATTTGTATTTTATAATCTTGATACAATACAAAACTAATAATTAGACCTTGTCTAATTTCAAGAAACACAAAGTCAATATTCTAAATAATAAAGAAAGATCTATTATTTTGAAGCGATTTAAAATGAGAAAAGTTTAAAGAATATTATAAAAGTAATTAATTTCTTAGAAGAAAAAAGATAATATATATGTTTTTTTTGAGTTTATTCCCCTGCCACATAAATTACAAAGCCTTTCCTTTTCAGGCATGGCTGTAAATATCGTAAGGAGGAATTATTCTACGACGTGTGTGAGATTCGAACCCAAACTCCCTCGGCGGTGTTTACAACTCTACCCACTAGGCCACCAAGGCCCCTAAAAAAAATATGTTGATTTTTAAAATTGTTTTCATGCTTTTAAAAATTTAAATTTTCTAATGAGAAAAAAAAATTTTAAATTTTGTCACATTATTTCAATTTAATAAAGGGAAAAGGATATACAGTAATAATTAACGATCTTATATCCGGTAATATGCATTGGGCGTTTAATTTCACCTAATTCTAATTATTTTAGTAATCTAATACTAAATTGTTTAAATAAAAAACATAAGTTTATATAATTATTGATACATATTATCATAATTATCCAAATTCAAATCTTAATTTAATTTTTAAAAACGGTATTTGTAATTTATTTCTCCAAGATTTAGGTGAACTATCTGACATAGATCTCATAAGCTTTTAGCGCTTCTTCCATCATAGTGGTGTCATCGCGATATAAACCTAAACTTAACGCCAAATCTGGTCGAATAGGTTCTCCTTCGTTTTGAAGATACACTACGGACCTAGAGTTTAGAAATTGCCGACGCGTTACCTTAACCCTCATCATTTGTCAGAATTATTGATAGAACCATAGAATAACGGAAATAAAAAGATTTCTTTGGTAGTACATTAGTTTTAAAACAAATAATAATAAACAATAGATTGCTAAACAATCTAAGTGATTAAACAATATAGGTTAAAAAACAGTTTGATGAATTATAGTTTCATCGCACAATGTTTAGGTTAAAGTTCAGAAAAGCTAAGAAAAGAGAAGATAGTTAATGTTAGCTGGAGAAATATTATGTCAATTTTATTTTTATAGGTTTGTATATTTTTTTGTGCTTAAAAACCAAATTCAATTTAATTTTTTATTCTCAAAATTTTAACAGGAAAATTACAAGGAATTGTACCTCTACTTACCTGTCTTTGGAAAATGTTTGAATAAAGTCATCATATATTGTTAAAATATGTAAAAACAAAGAACTACTATTTCTAGTTCTAAAATTACTTTTAGCCTAACTTCCGAAATCATATATTTTACATAAAAACTAAATAATTTTAAACAATTAGTATGTAAAACGAGAGGTTTTTAAAGTTTTCACATTTTCAAAAACCTCTAATAAAAAGAATTCCGGAATTGTATTTATTGTTGAATTGAAATTTGCCCTTTTTTTTGGAATTGTTATTAATTAAAATTAAGTAACATATTTTTTAAATTTTAAGTAAAATCTTTATATAATAATTTATATAATAAGGAGAAGCTATAAATATGTTGTATAAAAATATAAAGTTTGAGAAGGCTATGGCAAAATTTTTAATTTAAAATCGGTTTTCCAATGATTGTATTTAGTTTTTAAAGTCACTTATCCCTATTAAAATTTCAATGTTCTAACTGTACGCGTCAAGAAGACATAGGAATTGAAGGGTTAAAAATTTGACACAATATTGGTTTCATATCGTTTCAACGGTAAATTTAAATATTGAATTGTAAAAAATTGTATGTTACTCTCGTATCTATAGTATCTGTAGAATGTCTAAGAAATTTTTTCCTGTTTAACTTTTTCAGATTGAAAAAGTATGTATGTATGTATCCCGTAAACCTTAACTAACAACATTTTTCGCATACCAGTTTTCAGCGCAATTAATGTGGTTATATCAAAAAGGTTAAATTACAATTATTTTGAGGGGTCACAATATATGATTCAAATATGATTTGCCTAAAATTTCATTTCTTTATCTTAAAAAAGAATGAAAGTAAAAATTTTGTAAACTGACAGATACCAGCAAACAGATGACAGATACCAGCAAACAAAGTAAAATCAATAAGAAAATTTTTCAAAATTTTTTCAATTTATATTCAAAATTCTCAAAATGTTTTCATATTTTAATAAAAAATCATTAAAAACATTTTTCAATTTAAAATTTAATTAATAATTAGATCATAATACTAATTTGGGTATGTACTATGTAGTAATTAGGTTATTATTAGTACTTTGACAGAATAAAATGATAATTAATTTTTTTTTTTTTTTGAAATTAATTAGAGCAATCAAGGTAAATGTACTTGAACTCATTTACATGTTATGTGACACTACAGAAAAAAATAATATTACAATTTCATCTCAAAGGAATTTGAATAATATTCAAAGGAGTTTTGGAAAGAGTTTTAAATCTTTTATAGAAAAATTTCATTCATTTATTTTAGTTAACTTATATTTTTTTACATAACCTTTAACATAAATTTTTCAATTCCAATAGAAACAAGATTTTTTAAAATAAAACATAAGTAAATATGAAGTTCTTCTTGGGAAGGACAAACTTTCAAAAAGATATTTAATTATTTTTATATTTTAATTAATTAATTTTACTGAAGGACAAATTAGTATATAAGTGTTTAATATAATATTCTCATTTTTTTTTATTTTAATTTTTTATAATTGATTAATAAAATAATATGAAAAGGATATCAAAGAAATAATATTTTGATAAAATATAAAAAAAAAAAAATGTCTCCCTTTTTAATTTACTTCTTATTAAAAATCTTTTAAAATATTTTAAAATACTTGAATAAATTGAATACTGAATAAAATGTTCTTAAATATAAAAAAATCCTTGAATATTTTTGAAAATAAAGATTTTCTTAAAAATTTAGAACATTTATTATATTTTTATTTGTCTTTATAAATTAAATAAAATTGGGAGGCACTTAGTAATTATCAAAAAAATGTTTTCGAATAAATTTTAAGTGATCTAATTAAGAGACCACATAAAATTGTCACATGATATTAATTTAAATAATTATTACCTTAGAACATTACCTTAGGTGGTCTAAGTGTCATGTTATAATTAGCTTAAACATTAAATAATTCTTCGCTTGCTTAAAAATTTACTGACAGACGTTATGCCAGAAAACCGAAAATCATATGTACAAAACACAAAAACAAAAAAACATAAGAATTTTTTTTTTTTTTTGTAATTTTTGTATATAATTATGTTTTTACAATATAAGTGGGACCTCGGTGCCCTAGCGGGTAAGAGCGTATAAAATACACTGTAAAAACCGAGGGAGTATGGGTTCGAATCCCACACACGTCGTAAGAGTTATTCCCCCTTACGACATTTACAGCCATGCCTGAAGAGGAAAGGCTGTGTAATTTTCTGTTTACATTTATGTGGTAGAGAAATACACTAAGAAAAAAAAATAATATAAGTATACGAAAGCCGAAAATGACATATGATAGAAAATGAAAAAAAAACAGGATACATGAATATAAGAAAAAGGAAATAGTACTGAAAATTTACCACAACACAAAACAAAAGTAAAAAAAATAAATATTTGGTAGGACTCGGTGATCTAGTGGGTAAGAACGTCTAAAGTACGCTGTAAACACAGATGAAGTGGGGTTATCATCAAAAGCGAATATTCCTAAAAATTTACCACGAACCGAAAAAAAAGTTTAAAAAACAAATATTTGGGGGGCCTTGATGATCTAGTGGGTAAGACCGTATAAAGTACGCTGTAAACACCGAGTGAGTTTGTTCCTTGTCATATTTATGTGGCAGGGGAATAAACTAAAAAAATATTTGAGAATGAAATATGTACTTATTCGATTTTATTCCTGCTTTTAAGCGGTTTTGTTATCCAATTTTAAAAAATATGGCGATTTGGTGCTTATTTCATTATTGAAAAAGAAAAACTCGATTCGGTCCAATTTTCTCTGGCATTATTTCTGAACATCTATATAAATAACTATATATATATATATATATAGTATGTTGCAAAATCAGGCTTACATATATACGCTTTTCCATGTGTGGGATTTAAATTTAAGAGAGTTTTTTTATTTGGTTAGAAAATCATGGTTATTTATTTTTGGTTAATATATATACTATAAATCATGGTTATAAGTATAAATAGTATATATATATATATATATATTATTCGGGGATTCTAAGTTAGGACGGTATTTACAGTTAATTACAAAAGTACCTCGAGTTTAGTAATTTAAGGCTATATTTTGTTGATTTGGGTTTATGTTTATGTTTATGTTTAGGTATGAATATAAAATCATCGGATTTTAGTTTTTTATATTGAAAAATTTACCACTTTTGGTAAAAATAGACAATTATTTCTATTTTACAACAATAAAATCAAAAAGCATTTTTTAACATTTGTTTCATAAATTTAATTATTTCTATTTTTTTGTACTTACATGACATTTTGATATAAATGCGATTTTAGTTATTTTTATGACATATAAATATCAAATTTAAAATTTTTCATAATTATGTCTTTCGATCTTATGACAAGACAAAGTTATCTGAAAATATAACGGAAAAAATCTGTTTACTAAAATTTCATTTTCACTATTTTAGTGTATATTTTTGTTTTTATAATTTTTTCTACAATGACATAAAAAATTACAGGACATTCATTTAATTTTAACCTTGATATGCTAGTCCTTGTTGTTGTTAATCTTCCTTCTGTTTTTTTTTTTTTTTTACTTTATTTTATTTTATCATATTAAATGCAAGAATCACATTACGTATAAAATTAAATTCATACGGGATTAATTTACTTTAAATTAATTATTTATAATTGTGGCAGTTACTGTGAAATTTATAAAAATTAAAAAAAAAAAAATATTATGTAGAGATGAAAGAAACTGTTGATTATCAAAGCATATAGGTCATTACCAGTGGAAGTAATGCAATAAAATTTTGCTCTTTTAAATTCCGAGAATTTCCTTCCTTAAATATTATACATATACATATACATACATAATAATATATGTATGCTGGTAGTATGAAATATTAATAAAAAGGAATTTGGTTGGCAACAATTTTTTTTTTTTTTGCAAAACGGACATAATAAATAATTAACGAGTGTTAGATATGGGATACCTTGAATGATGTCATAAACACAAATGAATTATTTTTTTTAATTAGTACACTAGACGGAATATGGTTTAATATTGCAGATACATATATAGTTTTTTTTTTTTTGAAATTTTAATAATAAAACTGCTTTTAAGGTATACATATGATTTAAAATTTTTTTTTATTATAGTTATTTAGGAAAGGACAAGAGGACAAAATAATAAGAGGAATGAAGAAAACAGATAAAGTTAAAGTTTTTCAACAAAATATTGAAAAAAAATGGTTGTAATCATTTTACAAATAAAACAAATTAAGTAGATAATATTTTACAGTATTTGCATCTAAGAATGGGTTTTAATAAATTACATATTGTTATTGTCTCAGTTTAGTTTGGAGTTATTGTTTCAGTTCAAGTTTTTGTTAATGAGTACTAAAAAAATTTCTTTCAGTATAAATTTTGTTCCAGCTTAAGTTTTAAAACAAAAAGAAGTTAAGTAGATAATTCTCAAAATAAATCCTTGTGTTCTCCATACTCCATAAATCTATACTTAGAGATTTATAAGATTTAAATTAAATTTTAAATAATTATTTGAGTCTTGTTTAAACCTGCTATTATAATCTATTTGTAGGCCAACATCCAAAGGAAAAAACTTCACTTGGCTATACCTTTATAAGAAGCAGTCAAGTAATATAAAGGGTCTTTCAAATTGAGTTTTCAAAAGTAAATAATTAAAAAACATATAGAATTTGAATTGAAACTGGAAAAGTTTTTATTTAATTTTGAAGTACAATGTTTGCCGTTTTTACTCTGAAAATGATATCTCTCATGTGACCACCTCTAGCGTCTCTATAGTACCAGATTCTATCAAAATTTTCGGTCACATTCTGGCATAGTTGCGGCTCTATCTCACCAATAACTCAAATAATTTCTGCTTTCAATGCTTCAACATTTCAAGGATTATCCTTGTAGACCTGTCCTTTCACATAGCCCCAGAGAAAAAAATCGAACGGTGTCAAATCGCAGGATCTTGAAGGATAATTGACGTCACCGAATCTGGAAATAACACGGTCTGGAAACTTTGTATGCAGTAATTGTAGTGTTTCTCCGGCTGTATGACACGTATCTCCATTTTATTGAAACCACATGTCCTCAATATCAATATTTTCCAGTTTTGGCCATAAAAAAGTTGTGATGATGTCGCGATATCTAGTACCGTTAACAGTTATGGCTCTTCCAGCATCATTTTCGAAAAAGTACGGACTAATCACACCATCAGACCACAATGCACACCAAACAGTGACTTTTTGTGGATGCGTCGGCTTCTCTTGGATCATGCTAGAGTTTTCCTATCGCCAAATATGGCAGTGTTGTGTATTAACGTAGCCACCGATCTCGAAATATGCTTCGTCAGAAAAGATTTTTTTTTGAAAAATCGTCGTTTTGTTCCAGTATCTAATTGGCAAAGTCCCGACGCATGGAATGATCTTATGGCAGTATTTCTTGTGTCAATTGAACTTTGTAGGCCTTCAACGCTAAATCTTTGTGCATAAAACGCCACACAGTTGAGTCCCAATTGTTGTGAACATCGGGAAATTGATATGGTGGGGTCAGCTGTAACACTATCACTCACAGCACCAATATTTTCTTATAAACGACCGGCACGAGTATACTGATGTCTTTCTCGACTTTGTATTGCGCCAGTTTCTTGAATATTACTAATTTGCTGCTCAGTTTAATCGTCCAACAAATGTCGACAATAAACATCGCATTATTTGCGAAATACCTTTCTTATAGAGAACGACCATTTTCATAAAATATTTCAATAATTTCAACACGTTGTTGTAATGTATACGACTCCATTTTTATAAATGGGAAATCTTCAACTGTCAAAATGACATATAATATGGGTGTGTTCAAAGTTTGAAGTGTGTTATACAGGCGCCTACTTTTGAAAACTTAATTTGAAACACCTTTTACAAATAATAAACAAACCTACCTTTGAAATCTACCTATAAAGTAACCTACCTTTAAAAATATGAATTTTAAGAGGAAAACGTTTTATTAGTTGAATCAATTTCTATTAATTAAAATTAAGATGAATCAAATTTAATTTATAAAATGTCTCACTTAAATGGGTTTAAATTAAGCAATTTTTGTTATAAAATAAACAAAACACTTAAAAGATTTTCTTTTTAACTTTATTGGGATTCTTTTGTAAAGGATATACTATATATATATATATTATGTACATAACATTTATTGCTATTCCGGTTGAATAATAATTATCTGTAATCATATAACAAACAGTATTACAAAAAATATATCAATAGGTAGATGAAATTGTTAATATATAAGTACTGAAAATAAATCTTAAAATTGTTTACATTTTTCATTATATATAAGGTAACTTTTCAATATTACCTATATAATATGAATACAATGTAAATAAAATTAACAAGATGTATATATATATATGCATATCAATAAATGAATACAAACACCTTAAATTGCATGTAATTTTTAGACATTATATATATTATTATGTACAAACAAAAATTACATTACTTACATATGTATTGTATATTGTATTATGCACGCCTACGATTTTCTGTTTAACTTAAAATCTTTTTCTTGATTTTAACATTTTATTTATTTTTGTTTGATTTTTCTTTAAAAAATATTTAAACATTTAAAACAAATTTACTTTAATATCGACATAAGATGATAACTAAATTTTATTATTCGAATAATATGTTGCACTTAAAAATCTTCATTTTACTGTACACAGATAGACAACGTGAATATCATAATTTTAAACCAATCAAAAAAATAAAAAAAAACTAAGAAAATAGTATATGTAATCTTTAGTACTTACTTTTAAAGTTATCTGGTAATTATTTACAATACGACGAAATATTTTAATGTACCAAATAAGTTTTTTATTTTTTATTTTTTTTTTTTAGATTATGAAAGGTGTCAATGAGCAAAAAATCCAAAGAAAAATTCCATGGAATTAAATATTGTTTTTTTTTTTTTGTTGGCATTTATTTCTGATGTGCTGGAGCTTCCATACAGGGAGTTTTTTCTTAAAACTTGATTCAGTTTTAGTTTTACGTGTTTATGTATGATCTTACTAAATCATCAGAAATTTTATTTTACAATTTATTGTATTCCAAGGGTATATTTTTAGAAACTTAACGGATTACTTTAGTAACTGTTAATAAGCTAAGCTTAATAATGGTGTTGCCACAGTTTATCTCTAAAATATAAGAGTAAAGGAAAGAAACGCTATGTTAAATGTTGTTAGTAAACAAATTGTAATTAATTGTAAGCTTAAGATACACTGTGAAATTCAGTATACACATTCTATACTTTAAAAGGTTTAGCTTAATTAAAAGCTTTTTATTAATAAAAGAAAGAAGGGAAAATAGTGCATGATATTTATTCTATACTTATGAGCCAAATACTTATTGGAACGTAAAAGGTTACTAAGGAAATTTACAAAAAAGTTATAAAAGTCTAGTCGTTTTATTAAGATTTGGATAGTACCTAAATTTTTGAAGCTATTTTCCATTTTCTACAAGTTTTGCTCTGTATGAAATATGAATTTAACTTAGGTCTTACCAGACTTTAAATTAAAACTGAATGCTTACGTAATACAAAAAATACAAAATAAAATTGAAATTCTAGGTTGATTTGATTGGTAAAAAAAAAACAAAAAAAAAAAAATTAACAAATTGTGTGTATAACAATTGGTAAAAAAAAAAAAAAATAATGAACATTTAAACATTTTTTTCATTATCGTATTAACAATCTTTTTCAAAAGCCATCAAAAAATTTTGAAGAACATAAAAAATGTTTGTAACATAACATCAGCTTATGACCCTTATATATTCATAACATATAAATATTATAATAAATGTATTTTTTATGTTTTTTGTTTTTATATAAAATAAATATGTAATGTTTGTAGATATGTAGGGAACAGTAAACATAAATTAGTGCACAATCAATTAGCCTTTAAATATTTTCTCGCGTTTTTTTTTTTTTTTTTGTTCTTTTTGATCGTGCCATTTATTGTTGTGTTCTTCTTCGAATAGTTTTTTCTTATTATTCGATTTGTTTTTTTTTTTTTTTTGTTGTTTATGTCGTGAATATATCTTGAAAATGTATCTACTATCTGAAAGATACATTTCAAAGATATTGGCTAGTAACAACCTATATATAAGAGAGAAGTTCGTATTCATTTACAGCAGTGAGTCTTTGTATTTTAATTTCTTGCTTTTGTTTTTGTTAAATAAGTTAATGATGTTTAACACTCTGACTACCAAACAATTTTTTTTTTACCTTTTTTATATACCCATGTCATTTCCAAATTTTTGGCTATTAAATAAATTTTAATGTATAAATTTATATAATAATATAATATTAATAGAAATTTATGAGTTTAGCTTTAATTTGTTTCAAATATTGTTAAAAAAAAATAAAAATATAGACTGAGACTAGTAGGCTAGTTATTACTAAAATTAATTACTAATTAATACTTTGTTAAATTTAAATGAATTCAATTTCATTTTTTTGAATTCTTTTATATATACTTACTGCGGAAGTTAAACATAAATACAATCACTGAATATGGTTTCAAAAAGTTACTTTCAGGCTAATTTTGTACCTTTGAAAAAAGTTAGTTTTGCAACAACTTCATATAATTTTAAAGCAATATTGTCTTAAAAAGAAGGGATTGAACTTTAGTGAAGTTTCTGTTAAATATTTAATTCTTAAAATATTTTGACCTTTTAATTATACTTTTAACTTCCAAATTTTAGAAATTATGAAGTCCTTTAAGTATAAAATGAAAATATAAAGTTGAAACTTATGATAAAGTTGTTAATTTTTACAATTTCTTTTTGACTCATTTTCTGATGAGGTGATAATCAATTTCATTCATTTATAAAAATTATTTAAAGTCAAAAAATCAATTAACGTGAAGGAAAAATTTTGCAACATAAAAAATAAAATCAATCAAATGACTCGTTTGGTAGTTCAAGTGTTAAATTTGCAAAAAAAAAAAACAAAGCCAGTATTATTTGATGATGACTTTAATTTTAATGCATTCATAAAGAATTGAAGTAAATTAAAGTTTTAACAAATGTTTTAAGACACGGAAAAAAAAACTGGCAAACTCAAAGAATAACAGAGCAACACAAACAAAAAAAATTCTGTCTGCATAACATCAATAACAAAAGCAGCAGCAACAATTTTTAAAGTCCATTCAGGGTCATAAAAACATTTTTAATGGAATGTCGATGGTATATTTAACACTCAATTTTTTGCTTTATTTTTTTAACTTTCATTTTTTATTGATTCTTCTTCTTTTTGCTATACTTAGGTGTTTTGTGAAATAGAGATTCCAAGACTAAACCAAAGAAAAAAAAAATGTTGAAAAAAATTTTTGCAAAACAATTCTAAAAAAAACTTAAGTGCAAAAAAATAATTACAATTTCATGGTATCTTTCGATAGTATTCTGCGCTTATTGAAGAATTCAAATTATATTAACATCGTATATAGGAGTTGATTATGTATTCTAGGATATTCGATAAACCTGGAAATTTTGGACTGGTATTTTTCCAATGATGCAAACAAATTCTCAATCCAATGAAAAGAAAAAAAAAAAATAAATGAAAAGCAAAAAAAAAAATAACAGATTCATTAGAGTAAAACCGCTGATGAAACTAAAAAAGAGAAAATATGGTTTTTATTCCTATATATTCTTTTTACTTCAAATTAATCAGTGATACATTGGAAAAATCAGAAAAGAGTAGAACTGTTTCGACAAATTTTTTGAAAATTTTGTTCTTTTCTATAATCATTTATAAACCTCGAGATTAATAAATGCGAAACTACGTTTTCAAATGGTAAATAAGACATTAGACACATCTAGACATTAAGACACATCTTAACAAAATAAAAAAAAAAGGTGTCCCATAACTATCTTATTTAACAATTGAAAGTTAGTACTTTTTTTTTTTTTCCTTGCCACTCCTTTGAGGAGCATAGAGCATCCACTAAGTCATTTATTATTCATATTTGACTAAGTTTCAATTTCTGGAATCATTACTTTCACTAAGCCGTTGGTTACTTGGCTGTATCTATTGGAGAAGGCTATGACATGTTTCCTTTAGGCTGTATAATTTCCTTGTTACATATTTTATGTGGCCTGTGTGTTCCTTGTTACATTTATAGGTAAAAATCTCTCACTACTAAATGAGCTTCGGTTACGATTTACACTTCTCAAGATTATGGAGGATTACGGAGGATGAAAACTAGATGAGTTATTTTGAAAAGAGTTGTTTTTGTTTTTTTTAAATTTAGTTAAATCGTACACATTTGACGCCATCTATTATCTTATACAAGAATTATAATTTATTATTATTTTATTACCTATTATATACTTAGCTATTACAATATGATATTAATTATAATTTATAGGACATATATACTTATTTTTAATTTAATTACTATATATATTCTACTAATTACTTATATATTATAAGAAAAATCTATATTATTTTATTAATCCATATGACCCAGCTGGAGTTTGAACCCAAGACCTTTCGTATGAAAGGCTGGTCTCTTAACCACTACACCATTGGATGGATTTTCCAAAAAAGACCTAAAGTGTTGGAGAAATATATCTTCAAAAAACTAATAAGAAATTATGAATTAACTAAAATAGAATTTCAAAAACTTATTTTCATTCATGAATTATTTTGGTAAGTTCTATGAGTACGCTCCTTCTATTTCCATATAGTATTTTCTTTTAACAGACATTTGATATAATAGTTTATGATCTTTTTCTTGGTCCTTTAATCTCTGTTAGGGCATATGGCGGTTGTTGTAAGTGTAGTACTAGAGGACAATAGATCTACATAAAAACGTCACAGTGTCATTTATTTCCCTTAAATAATAATTTAAAATGATAAATGATTAAGCTGAAACTTAATTGTAAACTACTTTTTTACAATAGTCAAGACAGAAAATCCTACTTCATCCCTGATTTTAACAATGCAAAATTATTTGTTCATAAATCTAATACTAATGATGTATATAATCATCGTTATCAGAATTGTTATTTTCTTTTTTTCATCCATAACCAGAAATACACAAATTCTGTCAATATTTAGATATACATCTAAAATTGAAGAAAATAAATTAAATAAACCAAAGTTATTCTATAGAAAACTACAAAATGCTTTAAGTATAAATAAAAATTTATTCAAAATTAAACTTTAAATAAATATCGAAAAATAAACTATAAAAAAATTGTCATTAAACTGTGAAGTACCAATATAAAATGCAGACTTAATATTATTCTTTTTGTTTTATGTTTTTTATCTTTAATTTATTTTTTAAAAAGCAACCTTTACAAATTTACGGTATATCACTTTAATTTACTTCTTTCATTCATTCTTTGCTAATAGAATCTTGCAATTGCATAGGAAATAAAGCATTTGGGAAAAGATATAACTATCTACAAAAAAAAAAAAAAACAATAAGGTTAAATATTTAAATATCGACAGTATTAAGTTGTTTCGACAAAGTTATTGATTATACAAATCAATAATAGCAAAAAGTATATAGTATATGCGTGCATTTTCATATTTAAAATAAGACAAAAAAAAGTAAATGGAGAATGCTACTAAAATAAGTTTAAATCTCATCTAATGTAGTATCATGTTAAATAAGTTGATTTTTGGAATATTATCTGCATCACTTTAACGAAAACCTAAAATCCCTATTGCATTTTATAATATTTTGTATAATATCAGTTTTGCAAATTTTTGAAATTTAAATAATATCTGTTGATAGAGTCATCAAATTGTCCCTCCCTTTATCAGTTAGTTATTATTTTTATACATGCACTATTAGATAAGAATTTTTGGAGATTTTCTTAATAAATATAATAAATTTACGTGATTTGTAAAGCTTTTCATTGAAACTCAAATTATAACAGGGTTTTTACACTGTCATGCAAAATTTAAAAAAATGCAACCAATGCACTTTTAAAAAAACTGATTGATATAACTTTACCATAGTTATATTTTTAACAATTTTCTTTTAATTTAATATATTTCAATTTCTTTACATTGTTTTTAATTATTACACTGTGCCATGAGTGAACAAAAACAATATAAAAATTTTTAATAATTTTTAATCCTGATAATGTTATCATATTATAAAACAAAAGTTTAATGACCTGAGTTTTTATTTCGATTTTCTTATTAGTTATAGTAAAACGTTTTACCACCAGGTGGTGTTCCGTATTTACACCTTTTATAATAGTAAAATAAAATTAAACAGAATAAAATAAAAAAAAAAACCTTAAATTACATGACATTAAGGACTCATAAAAAAAACTTTTTAATACAATTTAATAAAGAGCTTTCACCTTCTTTTAAAAATAAAAAGAAATCATGTCATTTTAGTTTTAATATTTTAAGAAAATGCATATAATAAAACCCTCTTATAAAAACTACTATGTATTACAATATAAAATTTATAACTCGATCAAACTTTACGTTTTTTAATGGTAATGAAAGAAATTTTCTGAAATACCAATAAAATAGTGAACTTTAAAAGTAAGTTATTAACTTTTTAAACAATGTATAGATAATTTTGAACTATAAAAAAAAAAAAAAATGTTTTGTATGTGTGTTTAAATATTATGCAGCATTTGTTTTTTTTTTTGTTGAAGAATCATTACCAACATGAAATGTCATTAGCATATTAAAAAGAGAGAATTGCAACTTTTGAATATTTTTTTTCTCAATGAATATGCGAGCCAAAAGATTGTTATATTGTCAATTTTATTGATGTTTTTGCATTTTAAGATTTATTGAAAAATTTTTCTACTTTATGAAAGAAAAAAGGTAAATCAAGGTGTTTGCAATTTATAAATGAACCGAAAATTTACTTTTTCAAAATTTGAAATGTTAAAAATCAAAATGAACTTCACCCATAACACAATGTCAGAGTTTTATGTCAAATAAAATACATTCATTTTATGTATCTTTTATGAATACACGAACTGATGTAATGTCATTCACTTTCATTGTTTTTTTTTTTTTCGGTCTCTGATGGTCTGTAATAGTCTATGGTATATAAACTATATAAAGTCTTAATATGGTAATTACTTATTGTTTTTATGCATATCATATAACGGTATTAAAGAATGAATTTGCATAAAACTTTAAAAGAAGAGGATTTTTTTTTTTTTTACTTTTAATACAAATGGTTTTCTTTTTCATTCAAAAAAAAAAAAAAAAATGCTTTTTAGTTCGATACCTTTAACAAACACCTTTTAAAAGTAATATTGTATAAAATTTATGCACATTTTTTTTTTTTTTTTTTTTGCATTATATGTAAAATTTTTTATATTAAGGTATTAAGAAATTCATATAGTGCACGTCATATAGTTATTATTAAAAGGCAAAAACTTTTAAATTAAAATTATTTTAGTGCATAACCAGATGTCTAGAAAAAAAAAAAACCTAAAAAAAAAATGAAAATAGCAAATCATTGCACCTTATAGCTTATTCAAATCAAGTGAAATGAAGTGAATTGTATTACGTATTAGATACTGTTACCTGTTGACTGACTTTATTTTCAAAGATATAAGACTAGCATTATGTATGTACATATAATTTCAATGTTAACTAAAGTGGATGACATTTTCACATTCAAGGTTTAAAAATATTATTCAGTTTTTTTTATTTTTTTGGTTTTTCACAAAAGGTTAAATAAAATTTTATGTTCTTAAAAAACATTTTCTTTTTTTTTTTTTGTTTTTGAGAATTTATAAAATTTTATATTGACATTCTTTATATTAAGATATTTAAGTGATCAAATTAAGAAAATTTAAAAAAAAAAATTACGGTATCATTTTGAGTGAATTAATTACTACAGTTTTTTAACAACAAGATTTTAAAACTGAAATTAATTGTTCTGAGGTTTTCATCTAGCTTGGGCAGATAACTTCTCACAATATAAGTATAAATACATTATAAATAACTCTTTACTATAGAATAATTGTTTTACTATTACTTGTATACCTATTATAGTATCACTGATTTGAAAAACTTTAAATATTTCATACACTTAAGTATGTATTATTAATTTTTTTTTTTTTTTTTTTTTTTAAATTTGGTTATTAATTTAAATACGTTTTTAGATTTATTTAGAGCCTTAATGCAACTTAAATTATTTACAATATTCCTCCTACCTTAAAAAACATTTAACAAAATGTCATTAAATTATATATAGTTACAGTTGTTAAACATTTACTATATGATTATACTTAGTTAAATTTGATTTAAAGTAAAATATTTAAATATATTTACAGTTTCAGATTTTACAGATTTAATTAGGAAAAAAAAAGTAAAAAAAAAAATAAAAAAAAAAAAACGACCATATATTTGCACATTCATTAATTTATCAATTGAATGCACTTAACAAAAACAGAAAAAAAAAAAAAAAAAAAACAAAAGTCTAAAATAAAATCCCTTAAGCGGAACTAACTAGCTAACGGTAATATTTCGCAAATACGAGTATATTATTGCATAGCACAGACATTTTTTAAGGAATTTTAATTATCTTTGGATATTAATTTAATTGATGGTGGTTTTTTTTTTTTTTTTTTTTTTTCATTTAAAGAGTCTTAAAAAGTCTTAAAATTTAATCTTCAAGTTAGTATAGTATTTTAGTGTAGATGAAATTAAGCCAGTATACGACAGTATAATATATTAGTAGAAATAAAAAAAAAAAAGGGTTTTTAAAAAAAAAAAAATTTCAAATTGAAGTTAATAATTTACAGAAAAAAATAATGGCGAGAAGAAAAACAAAATTTGTTTTTTCTTTTTTTGTTTTTTTCTAAATAGTTAGTTTTTTTCCTATAAATCACATGCATAGGCTATTATTTAAGTTAAGTACCGTAAATTGTATACCTATATCGAATTTACCTATAACCCATTACTAATATCAATATACGAGTGCTTATAGGTACTCCTATATTATACATATATATATATATGTATAGGTAATATATCTTTAAATTTTTTTAATTGCATATTTTTAATATATGAAACAAGGAATTACTTATATTTGTTATATTATTATTGTGTTTATAAATAAATGTTAAACGAATAGTTTCGTAATATATGAAATATTAGCTATTAGATGTTGTACCGTACGTCGTGTATGTGCAAAATAATATACTTATGATGGTTTTGTATAAACATACATTTGGTCTATACACGGCATATTTTAATGGACTATGAAGTGATAAAAAAAAAACAAAAAAACAAAAAAAAAACTACAATGATTTCTTGTTGTATAATTATTATTTTTGTTTTTATTTTATACTTCTTAACCGTTATTTAATTGAGTTTTTTTTTTTTTTTGTTGAATTGAAATATATACATACAAAAATTTATTATTAAGTAGATTTTTCGCGGAATATATGTATATAATTTGATATATGTAAGTATATTACAAGTAATATGTAACAATATTTTATGTATGTATGCATATTATATGAAACATAATACGTAATATTATGTATATAAATAGGTATAGGAATTAAACAGAAAATAAAAGAATTTAAATAATTCAATTTCTTATTTAAAATGAAAATAAATACCAGGAATATTTAATCAAAATAAATTCATTGAATTCAGTTTATTTATGTATTCTCAAATTTTTAATTAATTATACATAAAATATTTTTTTTTACATTTATACATAACTTTCTATATTATGTTTAAATTTATGTATGTATGTATTAATGGGTATCTAATATAAATTAATTTGTTTTTTTTTTTTTTATATCTTATATGTAGACGTATAATTTAATTTAATTTAATATACATTTTCCGTATCCATTATTATTTAGAGCAATTTTGAATATTTATAGTTACATATATGTATGTACTTATAGGTATGAATCTATAATTTAAGAACCAAACTGAGATATTCCATAATTGTAAATTTTTATGAAATAGTAAATTGTGTTAGATTAAGGAGAACGGTAATTGAGATGCATTTTCATTCTGCTTTCCACTCTTACAAAACGTATAGAACGTCCGCACTATAAGTCATTAATTATTATTCATAACTATTTAACGAAACTTCAGTTTCTGGAATGATTAGTTTTACTATAGGTAGGCCGTTAATTACTCAAATCTACCTAGCTAGCTAGTAAAATAATATGTAACACTTATATTTTTATTTGTGCGACATCTATTATCTTGTTCAAGAATATATTTTATGTTTATTTCTTATACATAAGATAACGAGATGATACATTAATTTTAGGATATACATAATATACTTATATACTTATTTTTTATTTAATTATATTATACTAATATTATATGTATCTTATAAAATAAAATCTATATTATTTTTTATTAATCTATATGAACTAAGTAGTTGTGCTTTGAAGCCAAGCTCTTTCAAATGAAAGGTTTATGTCTTAGCCACTACAACATTTGATAAATGAGATGTTAATATTAATTAATATTATGTATAATAGGTATGTAGTTTAAATTTAACTTAAAAATTCTTTTTCTTTTAGGTCTAGCTTTTTGATTTGATATGTGTATACGTACATACATCGAAAATTATGATAATTTTTATCTTCCTGACAAATTCGTCATTGATAAATTGAAAATTCCTTTAAAAATATATTAATTTCTTCCATGATTCTTAATTTTAAAAACTTGAAAGTATGTGGAAATACCAATCTGCTCTAAATTCTTGTGATACATTTATATTAATATAATATTAAATTGCAGTATAATAATTAATAACGGTTGAATCTCCATTATTTTCAATATTTTATCATATATATTTTGCTTTAAGATTTTCAATTTAAAATATGTAGGCATTTGAATTTTTAGTATTTCCAGGAGCACGTTAAAATATAATAAGTACTGTGTTCATATATATGTACCTATATATATACTTATATACAGTAGAAACTGCTTATAGCGACATCGGTTATAACGAAAAACTGCTTATAACGACGATTTTTTTGATTTAATTGGGTCTAGTATAAAACTACATTAAAGTATCGTGGGTTTTAACGACATCGCTTATTACGACAAACCTTTTGCAACGATATTTTTTTCCATATTTTTTACATATTTTGAAAAAATTGCAACTTATAACGTCGAATACAAAAAAAAAATTTTTTTTAGTTAAAATGTTTCTTTTACTACAAAACATAAATGTGAACTAACCTTTTTGTTTTAAGAGTAACTTAATAGTTTTATGGGTTATTCTCGTACATATATATTTTGTTTTAAGGGCAAATTTACTGTTTTATCCTAATCACCTCCTAATCACCTATATACTTACTATATTTAAATAGAAATAAAGTTTAATCTTATTTGTTTTTATAAAAGTTTGAAATAAGAAATTAAAAAATGTTGAGGGATATAATTCAAATGAATAAAATAATATTAATTTGAAGAAATAGTGTTATAAAAAAGTTATCGGATATAACGAAAACCGCATATTACGACCAGTTCAGATCACTTTGCTCGGTCGTTATAACCGATTTCTACTGTAAGTATATAAAATATAATATTCTAATATTTTTGCGAAAAATTTAAGTAAATATAATCTTTAGCATTTCTCAAATCAATATATATATAACATTTTCGAAGAACTAAAACTGAATACCTCCTACATAGAAAAAAGAAATATTTGTTGGTTGTTTAGCAAAATTTAACAAAGTAAAATTAAATTTTTATATTGTAAACGGCTATATTATAGTCCTATTTTTTTAATTCATGGCACAAAATCGACAAATACGAAATATTTTTAAGGAAAAACTTTACAAAATTATATACTTTATGAAAGGTTATAGGCTCTCTACCTTTTAATTGCGTTCTTATTTTCGTAATTAAAATTAAATAAAATAAATTAATTTGAAAAATTTTTGTAGCTTATACATGATTTAGTCCGTCAAAAAATTTCATTTCATTCTATTATCGTCCTATTACTGTACCTAATTTCGTTCTATCTTTAAATAGGAATGAAACCACTTTTTTCAATTATCTGAAAAAGTAAAAAAAATCCATTTATTTTAATATTTTTAAAATTTCAATAAATTGAACATTAAATAACTAAATACTTAAGTATAAATACTTATCTATTTAAACAAAATTAATTAAATTAAAGCCACAAGTCATAAAAAATTTGACAAATTTTTCTGCTTCGAGGTTGCTTAAAACGGTTTGTTTTCCTATATGTCGAATTTCACCATTATAATTTTTATTATTTAATAGAGTATATTTCGGTATTCCAAATTTTTTACTGGCTGCATATGCCGAAATTTCATTATTTTGAACGGATTTCAATGCCTCTTGTAAACTTTGAATATTATAGTTTCTTCTCTTAGACATTTTCCTACGTAAATATTCGTAACGAAATAATCAAAAACAAGCATAAAGTGCAATGATCCTAAAGTGCAATCGACCTATTCTATGTACCTTAAATTGACCTAAACTTATTTAAATAAAAGTATGTACGATGATAATTTGTGGAAAAAATATAGGACGATAAATGGTTTTTACATTATATAATAAAAAAAAAAAGTTTCAAATGCTGATATTAATTTTAACAAAAGTATTTAACAAAATAATTTAGAAAAAAGGCTATCAAGAACATAATTCCGTATAGGTCGATATTATGTACATTATTTTAAAAAAATGTTTCTAATTCCGACCGCATTTATTTTTATACCCGTACGATAGGATCGGGTATAATAAAATTACTCCTCCTCGAAATAAGCGAGCTAGATATACCTTCAAAGGTATGGATCGGATCAGAAAAAAATTCTAAGACTTTTGAGACATGTCCGTCCGTCCGTCCGTCCGTCAGCACTCTAACTCAAAAACTAAGAAAGCTAGAATCTTGAAAATATTTTGGGAGTAATTTGTAGGTTCCCTATTTTTTTTGGTTGAGTTTGGACCAAGCCTTAGGGTAGCTCTCGAACACCTAACTTTTAGATCCTCACATGTTTTTTGCAATAGAGCTATGAAATTTTAACTGCTGATAGATCTCACAAAAATATTAATTTTATTTTTAATAACTTTTTTTTGTAGCCCCACCCGTTACGGAGCTACAGCTCCCCAAAGGTTCAAAAAAGCTCTATATTTAAATTGTTATAGCACAAGTTGTATAAGGTATATCTTCATTTTGAAAACGCCAAACGATTACTACTTTTATTAGCTTTAAAAGTATATATACAATAAATATATATTTGTGGCATACGGTGTCTTAAATTTACCGTTATGCGAAACTCAAATTTTGCAAAATCCTTTAACCCTTCTATCTTCTAAACGGTTTAAGTTGGAAACTTGAAATTTTGACAGAAGTTAGATCTTTGAAAATAAGTATGAGTCATTTCAGAAAAAATTTTTTTTGTATCACCCCCCGTTTAGGAGCTGTAAGGGGTCAAAAACTGAAAATTTCCTATTTTTAAACACCTGTAACTTGAACACCTGTTAAAATTTTTTTGAAGTAATACACAAAAATTAAAGCTTCAACATTATACTCTTATTTCTGTTAACAACTTTTTTTAATAATATAGGGTTACTTTATAATTGACGAAAGTGTTACTTGATTTTTTCAAATTTTCTAACAAATTTCTTTAACGAATATTTTCCATTTTGTTTTACTCGATAATTTGAAATTGTTGAGGATATAACACGTAGTACATAAAAATGTAAATAAATAAACAACATAACGGTTGCTTGAAGAATTTTTATTTATATGATATTAATATATATACATACTTATATAATATCATGTTTATTTACATATCGTATATGTCACTGATGAATGAATGATAAGAGTATAGATGTATATTATATAGCGCCGTATTTACATACATATATGTATTTTATTATACTTATAAGAAATTATTCTGTCAATGGAATATTTAAATATAATATAATATAATATTTAAAATTATATTTACTATTTTGTACTAAGTAAATTTAATATACATTTACCGCTTAGTATTAAATGGTACTATAGAATATTTGAAAAAGTTTTGGATTGATAATAGTTATGTGAAAGGTTAGAATCTGCTTTTGAAGAATGTACATATAAACATATAGTTTGAATATATGTACAACCCATAAGTTCTAGAAATTATAAAATTCACCCAAATTATTTTAAAATACTAAAATATTAAACAAATAATATTGTGAGCAGAGTGACAAGCTGTGAACATACTAACGGTTCGTACGGGTATCTAAGAGTTGACAAAGGCAACTGTAGTCTTCCTCGTTTTTATTATTATAACTACTTTTTGCAAACCAATTAAAAATGAATAAAAGAAATTTAAAATTTAAATGTATATTTATTGTTTGTAATTAAAAACATTACCAACTTAAATTTTTGACTGAAACACAAAAAAAAAATTTTTTTTTTTTTAATCAAGAACTTTTGTAGAGAATATTTACAATAACAGCACTACTCATGCCACTTACTTTTTTAAAATGAATTTAAAAACCATCAAAAAGACAACTAGACGCGAAATTTAATTACAATAAGTAGAAACCAAGAATCACATCAATTATCAGGCCATAAAGTGCAGAGAGTAAAAGCTTAATAATGGATCAGCTTTTAACAAATCTACACGCAGTCTTATGGAAAAAAATAGTGGGCCAACTATAAATCTTGAAATAACACAAAAATCATTTACTTTGTTCAATTTGATCCAAAGAGAAAATTAAAGTAGCATCTTTTTTACATAATTCATTAAAGAAAAATATTTTAAAATAGAATATTTTCATTCATAAATATGCATTTAAAAAATTGTCTTCCTTTAAATTTTTTATTTTAAAAGCTTCTTAAGATAAATTGCTTCAATATCGTAATACTTAGTATACGTCGAGACTACTTTCATACTTTAAAATTTTGTACACGCTTATATGGCTATAATCGAGATTCACGTCAATTATGAAATTATTCATACGCACGATATGTAAGAATCGATTACAATTCTCTCACAATCACATTCAAGTGTTTTCAGTTATTGGCCTATTTACTTTGGTCTTGATAGAAACATTACCAAATCTTTTGCATGGTTTACTTTAATTTTATTTAAATATTTAACGAAGTTATAACTAAAAATCTGTTTTAGGACGGTAATAACTACAGCCATAGGACTAAATTATAGCCGTTTACCATTTAATTGAATTGAATAGAAAATTTTATTAAAATTAATTACTTCAAAATAAATATAACATTTGTATGTATGTACTTACCTTTTTCAACTGTTTTAAGAGTTATTCTTTAATATTTCCATAGATATATACGTATATATACATATATGTATGTATATAGTTATTTCTGGTCCTTTTAAAAGTTCTCTAAAATATTAATTATTTTAGGTTTTCCTTTTTTTTTGTTTTTTCAAAATTTGATTAAATCTTGAAACTATATTTTAAATAAAATTCGTTATACATTTTATTTATTATTTAATAATTTTATTTCCAATTAAGTTAATTAAAACTCACAACCAGTATAAATTCAAAAAAATTTTCATATTAAGAAATAAATAATTTATTTATTTATTTGTTTTTTTTTTTGTTTTTAAATTAATTTTAAGGTTTAAAGTTTTATTCTAATTAATATTGTATACGTATGTACATATGTACATCATAATACAACAAAAAAATTTTTAATTTTCTAACGTAATTTATAACTCACAGATACGTGTATGTAAAAAAAAAAAAAAAAAAAAATTGTTATCGTTTTGATAAATTCGTTGTTTATTCGTTCGTTAATTCAAGAATGCTATTTTCGGTTTAAGGAAAATCAGTTCCTTTTCCATAATTTTTTAATAAGTATATTCTTAAAGTGAAAAATTCATTTAAAAACACAAAAAAAAAAAAAAAATATTATATGAAATTTACTGATTTTGATAGAAATCTATAAAAAAGACAATAAACTCATAAATTTACTTGCATTTTTTTATAATATTTGTTTTTAAATGCAAAAGAATAAAAAAAAAAAAAATTGAAACTTTTTATTATTATGTTACTTTACACTGTTTGTATATTATTTTTATATATGTATGTATATTATGTATATTTTATACAAATATATACGTATATTATAATATATGATATTAATTTAAAATGTACATAATATATATATTGTATTATTTTTCTTTGTTTATTTGTTTTATTTTATTATTATTATAATTTTTCCTTATTAAAATTTTTTTTCTGTTTTCAATTCACTTTTTTTATATTTTTTTTCCTTTTCACTTTTTAGTTTTTGCGTTTTTTTTTTTTTTTGTTTGTTTGTTTTCAGTTGTAATTTTTATGTTCGTTTTTATTTTTATATTTCATAATTTATTTGTTTTATTTTGGTTAGTTTCATTTTTTAAATCTGAAAAGAATATAAGATTCTTAAGATATTCATATATATTTATATATACATATATAATATATATGTATATATATTTGTTATAGAGTGTGTTATTTACTTAAAGTGGTGCATACATTGGTTACTTATGGTTTTTGGATGATGATAAGACGTATAGACAACTTGTCGCCTTTGTTTGAAAATCTTATTTAATATAGTTTTTAAGTACTTTTTCTTTTTCAGGTTCAAAAACCGCAGCAATTGTATTACTATCTGTAAATATAAGATTGTCCTCTAAAATGTAATACTAATACCAAAAATTATAGCTGCTACAGTAACAGTGAGGTTGCCTTCAATAATTATCTTATGTAGGAAAGTGTTATATACTATCTACTGCATGTTGTAAGTTGTAAATGTTGTAGGGGCTATTGTTACTGTTCGCAAAACAGTATTAATAATAGGTGGATTCATTGTTTCCTTACAGTCCCACTCTCAATTCAATGTTTCCGCCTATCAATTTTGTCCTAGGGGTTTTATTCCATTAGTTATATTGGTTAAAGGGGGAGGTGAGTTTAGTCAGTAAGAATCTGACACTACCAAGGGGGAATTTTTGGTGTCTTTGGAAGATTCTCACCTCCCTTACCTAGAGGCCACACGAGACCGCACTCGCAAGATAGTGTACAAATACATTAACATTTTTGACAATACTATAACATTTTTCCAACTATCTTCTCCACTATTCTAACATTTTTCTAACTAGTAATTGAGATAGTAATTTGACACTTCGAACAATTAAAAATGGCGACAAATAGAAAACAACATTCATGTCAAATAAATTTTTTGCGGTTTTTTTTATTTTTAATTTGATATTTTGTTTGTGTCTATTTTATACATGAAATATTTAAAAAAAAAAATATAAAATAAACTTGAAACATTTTGATAAAATATAAAATAAACTTAAAAAATGTTGATAATAAATGAAATGTCTTGATAGTAAAAATGCTCATACGTCATACAGACAGTAGTTTGACATTGAGTATTACGCATTCGCAAGATAGTAATACTATCTCGTCTGGCTGCCGGATTAGGAAAACAAAGCAGTTTCAATTTTTTTTAATGTACATGCATTGTTACTAATTTCTAAATGTGGCTGAAGAAAATTTGATTTTTGAGATATAAGTATGAAAAACAAAATTGTATTTCTTATACATAATGGAATCATTTATGCAATTAATTCAACAAATAGGACATTTATAAATAAACGTTTAAAGGAATTATTTAGTTTAGGTTCTAATAGACAAAATTTATATTTCCATGCGTTGCAGAGGAGGTGAAAATCAATCTAGGACTAATACATATATTTTAAACCATCAACATTAGAAGAATCAAAATTCGATAGCTAAGTATAGGGAGATATTATGAAAATTTGTATTTTATTTGTATGTAAAAGAAAAGATACCACATGCATACATAATAATATAAAGTATCATACCAGTTTACCTAAAATTAAATCCACCTCTCAAAAAGGCTTGTCAAATGTTATTTGACATAAAAAACTTATAGCTGAATGTCACTTCAAAATAACACTTAAATATCAAAATGCACACTTCACAAAAAGGCTTTGAACAAAAATAATATTTAAAAACTAAAACATGCTGATTTGTTAAAATATGTATAGATAAGTAAAAAAATCAATTAGTTGGAAAGGATTTTAGTGTTGGCTACAAAATCAGGGTTATAAACTTTCTCCAGAATATCCATACATACATAATAATATTTGCAAAGTACATAATAATATGTTTGTCAAATATCTTTTTGCAATTGTTTCATTATGGCAAATAGAAAGTTGGAAAATGTCCCATTTGTCAAAAGATAATATTAGGCAAAGTGACTTTTTCGAATTTAGAATTTGGTTAACTGTACATAAACTGTAGTATACAAATATGGCGGGAATTAATAAATCATAATATAGGAAGACTATGTAAAGATTCGATGGTAACATTTACACGAATTTATATTCCTTCGAATCAGATCTAATCTTGTATGGACTTCTATGACTTCTACATAAATAGCTCTTTTAACAACTCTTACCACAAAAATTTGTTTACTTAAATTTTTTTAAGTAAATAAAATATTTTTTTAATCTAACGTATGATTACTTTGTAAAATTGACGAAAAATTTCTGGTTTAGGTTTACAACTAACTTTAAAGGAATATTTTAATCATTCTCTTATATACAATTTCGTATAAAAATAGCATTTAAATACCTTCCACAGAATCCACGATAAAAAAAAAAAAAGGAATTACATGCAACAAACATTTACGCTCCTTTATTTATACCATACAAATGTTGATTATAAATTGATAGATGTGCTTATTATATACATATACAATATATGTACATATATATGTATAAGTTACATACATATTATGTGCAAATAAATTTTAAATTCTTTAGTTTCAATTGTACCTATAATTTTATATTAAAAATATTGTATTTTAATAAAATGTTTCAAATATAGTTTTTTTTTTTCTTTAAAGAATAAAAACTAAAACAACAAAAAAATTAAAGAAAAGGACAGAAACAATGCAAGAAAAACAATTGAATTGAATTTAAACTGTTATATATGTATGTCGTATTGTGTAAAATGTTCATTTATTATTATGTATTTTTAAAGTATTATAATATATATTTATACTTTATATATGTATATACATATATATATTTTTTTTATTATTATTATTATTATTATTATTATTTTTAATATTACAGAACACCATAATTCACTTTCAAAATTATTGAGATTCTGATTATTTCTAAATTTTTTTCTGATTTTTTTGTTTTTGTTTTTTTTTTTTTTGGAATTTTTGAAAATATTGTTACATAAATCATTTATTGGGGCAGGGTGTTATTTCTTATAAAATTTATATTTTACGTTTTTTTGTTAAACATGTAATCGAACATATCTGACACTTAGTTTTAAATTTTCATAAAAAAAAAAAGAAATAATCATAAAACATAATAAGTTTTTATATACTATTGAGCATTGATCAATAACAATTGCTTATTAAAATATAAATTATAATGTTGCGTTAAATTTTTTTTTATTGTTTTTATTTTTATATGTTTTTATTAGTTTTTTATTTAATCTGCTAAAGTTTATGTAATAGAAAATCGCATATTTCATATAAAATCTGTACAAAACATATTTAGAAATTTTAAATAGAATTGAATATTTTGTATCCAATGTTACAAATAGGCTAAGAAAAAATACTAAATAAAAAATGTTTAAAGATTTTATAATGCAATTCAAATATTATTTTTTAGAATATAAATAAGTTTCAAATTATTATTTTGTTTCAATTTAAAATAAATTTTTTATTGTTATAACAGTTTATGTGAAAAATATTCAGCCAAAGGAATGAAATGATTTTTTTTTGAAATAGTAACAGAATGGGTTTAAATTTAATATACATTTATTAGCTGTGTTCTTTTGGTTCGGTTCAAGGTAAGGATTTTATAAAATGCAAAAGAACGTTTCGAGTTAATGATCTGGATAATTTTTTTTAAGTTGACAAACCCTATATTGACATATAAAAAATATCGTTCTGATTTCTGACATTTAAGATCCAATTTGAAAATAAATTAATAAATATAAGGAGTTTACACAAATTAGTAGTTTTTAAAAAATTTGTTTTATTTGAATTGTTAAAATAAAATAAAATTTAAAAAAAATAAAGAAAAATCGATTTTCTTTAATTTGTTTATTTGCTTTTTGAATTTTTGAATGTCATTTATTTCATCTGAAAGCAATAACTAGTAACTACTAAAAAAAAAACTACGAAAGCGCCACTATGACATTACTGAATGACATTAATGACATTACTGAAATTTTTCAACGTAGATAAAACCCAGATAATTATGTGGGTTTTGAATTGTCTTTTTATTTTCATATTAAATGACTGATCTAGACAATGAACCGAAGCAATTAAGAACACAGCTATTGTAGGTAATTCTGTTAGATGGTCAAATTTATTCAGAGAACTATTATATTTAATTATAAATAATTAATCATGATTATAAATAAATTTATCATTTAAGATTTTTTTAACTGAAAGATTTTTGATGGTCGAACTAAAAAATCTGTCATTTTACGGGAAATTCTAATTAATCAAGTGTCGAGTGTTAATAAAACAATCCCTCTCTAATTAATATCGAATGTTAATAATAGAATCCCTCCCTAAATATGTGTCGAATGTACATACATATGTAATACATATTTTATACATTAAAACTGAATATTTAAAATTCATTAAAAATATTAAATTATTTTCATAAATCTCTTTTGAATATTAAATTAGGGTTATTTTCCACGGAACAGACTAGATGATTATAATATTATTAACTTTCTATCAATCATTTTATTCAAAATTTTTACCTTAGTTCTCACTTTACAAAATCATACAATTATTAATTTGATGTTCGAAATTCCTATATCTTAATAGCAAATATCTTAATAATTAAATTTTCTTCGACATTATTGTTTTGGGCTAAACTTCTTACACTTTTTTAATCCAAAAAAAAAAAAAAAAATTTACTATGACACAATTTATAAAAGTTTAAATAAAAAACAAAAAAACAAAAACAAAAAGAATTATTCTTTTTAAATTTACATTTGTTTTTTTTTTTTTAAGCAGTCAGTTCCAATTCTGAATATCGGTGCAATGATCTTCGAGATCATAAATTGATTATTCAGCCTTTAGCAATAACAAAACCAAAAAAAAAAAAAAAATTCTCAACATTTTATAGTATATATGTATGTATATATTACTAATATATATATTATATATGTATACATAAATGTAAATCAACGCATTTATTTTCTCAACCGTTCAATAGTTTTATCGATCAATATCTTCCAATTCAATATTTTTAATATTATACGTCTATATTATTTAAATATATATATATGTATATACATAGCGACACACTACTAACTACATTGTATAACTTAATAAATTTGATTAAAGTTTAAATTCATTGGATTGTAAGGAATATTCAAAAATAAAATTTGCTTTTGTGGCATTAAGAAAAAATCAAAAAAAAAAAAAATTAACATACTAACTCTATTATCATTTTGATCAGAGTCAGAATCAAAGACAACGTACATAATATACGTAGTCAAATTCGTTCATTGATTCATTGGTTTCAAATTTTTTTGTTCTTTTTTTTTTTTTTTTTTTGCCAGCGAATAATTTTGATCCAAACTCATAATATAATAATTGGTTGAGCATTAAAAAACAAAAACAAAACATAATGTTGCACACGCATTTGCGTGATATTATTACATTTTGCAGTTCGCCGTTTAAAATTTTTTACATAAAAAAAAAAACAAAAAAAAAAAATTGCACGATCAGCATTTTGAGAAAATTATTGAAATGTATGGTTTGTATCTTGTAGATATTATCAAAAAAAAAAAAAAAAACCAGAAAGCAAAAAAAATATAAAAATATTGTAAAATATGTTTATTAGATATTATGTAAATTGTTAATAGCCTATGATGGCCTATTTCATGACGTTATAATCATGCGGTATATGATGATTAACGTTTTTTTTTTATTTTATTTTTTTTTTTATTTTAAGATCACTTATGATCACTTAAAATTACTAAACAACTAGGTATTGAATAAAATTACCAAATTAACCAACTTTGTTGTATGCATTTTACTTTATAATATATTAACTGCGTTATAATGCAGATATTATTTACCAATTATTTTTTCTTAAAAAAATTTTATCCGGTCTATGCTTATAATAATCATGTTATAATCAGTTTTTTTTTTTTTTTTCCTTTTTTTTCTGTTACTTTTATGCGTACATAATTCCCATAATTTACAAAAATATTAATTAAATTGTTAACGGGCACTTAAAATTCCACTTAAATACTTAACATTAATTTAAAATAAAAACGAAAAGTAATTAATTAAAAATTGTTTTTTTCATTTTTTACAATATTTTATTAAATTTTTTTAAAAACGTTTTAACAAATTGCAATAACTATTTTTCTTTTTTTTTTATTTACGACTTTATTAACGATTTTAAATAAAAAAAAAAAAAAAAACGGAAATAATTTAAATAAAATCGTAAACGTTAATTAAAAATTAATTTACATTTAATTTAATAAAAAAATTATTATTTTTAGTAGGTAATATGATTTAATATTAATAAAATACAATATTAATTTTTTTTTATTAGTTAAATTAAAAAAAAATATTTCTTAAAAAGATAAAATCTAAATAAAAGTTTTGTTTGGTTTTTTTTAATCTTTTATAAATTCGTTCCGCGATTAATCGTTTATTATATTATTATAAGATTTGATTGCGTATACAACAACCCAACACGACGGGAGTACGATACCAACTGACTGAAATATAAAAAGTATACTCTGGAATTAATTTAACTTTTCTAAATAATATAAGGTAAAATGTTGGAATTAATTAAATAGGAATATAGGATACAAAATAATATACAATATTTAGTTTGAAAACATTTTGTTGTATGTTGTATTTATTGTGTTCGAGAGATGTTTGATTAAACAATATTTTAGTTTGATTTAAAAATAAATCAAACATGTATGTAATATAATACAATATGTAATAAATCAAAAATAAACTCAATGCAATAAAACTAATAGAATCTTCTCACAGTTTCTTGTACTTTGCTTTAGTATGTACATTGTACAATATAATACTAAGTGCTGTGCGATATGATTAAATAAAGTTAAATACAAAAAAAAAATATACTTTTAATACCTTCATATTTAACGAAAGGACGATCTTACGATTTGAAGAAGACGCTATGAACTAACCCCCAAAAGCAAAAATGAGCCAATAACCACTATTTTTGGATGTTAGTTCATTATGATTTATGATCTAACTCCTAAGAAAAAAAAAATGAGGTACCTAATATCAAAAAATAATTTTGAAATTTTTGCGATTTAGTTCATATGAGTTAACCCCATAATTTTAAAAATGAACTAACAATCCCTTAAAAACTAAATGAATCCCCAAGCAAAATTTTAGCAAAAAAGTTGTGGGTTAGTTTGCAGCCAATGCCTTGGAAGAATTATTTTTTTTAATAATTTTTATTTAAATTTCGTAGTTTCGCAAATAATAAAATTTATAAGCGCAAAGCTAAAGACTTTCTACAAGAGTAAGCAAATTTTATTTCTGAACTACAAATAAATGTTTGAAGTAATATTAAGTAATATCATATCATCTATTAAACGTCAGTATAAATAACTGTAAATTAAATTCTGGGTACAGTTGTCAAAAAGCCTACCTCAGAACGTTTATGCCGTGTTCAGTTTGAGCAATACGATTATACGTAATCTGAAAAACTTAAAAAATTTTCGCAAATTATATGAACTTAACCGGTATGATTTGAGTAAGTGATTTGATATTTAAATGATAGTTAGTTTGACGGTAACATTCTTCTGCTATATTTATTATTTGATTTATTGCAAACCTACTAAAATGTACTTATATTACTTATGTTTAGGTTTTTTTTTTTCTTTCTTGATCGTTTTAGGTATGGATAGGTACATAATATATCATTTTTCTCATAATTTTAGACATTATTCTTAGATTTGTAGGTGAACAGACTCTGATTTGATTGTGCTGATGTTTTTAATAAGATATTCAAAACTATTTTACTTTTATATCATTTAATGTGGGAATTATTTTATTTTTAAATAGAAAAAGAAGCTTAGAATAAAAGTTTATTTTTTTAAGCCCGAAAAGTTTATTATAAGGACCTAATTTAAACATAATACCATAAACCGAGGGAGTATTTTACAACGTAGAAACCCACACACGTCGTTAGAATAATTCCCCCTTATGACATTTCCAGCCACACCTGAAAAGGAAAGGCTGTGTAATTTCCTTGTGCCAGGGAATGAACTAAAAAAAAAAAAAATTCAAACTCCACTTCAAATTATTAATACTGGCCGTACTCCACTTCAAATTATTAATTAAGGAAAAAATAAAACTAAATATGTATAAAACTTACAAAGAAACTTACAATTTTTTAAAACATAAAAAATTACAAATGCAACCATTACAATATTAAATCCAACTTCAATATTTTAAACTGATATTTCAAACATAATTTTTATACTTTCCTTTATACATTCTCTTTCTTTTTCTTTAATATTCTCTCAAAATTTTTATTTTTATTCAAGTTTTCTTTTTAATTGAGATAACTACATACATAACATACATATGTACCTACAATCTACATAATATTTTATTATACTTATCTATAAATATAACTTCAATTCACATGTTGAAAATAAAAACAGACAGAATAAAAAAAAATGCCGGCAAATAATTTGATAACAAAAAAAAACACAAACTCTTGCACAAATACACCGTTAATATTCAAATCAAAACAAAATCAGCTGTTTTTGAATTGAATAAACGCTCACATTAAATTTGTATTGTAAACATGAAGAGTGCGCAAGTTAATAACAAATTACCAACCATAACATTTACCATCTCTTCTTATCCAAATGAAAAGTTGCAACAAAGACAAAGAATAATATCAAAACATGTTCGATTGAATTGTTGCGTATGAATATATTATTTAGTGCAGACTGCAGACAATGTATTTTTAATGTTAGGCTTGAAATATGAACGCATTTTTTATTGATATTAAAAAGAATTGAATTTTTAGTGGCAAAAGAAGTACCAGAAGGAAATAGTAGTAAAAATGTAGTCGCACTATTAATTTTTTATTGAATATTTTATGATTTTAAATGTTGTTGCTGTTGTTATTGTTGTTCGAATATATTAATAAATATTTAGAAGTTTGAATAATATTTTATTCAGGATATATAAAAACGGTATGTATATTGTATACATATGTATATACAATATTTTATTATCATAAATTGAGGAGTACGTATGTAAATTTAAACAGTTTGTATTTATAGAATGAAAAACAGAAGTATAGTAGAATTTGAATCTGACTGATCGGATTGAATTTAAAACTATAATAGATACATGTATTTAATAGGTATTCTAGTGATTATTGAGTTATTCTAGAGATTTAATTTTGGTTTTGTTTTTTTTTTTTTCAAATTTTGTTTTTTTGTATTTTGTATTTTTCTTTAATTTTATGGTATTTTTACAGCTACTATAGGAACAAATATAAATATAGGATGCGGTAAGGATGAAGAATTTTTTTTTTTGTTTTTTTTTTTTTTGCCAATTTTATTGGTATCAATTGATTCTGAATTAAAAATAGATAGTATAAATAGGTATATAAGAAAAATGAAATATTTATAGATTTAAATATTGGAAGGTATTTTGGTGTATTTAAATAAATGGTGAATGGCAGTTAACATGGTTTTTTATTATAAAGACAAAGAAAGAAAATAATATCTGCAATATATTTATGATGTTTTTTTTTTTTTTATTTTGTATACCTACAATTTGTATCTGTTTCTATCTTTCATATTATATTAATTTTAGGATTCTATTTTATAATTGTATCTGATCGTTATTCAATGAATTTGAAATACAAATCCAAACAGAATTTTGTTAGTTTTATTAGTTTATTATGTCTGAAACATTAGTTATGTTTATTTTTTTTTTTTAGTTAAATAAAATTTGAAATTTCATTTATACAAACTGTATTATAATATTATCTACGATTTTGAATATTAAATAAACTGGCGGGACGGTTATTTTGTTTTTTTTTTCTAGTATTTATTAAACCTTCTATTTTTTTTTTTTTTTTGGTATAAATAAACATTAATAGATGGTAGCAGAATCTATTAAAATCGTATAGACGGTAATGTATACTGTATTTATTTAAAGATTAATGTATATATAATTTAAAATCTGCTATGAGTTTAAATATTTTACAAAAACCAAACAAAATAAATATTTTTTTTCCAGGTGAAGCTATTTTATTTTTTTTTTTCATTTAATTAACTCTTAAAATGCAAATACTCAAATTTCAAACAAAAATTTTTTATCATCAAAAATATCTAAAAAGTTGTCTAAAAAAATTATATTTTCTTTGCGATTTAGGCGTTTTGTGTCTAACAATCAATTCAAATGTCACGAAAATACTCAATTAAAAGTGATTTTATACGTATATACTTCAGTATTATATTAAATAAAAAAGAAATTTACCACTATGAAACCAAACAATAAAGAAAAAAAAAAAAAAACAAAAAACAATTCACATAAATATTTAAAATAATGTTGCCACAATTTCCAAGATAAACCTGTAGCAAAGTTGACAACATGAATCAATTAGTACATATGTTAATACCATTGGTACAAACTTAAAAATGTTATGTGATGAATATTTTGTTTTCAAAAAGTCATCAATTTCAAATAAAGACAGCAACGCAATTTGAATCATTAATTTGGTTATATATTATTGTGCACGGATTTAACTTCTAAAATGCTCCAATTTAGTGAACATTTTGTTAGGGGGATTTATATTTAAAAAAAAAAAAAAAATAACCAAAAACAGGCAACAAAATAAAAATGATTTAAAAAACAAATTTTTTTTTATTTTGGTTTTTTTGGACCGGTGATATCAGATTTTTTTTTTTTTTTGTTTGTTGAATATTTTTTATAATGTAAATTTTCTGCAGTTATAACTTTATATTTATTTCACAGGAGCCGATATGTTACTGTTAAACTCATTCATAATAAAAAGTATTTTGTTGTAAGGGAAATTTATTTTAGGAATTATACCTCTAAAAAAATAGTTTAAAAATTGTAGTTAGACATCACTCATTACATATCTATATCATGTAATGTATTATAGACATCACAGAAGACATCACAGATAATAAAAAAACACCCCTACTCTATTGTAAATGAAAAAGGATTTTTACAAACTTGTCTGTCAACAGTGGTCAGTTAACTAAGATCTATCATCTATCATAATAAAACCAATTACGTCATATTACTATATTATATACTACAAAACAAAAAATTCCTTAGAAAGAACTTAAAATGAATCGTTACTATCAAATAATATGTTTAGCGGTGTTTTCTAGACTTTTAATTTCTTATCAAATCCAACAAAAGAAAAAATGAAAGAGGGAAAACATAAATCCTGTATAGAAGATACTGATACTGTGGAAGAACAGTCTTTACCGACTTTCAAGTTTGCTATAAAATGTTTTTATTTTTTTTTTTTTCTGTTAAATCACTTTTATTACAGGGTTAGCTCCCGATTTCCCATAATATTTTACTTTCTTTTGGCTCTTGTTAAAGAAATTGTGATTTCAATTCAATTACTTAAATGTTTACTTAAATGGGTTAAATGTTCTCTGTTATAGATTTAACTACCTATAATATTGTTCTAAGAACTAAAACGCGAATTTTATTTTTGATAACTTTTGAGATTTTTGATTTGAAGATTATTTCCATCTCCAGCTAATTCTTCACTACATTTTTAAAGCAAAAAAAAACCTCTATAAGACAAAAAGAAAAACATTTCTTACGATGTAACAGAAAATAAGTTATACATTTAATAAAACCTCTTTCTCCTTAAAAGTATCCCTTTACATTTTTTCTACATTTAAGCCGAAATTTTCTAAAGCTTTCTCAAGTATTATTAAATTCTTGTTATTTCTTTCATATTTGTTATGTTCTGCTATATTTCGTTCTTATTCTTCCAAAATCAACAACCGATAAAAAATGAACCAAAAAAAAAAAAAAAACAGAGAAATAAAATAAACTTAAAAAATAAAATTTATATCCCAAAAATTCTAAACAGATACATGAGATAAAGAAAATCAGGGTGAAGAAGATGGAACGTAATAAAAGGAAAAAGTGAAAAAAAGATATTTACTTTTTGAAGCAAAAGAATTTTGTGGATTTATGGCTGACATAACTATGTCAAATACCGCTGTTATTTTTCTTTTTTATTTTTGTTTTTTTTAAACCAAAAATTTCTTAATTTTTCTTGAATGGGGAAAGGAGAAATTGCTTCAGATTTTGTTAAAAGAATTTCAATTTTTTTTCTTTGAATTTAATTTTTAGTAAAAAAAATTTGAATAGTGGGACGGGACATCGAATGTTCAATCTTTAGATATACATATACATGCATTATAATAGGGGAATCCTTTTAAGGGATTCATTTAACTTTGTATAAGAAAAATATCATGCAGCTTACAAAGTAAATAATAGTATCACAAAAAACGAAAAAACGAAAAAAAAAATAAAAAAAGTAAAATCATAAATCTTTAAGATACTATGTAGAAGAACAGTATGAAAAAAAAAAATGCAGCAAACCAACAATAAAAAAAAAAATTCATTACCGACTTCCAAGTATTTTCTTTAAGGCTGTGGAAATTAGTAAAATATTTTCTTTTTACTTTTTGTTTGAAGTGATTCCAATTTGTTTTACATCTTCCTTATATCTTCTTAGTAAAAAAAAAAACAAAAAGACAAAACTAAAATGGTTTATTACATTTAATGGTGTACTTTTAGAATCAAGAATTTTTATTTAGTCGAAAAAAAGATTTTTGGTTTCATTTTTTTTTTGTAAATTGGGTTATTAGTACTAAATGATCTTATAAGTTGTAATATGGTATTTGACATTATTTCTATTTTGAAAATTCAAGGTAAAGTTTTTTTTTGCATTGTATTTATTTCGTTCTCTTTATTTATTTTTTAATTTAAAAGATAAAATCTTGAATAGGATGTTGTTAAAAAAAAAAAATTTGTTTTTAGTATTATAAAACGAGAAATAAAATTGTATAATTTGGGTATTCAAAATCTTAGAATTTCAAGAGTCTCGTTAAAATCTAAAATTATGTAATGAACAAAACTTAAGATTTTTTTTTTAAATATGAAGTTCCAAAATAAATATTTCGTTACATTTTAAAATTTTCGCGTAAATCTTTCAATAATAAATTTAACGCATCCAAAGGTTTTCAGCACAAATGACAAAACCTACATGTAAAAAAGCTTTGCATTTTAATGCTGATAAAAAAAAATTGCTATTTTCATATTATGCGAACATATTCAAAGTAATTTAGTCCAATTTTATTATTTTAGTGTATATTTACCCTTTGGTGATTTACATATCTAAACATGTAATTGAAATCATTGCTCATTATCTGCCGACCTATTCCCAAAAAAGAGCTAAAGAATAAAAAAAAAAAACAAAAAAAAAAATCCCACATCTCAACCATCATCATTGCAATAC